>JAZKJV010006252.1:0-600000 GCA_037367405.1 Ottelia alismoides | reverse complement strand
GATATCTTGATTACAGGTGATGATGACCAGGGCATTAAGCAGGCAAAGGAAAGGCTGGGGACCGAGTTTGTCACCAAGGACTTGGGAGTCCTTAGATATTTTCTGGGGCTGGAGTTTGCTAGAAATCCATATGGATTAGTAATGTCACAGAGGAAGTATGTTACAGATCTATTGAGTGAGACAGGTATGCTAGGGTGTCGACCTGCTACGACACCAATGGATCCTAGCATGAAGCTGTATGATGATGACACAGAAGAGGTGGACAAGAGAAGGTACAGAGAACTGGTAGGCAAACTACTGTATGTCACGATCACTAGACCTGATATATCATTTGCAGTGAGTCGTGTGAGCCATTTCATGGAGCAACCACGTCAGGCCCATAAGGATGCAATACACATGATTCTGAGATATTTAAAATCATCTCCAGGTGCAGGCTTGCTATTTAAGAAAGGAAAGGAGATCTCTATCACGGCATGTGCGGATGCAGACTATGCAGGATGCCCCAAGGACAGGAAGTCCACATCAGTTTTTGCAGTCTATGTTGGAGATGCTCTAGTTCGTGGAAGAGCAAGAAACAGACAGTGGTAGCTAGGTCCAGTGCTGAATCCGAATACAGGGCTATGGCCCAGGCTAGCACAGAAATGATGTGGGTGAAATCTTTACTTGCAGATCTATGTCTTGATATACCTCTTCCTATGATGTTGGAATGTGACAATCAGGCCGCCTTGTTCATTGCAAATAACCCAGCCTTTCATGAGAGGACCAAGCACATTGAGGTTGACTGTCACTACATACGTGACATGATTCAGAAGGGGTTCATTACTACATCTCACGTCAGATCAAAGAATCAGACTGCTGATATTTTCACCAAGGCATTACTTCGAGGCCCGTTCCAGAAGTGTGCGTCCAAGCTGAGCATGATTGATATCTATGCTCCATCTTGAGGGGGAGTGTTGACGCATATAGAATAACTGTACCTCTTCGTTATTTTATTTTTCTGTTATTCTCTTTATGTAATTTACCCATAGGCTACTCTCCTATATAAGAGAGCCTAGGGCTTATGGAATAGATTATCTCATTCACTTTTCCCAACAAAACTCAAATCCTTGTGGGGACTCTCGAGTTCCAAATTCTAATACATTTGATACAAGAACAACAACAAAGCCTTTCCCCACAATTAAGTAGGGTCGGCTATATGGATTCTTTGCCTCCATTCAGATTTATCTTGGGTCAATCTTAGGCTTATATAAAAAAAACTAAGATCCCTTCGTATAGTCTCTTTCCAAACACTTCTTAGGCCGTCCTCGCCCTCTCTTAGCCAGCTCAACATCCCAACACTCGCATCTCCTAACTGGTGCATCAGTTGATCTTCTTTGCAAATGATCAAACCATCTTAAGTGATTTTCTCGCATCTTATCCTCGATCGGAGCTACACTAACTTTCTTTCTGATTGCATCATTCCGAATCTGATCTTTATGTATGCGTCAACACAACCTTAGGATTTCATTTCTGCTACAACGATTCTCTGCACATGCCCATGGTTCACATGCCAACATTCAGATCCATAGAGCATAGCAGGTCTCACAACTGCGTTGTAAAGCTTTCCTTTAAATCCAAATTCTAATACATTTGATGTGGTCTAAAATTAGTAAAGGATTGTTGAGGGGTGAGATGAGAAGAAATTTGTGTAAGAGGACGGGGAGGAGCAGTCCAAGCTGCGTAGGAAGGGAGAAGACAAGGGAGAAGAACTGGATTGAAGGATTTGAGAGGAGAAAGAAATTCAAAGGGGAAAGGAGAATAAAGCCAATAACCAATCAACTTCTACTTCATTTCATGTTCCTATTACAAATGAGTTAGTTGCTTTATATAGAGATTTAACTCATTAAAAGATGCAACATTTCACGTAAAAGACATTTAAATCCAAAAAGTACATCCCAAGATTGTGATGTTTGATTTTTTTACAAGAGCTAAAAATTACAATGAAATATCACAGAAAATAGATATTTGAACCGCATCAATTCTCCTTTACTTTGAAAAACTCATCCCCCGATGAGTTGCTCGGCCATCAGAAGCGGGACATGGAGAAGCCCATCTGAATTCGTTATCCGATCTTCCAAATTTCAGCTATTTTTTCTTCGATTCAACATTATGTTTATAATTTCTTTCCACTGAGGGTATTGCTACAATATTTCTACCTCTTTGATTAAAAAAATCTTTACCTATATACTCTCTTCAACTTTTCCATTTGGTAAAGTAGTTTTGAAGGAGGGATGTTTGTGATAATACCCCTTGACAACCCAAGATCCTTAATTTAGAGGGAATCGGATCCTTTTGGAGAGAAAAACCCAATCGTTGTTAGGGTTTCTTCTCCTATCCATGCTCAACAACGACGTCGACTACTAGAGGAAAGAATTGGTGGTAGCATTGCAGTCTCCAGTGGTAGAGCCAGCCTCGTAGAAGGTTCCGCAAGCGGCTATGTTGTCCCCGAGTGGAGCAACGATGCTGGGGAACCCATTAATGATAATGGAGTCTTGTCTGGTGCGAGAGAAAGACATGCAATTGTGCTTGGATCCTCCGAGCCCTAGAGCGGGGTGGTGATGCTGGAATCGAAGACGAGGGGTTGCGAACTAGCAAACACTAGCTAAGTGATGAGGCCGAGTTTGGTGCCATGTCAGGGTTTTGTTATGCATGTGGAGGAACCTGTGTCAGTGGCGAAGGGGTTATCGATAGAGGGGGTGTTGACGTGGATGTAGAGGTAATAGGAGAGGGTGGTGGAAGGGTTGTTGGGTTGGTAGGGTGGGTTATGGTGGTTGGGCCAGCGAGGACATATGGGTGGCGAAGGCATCTTGCAGCAGGGCTGGAGGAGTTGACATCACGTGAGAGGTTTGTGGCACCCTTGATGGTGGCAGCGGTGATGCGGGGGTCTCCTGGACAATAACTTTGGTTACGAATAGATCACGAGCTTCATATTATTCTTCTGCAGGACAGTCATCATAGTTGAGTGCTTTGTTTTTGTTTTCTTCTAGTGTTGGAGTTGTAGCATCAAGATCTTCCTATATGAATATGTCTCCCTCGTATAACAAATCGTCGTTGAGAATTACCCCCATCCAAGATGAGAGAATCCAACCATTGTTGATCTTTCATGCTTGCTAGAAGTCAATTCCTGAATTTCTTTTATCGTGAACTTGAACCATGATCGAGATGACTCAAATCAAACTTCAAGCGCCAATAATCAACAAGATCACCAAATCGTAAGAACGACTCAATTTATATGCTCTGATACCAATTGATGCAAGAATTTAGGGAAGAATTGTAGAGGGGTGAGAAAAGAAAATTGGGTTAAGGGGACAGAGAGGAGCACGCCAAGCTGCGTAGGAAGGGAGAAGATAAGGGAGGCGAACTTGATTGGAGGATTTGAGAGGAGAAAGAAATTCAAAGAGGAAAGAAGAATAAAGCTAATGGCTAAACAAATTTTACTTCATTTCATAATTCCTATTACAAATCAGTAGATTGTTTTATATAGGAACTTAACCCATTAAAAAATGCAACTTTTCACCAAAAAGACATTCAAATCCAAAAGGCACATCCCAAGATTGTGACTTTTGGTTTTTTTACAAGAGTTAATAATGAAAACAAAATATCATAGAAAATAAATATTTGAACAACATCAATAATCCCAGGAGGTCTCACCAATGACCAACGCAACAGGAACAGAAATAGCTTCCTAAGCCTTCCTAATCGTGAAAAATCAGCTCTCCAACATTACGGATCTCTACCCATCAGAAGATTCCTCCTACCTTAATAGCATACTCGAGAGATGTAGAAATTCTTCAACCCTGTAGTCTGATAATTCATTCAGAAACGAAGGCATCCAAGAACACAGGACCATACTTCAGCAACACTTGCATAATTGTTTGAGGCCAAAACAAAGAGTTTAGAATACAAATCACAAAGCGCACCTTCATCTGACCAGTCATCCTTCAAGAACTTGAACCCACATCCATCACCCAAGAGTGGTCACAACAAGCCCGACACCTCCAACAAGATCGAGCAGATACCTCTCTAGAAGGTGGATGGTCACGCCACAACGTTTGTACATTTGCAAAGGCTTGGTGAGACCATGTACACATACCTTATCATCCTAGAGAACATGCTACTCCCATCTCCCCAAATCATCATTACCCACTTCGTAAGCAGAGCATTATTTATATAATCAAGACATAGTACTCCCAACCCTCCTACCTCGATTGGCGAGGTCACTACCTTCCAATCCACCAAAGCAATCCCATTACCATCTTGTCATGATGACCTGAAAAAACGACGCATCAGCAAACTCCAATCGCTTACGGACGCCAATCGGTACCTCCCTCATAGAAAGGAAGAAAATGAGAATTGCATAAAGAACTTCCTTCATCATAACTAGCCTTCCCCCTCTCGAAAGATACTAAGCTTTCCACCCTACTAACTTTTTCTCCATCTTCTCAATAACAGGTAATCAGTCCATCTGCCTAAGTCTCCCGCAAAGCAATGGCAAATCAAGATAATTTATAGGCAGGCTTCTTTGTGCAGTTCCCAGGACTTCCTCACAGGACGACACCTTAACTGGAGACAGGTTTGTTGGAGTATAAGTTGTATGCGCCTATTGTGTTGTAGTAGGGTAAATGGATCCTGGAGGAGATCCATTTACCCCATCCCAGTGTTTAGTCCCACATCGTCCAATGGTGGGACTTAGAGGCTCTGGAGAGGCTATATAAGGAGCCCCAGACCTCCTGTATCCATTGAGAAAAGCAATGCATAACATGCCCCGTTGAGGGCTTCTCCCGTGGTTTCATCCCGCTCCTCACGGAGTAGGGTTCCACGTAAAATCCCGTTTTTCTTTCTTCTTGTAATTTATCTTTATTTATGTTTACGCTTCCGCTTTCGATTTTCTAACATGGTATCAGAGCGGGTTCGATTCTCGAGGAATGATGTTTTATTATTCTTGTTCGAGATTCGATCATTTTTTTAAGTTCTTGTAAGATCTAAGGTTTCTATTGAAATCCTAATTCATGAAGTTTTGTTCTTGATCAATGCTGGAGCATGATTCGTTGGCACATGTTTGGAGATCCGTTTTTTTTGGGATATTTACACCCATAACCCTGAGTAATATGGTAATTACCCCAGGAACCTTCGATAATTATGAATTACATTCCAAACCTCGAATAATTGCTCCGTTTTACTCCCAGAACCCTCCATTAGTTAACTTGATTAACTCAACCAGATGGCTGAGTTAATCTAACCATTATGTGATTTAACGGTTGAGATTAATCAGAAATAAAAAAAAAGAAAAGAACGATGGGGAGGTGGGCTCGACCTGCCTGGAACAGGAAATTGCAGGGGGCGAGGGGCTCTGACATGGGCGGGGTTCCAGGCGGCGCCGGAGGGGAAGGGGGGCGCGGCCGACCTGGGGCTTGGGCGCGGACGAGGGGGATAGGTTCCCAGGCGTGGCGGGGCACGGGCGACCTGGGGATGGGTTCCCAGGCGAGGGGGTTCGGACGCAGGCGATGGGTTCCTGGGGGGGCGGGTGATGGCGCGGAGTTGTACATGGCGTGGGCCTCGATGGTGATGGCGCGGGCAACGAGAGACCAGAGAGAGCGGTTGAAGGCGGCGGACTAGAGGAGGACCTGGGGGGGGGGATGGCGCGGGCAACGAGAGACCAGAGAGAGCGGTTGAAGGCGGCAGACTGGAGGAGGACCTGGGGGAAGGAGGTGGCAGCGGGGATCGGGGAGAAGCGGACGCCAGGGCCGTTGGAGGCGACGCCGTGGAGGGACTCGGACCATTACTCGTAAGGGGGAAGGCCGAGGCGAGGGATGGCAGCGGCGGAAGAGGAGAGGAGGAGGGCCTTCTCCGGGAGGGTGAGGAGGGAGACGAGGGAGCGTGCGCGCGCGGGGAGCGGGAGGGAGCGGTTGCAGAAGGGATAGGAGTCGTGGAGTGGGCCAGTGCAGGCGAACTTCGCTTGCTCTTCTCCTCCTCCTCCGACGAGTGTCGGTGCTGCTGCTCTTGGGCTGGTGATGGAGACGCCTGGGGAGCGGGAGGGAGCGCCTATGGTGGCGCGGGCGATGGGTTGGGGGGAGGGGGGAGGGGTTCGGCCAGGTCTCGAGGTGGGCGCAGGCACGCTGGGAAGGAATGCTCGACCTTGCAGGCGACCGGCGGGAGGAGGGGGAGCTCACGGGCGGAGGTGGGGGAGCTCGTAGCGGAGGCATTGCCGGGGGTTGGATTGGTTCGGCCAGGTCTCGAGGTGGGCGCAGCCACGCTGGGAAGGGATGCTCGACCTTGCAGGCTGGGGGGGGGGGAGGGGAGGGGGAGGGGGGGAATGGCATCATGTTGTAAATATGATGGGTTTGGAAGGGCAAAATTGACTATTTCTGTTAGAGTTAACGGAGAAATAAGACGGAAGTTGACACAGGGTTATGCTATGTAAAGGTTAGCCATTACTCGAGGTTTTGGATGTAATTCGCTATTACGCAGGGTTCCTGGGGTAATTACCATATTACTCAGGGTTATGGGTGTAAATATCCCTTTTTTTAAAAGATTATGGCTGAAGATCCCATTCATCTTTTGAAGAAAAAGATTGTTCATGTTCTAGGGTTTCTTAACCCTAGATTGTTCTGAAACTCCATCGACGGCAGCGCGCATCCCGGCGCCGCTCTTCGCGCACAGAGCCTCCAGGCGGCGGCTCCTGGGGTAGGCGGCTCCTCCAGGATCCAGCGGCATCCTTCACGCAACAGACGACAGTTCCCCCACGTGATCAGGTCCGCGCAACAGATGCCCCCAGGCGTGCGTGCTCAGGTCGAAGAAAACCCCAGGCATTGTGCTCCCCGATTCGCCACGGCTGCGCATCGACCTTCCAGGCGCAGGCGGCGCCATCTCCTCCGAGTCCAGGCGACGCGCAGCCCGATCAGCTGGCCTCATCGATCGCGCCCCCATCCCCTCCCCTCTTGGTGAGGCGATGCCGCTCCAGCGGGCGGCGCAGTCCCGCGCGCCCTCCTCCAGTGTCAGGTGGCGCCGCCAACCCCCCCTTCTTCTTCAGACTCCAGCAGGCGGTGGCCAAGAGCCCGCAACCCTGGCGCTCCGTTCTCCGCTCGCAGGCGCAACAGCGCCATCTCCGGCGCAACTCCAGGCAGAAATCAAGTCTCATACACAAGCGGCGGCAGAATTTTTTTTGGGGGTTCCAGCTAGTGGAACCCTAAAGGGCGCACGTTTTCTTTTATAAAAAAAGGGGGATGTATTGTGATACCCAAATGGGCCTGCTGTGAATTAAAAAAAAGAGGTGGCTGATTTGGGCCCAGATGTGGGCCGAAGTTATATTAAAAAAAGGAGAGTTTATTAAAAAAAGAGGGAGAGAGAGATGTATTTTGTAAAGCCCAAATGGGCTAAGTTTTCTTTGCGCCCAATTGGGCCACATTTATTTTGTTAAAAAAAAGAAAAAAAAAAGAAAAAAAAGGCGCGTACAATATAAAAGCCGTACACAATTTCAAAAAAAAGGAGAAAAAAATTGTTGATGAAAAGCCGAAAAAAAATGTGACGGCTATTTTAAAAAAAAATGTTTTCAAAAAAAAAAGATGACGGCTTAAAAAAAATGAAAAGCCGCAAGTATGTTTTGTTTTCCCCTTCTATCTTGTCTTCTCCCAACTTAGTCAATGTACATTTTCCGACAAGTATGGGAGAAAGGGGGAGTATATGTGTAGAGTCACGGGTCTTGTGTTCCAAATGCCAGATGCATATTCCTCAAACCAATCAGATTCCAGACTCTACAGTTGTTCAGACTCGACGATTGATTCCGAGTCCAGTTTCAGACACGCACGAGTGTGCGGTCATTTTCAGATGAGCATATGTTGCCATCATCAGTTCGAGGTCCCCATCATTCTTGTTGTTGTTCGGCCAGAGTTTTCATGTGAGCCATAGGGACTCCAGAGCAGAGGAACATTCCCTTGAGGGCAAGGGTTTTCATGTGGTATCATAGGTACGCCAGAGCAGTGCACCATTCTCTGAGCCAGATGGGAGAGACCCAGTTCTCCGACGAGGAGACTTCAGGCGCAAGTTCAGACTCGACGGTCAGATTCCGAGTCTTCGGTTGACTCACACTCAAGCCCGTTCGTCCTCCTCACATGCACGGCATGAGAAGCAACGTCCTTGACTGCAGCAATGTGCACGTTGGGTTGATATTGTCCGTAGTGTCCTGTAGCGTTGAGTTGAGTATCTTTCTGTTTGTCCAAGCTGAGCATTGCATGCTCCAGCTTGAGGGGGAGTGTTGGAGTATAAGTTGTATGCGCCTATTGTGTTGTAGTAGGGTAAATGGATCCTGGAGGAGATCCATTTACCCCATCCCAGTCTTTAGTCCCACATCGTCCAGTGGTGGGACTTAGAGGCTCTGGAGAGGCTATATAAGGAGCCCCAGACCTCCTGTATCCATTGAGAAAAGCAATGCATAGCATGCCCCATTGAGGGCTTCTCCCGTGGTTTCATCCTGCTCCTCACGGAGTAGGGTTCCAAGTAAAATCCCGTTATTCTTTCTTCTTGTTATTTATCTTTATCCATGTTTACGCTTCTGTTTCCGATTTTCTAACAAGGTTGAAAGGAACAAATGTAGATTTTGCCCCATTAACCTTCAAGCTCGACAACTCCCTAAAAATATCCAACACCACCCAAATTGCCCTGCACTCCGCCACACTACTCTCGACGAAAAAGACAGTATCATCTGTGTATTGCCAAATTGAAATTAAGAAATCCCACATGGAGTAGCCCTTATAGGAACCACCATCCTTTGCCAGCCTTGTCATTACTGCCAAAGTATCTGCAGCTAGGACAAACATCAAAGGTGCAAAGGGGCACCATTGCTTTATACCTCTCCGCGGCTGAAAAACAATCCTCTTACTTCCCATTAACTAGCACCGAGCACGAAGATGTAATGCATCTCTTCATCTAGTCAATCCAAACGTCTAGGAAGCCCCTTCGGACCAAGGATAGCCAAATGAAGTTCAAATTCAAGCAATCACACACCGTTGAAAAATCAACCTTTCATAGGAAGCCTGCTATACTTAGCTTCTTCCCATTTGACACAATCTCTTACACCATAACCACTCTATCCAATAGATGTCAGTCTAGAAAAACGTCGTCTGGGCGAGCAAAAAGAGTGTGTCGAGGAAACCCATGAGCCGATCGACCAGGTCCTTGGACACGATAAGGTAAATAGCTTTGGATAATGCTATCGATCAAAAATCTTCTACTTGCTCAACATCCCCTTTTTCAGGAGTAACAACGCAAGGATCTATTCAGCTTCCCCATGCCTCAGTTTGCACCTCTAAACTCTGTGATCAGTGCCATGATATCTTCATCAATCACATCCCAAAACTTTCTGTAGAAGAAAACAGGTAAACCGTCTGGCATTGAGCAACCATCAGTATTTAGATCAAACATCGACCTATACACCTCCTCTCTTGACGGATCAGAGGTAAGCACCTCTATCTGCACTGGCCTTAGAATCTGAACCCCTCTTCTGAGCCACATAGCTCCTGAAGATGATGTTCTTCTGCTGAAGTCACGAAAGTGGGCTACAATTATAGCACCTATTACCCCATCTCCATGTATCCTCTCCCCACCTACCTGCAGATCATGTATCAAGTTTCTCCTCCTACTTGCCACTGCATGGAAAAACCTTCTGGTTGCATCACCCTCTCTTACCCAATTTTGCCTTGACCTTTGTAGCTGTTCCATCTCCTTCCACGTATCATCCTCAGCCGCATACTTTAATGCACATATATGGCATGTCTCTCCTCCTCATTAAGATCTCGTTCATCCTTTATGACATCTAACCGGGCAATCTCCTTTCCAGCAATCACATGTTGCTCCTCACACTTCTGTCGCAACTCCCACTTATGCTTTTTCAACAACTCTCTCAACCCTGTGATCTTCTGAGCCAATCTTTGCGCCGTCGATCCCTCCACCTGCACCGAACCCCAAAAGCCCACAACCAATTCCCTAAAACCATCATCCAACAACCATGCCCTTTCAAACTTGAACATGGATCGAAGAAGCATCCCTTCACCAGACTCCCAACACAAAGGTGTATGGTCTGATTTTAACCTCGGGAGGACCCCATTCGAGGACAACGGGAACGACTCCAGTAATTCTGCAGACACCAAGAACTGATCCATATGTGATATCAACGAGTTGTTGCGCCATGTGAAGTACCCATTCATGTCATCCACCACTTCCAGCGTCAACTCCCCAACAAAGTCAAAGAACTCGGTTGAGCATTGGTCCTACCCTCCCCCGTCACCAGGACAAACTGAGGAAAAAATAGTCATGTTGAAATCATCACCAATGAACCCGGGGATGGTCGAGAAGTCCATCGTAACAAACCACAACTCTTACCACAGAGTTGAATCCTGCAAACCTTTGAAAGGCCTATACACCAAACTAAGAAGCATCTGATCGGCTCCGAATTTACACTCCATCACCACAGACGTAGATCTATGGCCCACTCTTTCATCCAAAAGCAAAAAGATGTCTTCATCCCAGGCCAACACCACACCACTAGCACTCCCAGCAGCCGGGACAGTCCTGAAATCCAAAAGCCAACTACCACGCATCGTTCTCTACAACCTCCAGATCCCACTCCACAATCTTCAACTCATGTAAGAACACTACATCAGCAAGCCAGGAAACCAAGAGATTTCCAATAGTTCTCCTCTTCTCATGGTCCCCTAGCCCCCTCACATTCCAACTAGGGTTGCTAATCGAACTGAACATGTTCGTATTCGATTAGAGTTCGTTCAATAATAATTCGAAAAATGTTCATTTATTTCTAAATGAACTGAACATGAACTTCAAATTTTAGTACGATAGCTTAACGAACCGAACATGAACATATGTTCGTTCGATAAAAGTTCGAGTTCGATATATGTATATATGTGTCTATCTGTGTGTAACTTCGTATTTATACACGTGATATATTTCGAGGTTAAAAAAATTGTGGTACTTATTAGGCTTTGCACCACTTTAGTTTGAATAATTTCTTAATTTTACTGCTTATCGAACCTTATTATCGAACTCAAATTTAGAACTTGCTCATATAAACAAGTTCTATTTAAGTTAAATCGTTAACGAACTATATCGAACCGAACTCGAACGTTCATTTTCTAAACGAACTCGAACATATCCTATCGAACCGAACTCGAACTTTCGAACTTCCGTATCGAACCGAACTCGAACATAGGTTCGTTCGTTACAGTTCGGTTCGAAGGATTAGCGGTGGGTACAATGACCCCAAGATATTCCCCAACACGCACGTGAATGTCCACTGAATTCACCTCATCAACTTAAGACTGCAGTCCCGTGTCGGTGTCTCTCACACCTCTTCAGCAAGGTCCACATCTTGGCACCTCTCTTCTTGCGATCACGGGTGTCTCCCCATTTGGTCTTCCAATTCACGCTCCACCCAACGACAAGCAGCTGGCCTCCTCCTTTTCCTCAAGAAAAACAACAAAGGATCATGTTACGACTTAAGCATCCCACCTCGCAACGTCAACCTCCTTCGCTTATTCATTTGCATGGCCACAAACAACCTTCACGCCTTCAAGCCTCGCTTCGAACCAGCATCATCCGAGCCCTCCACACCTTGTTTGAAAGAGATCCCAGCCTACTCTTTCAAACCAGCCTCCACCAACCCAACCTCAAGGTTCAAGCTCTCCTCGAGCGAGTTTGGCACACGTTCCTCCTACAGTGCAATGATCGGATCCATGCTACCCCAATCCTGCCACCAACATCAAGTCTAGTGTCTCCAGCATCGACAAGACCAGTGTCACCACGAGAGCAAACACATCTGAATAAGATTCTCTCCAAATTCTAACCACCACCCGACTCGATTAAAGGATCCAGATAAAACCCCCTCCCAACCTCATCAACATAGGGATTTTCTAAAACATCTCTCCCAACCGACCCCACCCCTTCAGGATATGCTCGATCACCATCGAATCCTCTACCATCGGAATCATTGCCCAGAGATCACGCATTGCCAGCACCCCATTCTCCCGCAAATCGTGGAGCACTGGTCCAAGATTTGCACCAATCATCCATAAGGTTTCTGCCACAACCGCATATGCCTGCACGCTCACCTCTTTCGACCGCACTGGCACCACCTACCAGACATCCTCAATAATGGCACCAATCTGCTCATGTCGTACCTCATCAAGCACCCTCTTTGATGACGAGATCGCCTTTTCTCCCACCACATAGATGTCCAGAATGAAGCAAGCCTTCTAATAGCGTAAACCAACCGACGACAGCATCACTTTTGGATGACCATGCATAACATCCACTACCTCATCCTTCCCCCAATGCAAACCCAAAGACAACACCTCCTCAACCACTCCTAACAACATGAGTGATTCCCTAACTGCATCAACTCCTCAACGTCTAATCGGGAGGCCCCTCACCTTTTCACCACCCACCTGGGACCGATCTCGGTCACCCTGTCACATAGCCACGATCTCCGCCACCTCACCTCTGGAAGAAATAGGCCACCACCAACCAATAGGAAGGATGGGACTTCCTCAGCTTCAACCCGGTGCATGCACAACATCGTCTCTGACAGCCAAATAGTCTTCCACACTCCCCACTGTGTGCTCTCTCTTCAGGAATTCCAATACCGCCAACAAGTCCCCTTTACTCCCCTAAGCGATAAGCACCCCATCCACTAGATCTTCATGTACATGTCTTGATTTCCAATAACCATAACAGAGTTTCTCCCGAACAGGGCAACTCTGGGCCCAATGGCCAAAAAAAGCCATACCTAAAACAGGCATGGCTACCTCGCCCAATCAAGGCCTGCTTCTCCTCCATACGAAGCCAACTTCCGACGCTAGAGATTCCAGAGGCTCGAACCTCCATAGCGAACGAGCAATCCTTGAACCCACCGCTCCATCCATGCCCCTCTTCGGTGGAAAGCTCCATCTTCGCCCCTCATACCTTCATCCCTAATCAATGTGGCCCCCCATCTTGTTCATCTATAGTGGTAGCTCTCTCTCCTTCCCCCTTACCCCCTCCATTGGATCTCGTAGTGGTTGGCTCTCCGAGCATCCGACCTTGTCTCGCCATCCTCCCCCGCAATCAACCCCCATGACCACTCATTTCAATTAAAATTGTATAAATACAAAAGGAGAGGTGGTCTTGCCTTCTACCATAGAATTAAAAAAATCAACAACCCTTTCTCTTAGGTCACCCCCTTACCTTCTTGTGGTCGTCCCTTCGCCCGAGGGACATCCTCCTGCACAATCAGGGAGTCCCCCTCGTGGGCGTTCCTACCTTTGTGGTGCCCGATTAGTTTAACCAATCTCGCGTAGAGGCTTTTCATCTTCAGTTCCTCAAGATCATAAAGAAGGATGATTTTGTTTGATGAAATCAGGAGCGGGGATACAAAGATAACTCTTTGGATTGCAAGAAGCGCATGGCTTGTCCCCGCCCCGCAAGTGTTGTCTCTGCCAAATCGGATTTGAAACAGGAGGTATCTTGCTTTAGAGACTCGAGGATAGCAATCAGGCATCGAGGTACGTCCCTTTTATTTGTGTTTTTATGACGGAACTAGTTATGATTACCAATCCATGTAGTGCCATCATTATTTTTTTTAAAATTATCTATTGCTATCCCGACTCATACAATGTGTCCATTTTGATCGGATACGATCCGATCCACACGCTTCTGTGATGTATGAGGCACGATCGCCTCCCTTCAAGGATATTGTGATTCCTTTAAGTCCTCAAAACAAGCCTCTGGAAGAGGGAAAGCGCCGCAAAATTGAAGTCTTAGGGGCAGTAATCACCTAGAATATGGCATATGATGCAAACTGAAAAAATTCAACAGAGAAAAGTTTTCTTTTGATGGTGAAAAATATTTGGTGGAAGAATTTGGAGGGTAGAAGAAGAGAAAGCTCGCCAAATGCAAGAGATTTGTAGAAAATAATCAAGGAGATCGCATGTAGGGAGAAGAGAGATCGAAGAGATAAATGGAGAAACACCAAATTTTATTCAACTTCAACTTGAATTGCTTCAATACATAACCCTTTTCTCCCTTTATATAAGAGGGAAGAGGGGATAGTAATCGAACTTAAAAGGAAATAAACAAATAAAATAAAAACCTTAACAAATCTTATTTATCCTCTAACCTGCCTAACAAACTAACTAATTAAATCTTAAACATACTCTAACCAACTAACTAATTAATTTGAGATCACAAACGATCTCTTTATTTTAAATAGAAATAAAATTTGCAATTGACTCGATTAACCCTAAATAAAAATAATTTGACCTCAATTAATTAGACTCTGATTAAAATCCTACTTTTAAAAAAAATAATTGGACGTAATTGTTGGATGATAGATCCAAATTGAGCCCAAAAATTCTCTGTTGCCCAATGCATCAACTCTGTTGCTTTGAAAAGCTCATCTCATAGCGAGTGGCTTTGTTTTTGTTGTGGTATCGGAGAAGCTTTGTTGAATTCGTTAAACAATTTGCTCCAATTTCATATCTTTCCTCCTCAATTAAGCATTACTTGTACTCTTTTCCATTGGAAGGCGCATTGGTAATTTTTCGACCCCTTCAAGTAAAATAACTCTCCCTCTTACTTTTCCACCAAGTCTAACCTTTAGACAAAGACTTTTTGGTAAGACATTTTTATAAGAATCCCATGAGATTTTTATCTCTTTTCTTGGAATATAAGCAAACATTTGGAGCTAAATTCTTAAATCCCGCTAGAGTTCCTCGAGTCTAGCAGTGACGGTGGGCTTTGCAACGAAGGTGACCATCAGGTAGTTCTCTTTCCACACAGCTCAATCACCATGGCCGAACAATCAGGCTTGCTTGGTGGCTACATCCAGTCTTTTCTCTAGGTCGAGCTTTGAGGAGAAGATGCTTGCGGAGTCGCTTGCCATGCTCGTGCCTTCTCCAAAATTCGTGGTGGTAGTTGCATTGTCTCAGCGGGAGTGTTGGTGGTTGTGTGCGAAGGAGATGGCGAGGATGTAAGGAGCTGTGGAGGTGGTTGTGGTGATGATACATGTTGGAGATACGATGATGGTGGGGCGTGTGACAGGGGTTGTAGCGACGATGTAAGCGGCGCGCGAGAGGGGAAGTGTTGGCGAGGGATGTGCTGAGGGCATGGGTGGGAGCGGTGGTGGTGATTGGGTGGCAGAGGGGGTGATAATGGGGTTGGTGGTCCAAGCGAAGGACTTAGGATGGCTAAAACAGGTGGTGGAGGGGTTGTAGCGGAGCTGATGACGTTGGCGGAGGTGCGGAGGCCACGGGAGGGAGCGGCGATGGGGTTGTGGTGGTGGAGGGAGGTTGTGAGGAAGGCACGGGGGGTACCTAGGGAGGCTTCGAAGGTGCAAGGGCTGCTAGAGGTGGCAGCAGGGCTGTAGGGTGGATGAAGAGTGTTGGAGATGCCTTCGGAGTGGTGGATCCAAGTCTGAAATGACCTGAACAGCAGCATGGGACGTGGTCAAAATGTCGTTGTGGAAATCATTTTTGATTTCTTCTTAGTTTCCCCTGGAGATGTCCTTGAACAAGTTGCGAACAGGCTTTGCAGTAGATAAATTGTCATGGACAACTTCTACTATTTCTTCTTCCTTGTGGTTCCTGGAATTGTGTTTTATGGCTGAAATGTAATCCGCAATTTTATCTCGAATAAATGTGTCATTATCAAACCATGAATCCAACCACTTTTGTATCTTCACAGTTGATTTGTAGAGATACTTCTGTAGCTTTCGCTTCTCATACGGATACGTATAATTTGAACAACTCGCCTCATACTTCGCTCACGAATACAGGACAGGATCGTCGAGTCGTGGAAAGGAATCGGTTACAATACTCTGATACCAATTGATGTAAACTCGAAAATTTCAACAGTGAAAATTATTCTTATGATAGTGGAAAATTATTTGGTGGAAGAATTTGGAGGGTAGAAGAAGAGAAAACTCGTCGGATGCGAGAGATTTGGAGAAAAGAATCGCGGAGATCGCGTGGTGGAGAAGAGAGAGGGAGAGAGATAAATGAAGAAACTCTAAATTTTATTCAACTTGAATTGTTTCATGGCATAACCCTTTGCTTCCTTTATATAAGAGTGAAGAGGGGATTGCAATCAAAAATAAAAGGAAACAACTAAATAACATAAAACTCCTAAGAAGTCCTAGGTATCCTCAAACCTGCCTAACAAGCTAACTAATTAAATCCTAAATAGACTCCAACCAACTCACTAATTAATTTGAGATCACAAACGATTTCGTTATTTTAAATAGAAATAAAATTTGCAATGGACTCAATTAACCGTAAATAAAAATAATTTGACCCCGATTAATTAGACTCTAATTAAAATCCTACTTTCAAAAAAAATCTAATTGAACGTAATTGTTGGACAATAGATCCAAATTGATCCTAAAAATTCTTCGTTGCCCGATGCATCAACTATATGATGCTTCGAAAAACTCATCTCATGGTGAGTGGCTTTGTTTTTATTGCGTTATCGGAGAAGCTTTGTTGAATTCGTTGAATAATTTGGTCTGATTTCATATATTTCCTCCTCAATTCAGCATTATGTTTGTAACTCTGGAGAGAGCATCGGTAAGATTTCTACCCCTTAAAGTAAAATAACTCTCCCTCTTACTTTTCCACCAAGACTAACCTTTAGACAAAGACTTTTTGGTAAGACTATGTTATAAGAATCCCATGAGATTTTTGTATCTCTTTTCTTGGAATATAAGCAGTCGTTTGGAGCTAAATTCTTAAATCCCGCTAGAGTTTCTCGAGTCTGGCAGTGGCGGTGGGCTTTGCAACGAAGGCGACCGTCAGGTAGTTATCTTTCCACAAGGCTCAGTCACCCTGGTCGAACAGTCATACTTGCTTGGTGGCTACATCCAGTCTTTTCTCTAGGTCAAGCTTGGAGGAAGATGTTTGCGAGGTCGATTGCCATGCCTGTGCCTTCTCCAAAATTCATGGTGGTTGTTGCATTGTCTCAGCGGGAGTGTTGGCGGTCGTATGCGAAGGAGATGGCGAGGATGGTGAGGAGCTATGGAGGTGGTTGTGCTGATGATACATGTTGGAGATGCGATGATGGCGGGGCATGTGACAGGGGTTGTAGCGACGATGTAGGCGGCGTGCGAGAGGGGAAGTGTTGGCAGGGGATGTGTTGAGGGCGTGGGTGGGAGCGGTGGTGGTGATTGGGTGGCAGAGGGGGTTATAGTGGGGGTGGTGGTGCCAGCGAAGGGCTTCGGATGGCTAAAGCAGGTGGTAGAGGGGTTGTAGCGGAGCTGATGGCGTTGGCGGAGGTGCGGAGGCCACGGGAGGGAGTTGCGATGGGGTTGTGGTGGTGGAGGGACGTTGTGAGGAAGGCAAGGGGGTACCTAGGGAGGCTTCGAAGGTGCAGGGGCTGCTAGAGGTGGCAGCGAGACTGTAGGGTGGATGGAGAGTGTTGGAGATGCCTTCGGAGTGGCGGATGCAGGTCTGAAATGACCTGAACAGCAGCATGGGACATGGTCAAAATGTCGTTATGGAAATCATTTTTGATTTCTTCTTTGTTTCCCCTGGAGATGTCCTCGAACAAGTTGTGAACAGGCTTTGCAGTAGATAAATTGTCAAGGACAACAACTTCTATTGTTTCTTCTTCCTTATGGTTGCTGGAAGTGTGTTGTATGGCTGAAATGTTATCCGCAATTTTATCTTGAAAAAATGTGTCATTATTAAACCACGAATCCAACCACTTTTGTACCTTCAAAGTTGATTTGTAGAGATACTTTTGTAGCTTTCGCTTCTCATACGGATACGCATAATTTGAACGACTCGCATCGTACTTCGCTCGCTAATACGTGACAGGATCATCGAGTCATGGAAAGGAATCGGTTGCCTTACTTTGATACCAATTGATGCAAAGCGGAAAATTTCAGCAGTGAGAAATATTCTTTTGATCGTGGAAAAATATTTGGTGGAAGAATTTGGTGGGTAGAATAAGAGAAAACTCACCGGATGTGAGAAATTTGGAGAAAGAATTGCGAAGATCATATGGAGGAGAAGAGAGGGGGAGAGAGATAAATGGAGAAACTCTAAATTTTATTCAACTTGAACTGTTTCATTACATAACCATTTGCTTCCTTTATATACGAGGGGAGAGGGGATTGCAATTGAAATTAAAAGGAAACAAACAAATAAAATAAAATTCCTAAGAAGTCCTAAGTTTCCTCTAACCTGTTGAAGAAGCTAACTAATTATATCCTAAATGGACTTTATCAAGCTAACTAATTAATTTGAGATCACAAACGATCTCGTTATTTTAAACAGAAATAAAATTTACAACAGAGCAATTAATCGAAAATAAAAATAACTAGACCCTAACTAATTACTCTTATTAAAATCCTAATTTTTAAAAAATCTAATTGGACGTAATTGTCGGACAATAGATCCAAATTGAGCTCAAATTCTTCATTGTGCGCAATATCAACAGAGGACTAATAGTGGTGCCCAAGGGTTAATTATGATGTCATTGTCGCTGACATTTGTCAAAAAGGCCACATTGAATTGGTCAGTGTCTTCTTCGGTTAATGAGTCCTCAATCATAAAGCCTTTGGAGTATCTTTTTCACAAGTGAATCTCCCGGTCTTGCCATTGTGCAATCTCAAAATAAGACCTCCCTAATCTAAGATGGCCTTAATTTGGATTGTAGAGATATATTTATGTCTATGTACCTTTTTCTCAATTTATTTTTCTTTTCGTTGATCTTATGTAATTTACACATAGGTCTCTCCTCTATATAAGAGAGCCCGGGGTTCCATGGAAAAAAACCTCTCTTTTCCCAACATGGTATCAGAGCGGCAGTCCTAGGCTGGAGCTCTCGAAACCCTAACCCTAGTCCCCACCTTCAAACCCTACCGTCGCCGACCACCTCCATTGTCGCTGCCACTTGCTCGGCAGCTTCCTGTGTTGCGTCGCGCCGCCCTCTTCATCAAATCGGCGGCATCTCGTGCTGCATCGCCCCTCCTCAGTGGCTTCCTCCGTGCCCTGCAGGCCCGCACCACCCCTCTTCGGCAGCTTCCTCCGTGCCACGCAGGCCTCTCCTATCGACAGGCCCGTGCCGCCCCTCCTCTTGATGGTAGCCCTTTCCAAGCAGGCTCACGCGCCGTGTCGCCCCCTCTTCCATGTGTAGAGGCTTGCTCCTTTGGAAGATGGATTTGATTGCATAAGTCTTCACATGTAATTAAATCCCTACATGTACATGTAGACAAAGTTTCAATGGTCTACAAAATCCTAGTTTTCTACGTCCGACATAATGTCAGAAAGTAAAGTAGATATCCCCACCACTAGCGCTTTCAAGGATCTAGCGCCAATTGTAAAGATGAATGGGACGAACTACGAGCTCTGGGCCATGCAGTTCATGAGCCCGATGAAGTCAATGGGTAAGAAACATATTCTTACCGAGGAAGAGCCGGCAGAGAAGACAGGGTTGAATGTGTCATGGGAAGCCGATGACACATATTGCTCAAGTATGGTTGCCTGGAACCTTGATACCAGACATTGCTAATGATGCATTGCATCAGCCCACTGCTACGTATTCCCAAGTGAAGAACGAGACAAAGATTTTGCAGCTGCAGCATGATATCTTTACTATAAAGCAAAATGGATGGCCCCTTCATGCTCACTATACTGCTTTGCGCTGAATGTTTGAGAAATTACATAGTGTCATGCCTCTCATGCTACTCCAAAGAACCTGAAGACGTAATCAGAATGCCAAGATGGTTGGTGTTTTCCTGACATCTCTTGACTCACGGTATGAGGCAGCATCCTCCCAGATACTGGCAAATGCCACTATTCCTCCCATGGAGGAAGCATTTCGTAGATTGAGTCGGATCAGCATCTCATCCCCTGCTCTGGTGACGAACTCTTCTGCCATGGCAGCCTCCCGTGGAAGAGGGAATACCTCACAGTCTCGTGAACGTGGACCACGTGGTAGAAGTGGTCGTGGACCACTCTGTACCTATTGTCACCGATCTGGTCATACAGAGGATACATGCTACTCCAAGCATGGCTTTCCAGCATCAGCATGTGTAGCAGAGCAGGTCACCCCTTATGTAGCTTCATTCTCATCAGATCAGAGATATGATGAGCTTGTGTCTCGACCGAGAGACATCATGCCTCCAGCTGGCACATCTTCACCTATTCAAGAGAACAACTCGGATATTGTTGCAACTGTCAGAGCCAGTACCTCCCTGAGGTAGCATTCATGCATTTACTTCTTGTCATGGTTCGGATATTACAAAATGGATCATGGATTCTGGTGCCGCGCACCATTTGTGTGAAGATAAAGACCATCTCACAGCCTATAGACGGGTTCTTCCAGGGAGGACTGTGGTTATAACAGATGGGACTCATTCCCTGATTACATGACAGTGGGAGATTAACTTGACACCATCTATGCGGTTGTAGAATGTGATGCATGCTTCTAACTTCTCAATGAACTTATTGTCTATTAGTCAGATTACTAAGGATTTACGTTGTAGGACTATATTTGACCCATCGTCTATTGTATTTCAGGACATTCTTACAGGCAGGGAAATTGGTTGTGGCCGTGAGCAGGGTGGCCTCTATCAACTGGTCTGAATACCATATGTGTGGATTATCTTGATACTTTCTCTCCTGTTGCATGGCACTCTACCCTACGGATTCTTTTATCCGTTGCAGTGATTCGAGATTGGCCTATGTTTCAGCTTGATGTTAAGAATGCTTTTCTGTACGGTTACCTTCAGGAGGAAGTCTACATGCAGCAGCCACGGGGATTTGTGGATGAGGAGGAGTGTTCGCAGGTATGTAGACTTCATAAGGCAATATATGGCCTTAAGCAGAGCTCAAGAGCTTGGTTCCAGAAGCTCTCAAATTTGATAGAAAAGCAGGGGTTCAAAAGGTCGAATGCAGATCATTCCCTCCTCGCACAGAGAACCTCCAAAGGTACAATTGCTATTATGGTATATGTTGATGATATACTCATTACAGGAGATGATATGCAAGGAATAAAGAGGGCAAAAGAATTTCTGGATCGTGAATTTGTTACCAAGGATCTTGGTATCCTAAGATATTTTCTAGGACTGGAGTTTGCCAGAAATCAACAAGGGCTTGTGATGACTCAGAGAAAATATGACATTGATCTGTTAAATGAAACAGGCATGCTTGGATGTCGACCCGCTACCACGCCGATAGATCCAAGCATGAAGTTGTATGATGATAACACTAATGAGGTAGGCAGGAGAAGATACAGAGAACTGGTGGGAAAGCTTCTCTATGTTACCATCACTACACCCGACATCTCATTTGTTGTCAGTCGAGTTAGCCAGTTTACAGAGAAACCTCGTCAGGTACATATGGATAATATAGAAATGATACTACGATGTCTTAAATCATCTCCATGAGAAGGACTATTGTTTAAAATAGAAGGAACTAATACTATCACATCATGTGCAGATGCAGATTATGCAAGGTGTCCCAAGGACAGGAAGTTCACAATGGGATTTGCTGTATTTGTAAGAGAATATCTTGTTTCGTGGAAAAGCAAGAAACAGACCGTGGTGGCCAGATCTAGTGTTGAATCTGAATATAGGGCTATGGCACATGCAAGCACAGAAACGATGTGGGTTCGAGCAATACTAGCATATTTACACATAGATGTTACTCTTACCATGTCACTGAAATGTGACAATCAGGTTGCTCTATTTATTACAAATAATCTTGCGTTTCATGAAAGGACGAAGCACATCGAGGTTGATTATCACTATATACGAGACATGGTCTAGAAGGGCTTCATTTCCACTTCTCATGTCATCTCAAGGGACCAAACTGCAGATATCTTTACCAAGACATTGCTCAGAGGACCATTCCAAAAGTGTTTATCCAAGCTGAGCATGATTGACATCTATGCTCCATCTTGAGGGGGAGTGTAGAGATATATTTATGTTTATGTACCTTTTTCTCAATATATTTTTCTTTTCGTCGATCTTATGTAATTTACACATAGGTCTCTCCTCTGTATAAGAGAGCCTAGGGTTCCATGGAAAAAAACTCTTTCTCTGTCGCAACATGGATGAATGGGGCTCGAGAGTCCTTTTAAATATATCAAGCTTGGATGCATGATCTGAGACAACATCAACTAGCTTGAGGAGGTATGCAACCCCGAATGGAGGATGCAAACCGGCAAGCCGTAAGTTGGTAGCCCTTTGGGGCGATAGAACCAATTGTTGGAGGAGGGTGACAACTCCCTTCAAGTGAAATGGGTGAGGTGGCGTGAGCCTTGAGTAGTGGGGGTGGCAGCACATGAGAGGAAGGGTCGATAACAACGGTACAACCAAGGAGGTGGTGACTTGGTGGAGATGTGGCAAGGTAACATCTTAAAAAAAAGGTCCAAAATCATTTGTAAAATCGATGATCTAGTACCATGTAGACAAGTATGGGCTTTCATATTGATACAGGTTGTCATACAATTCCTTCTATATGGAAGCCATTGAGTTAATTACATAAACATCCAAAAATAGAAATAATAATGGGAAAAGGCCCACATGTTATAATATAAATATAAATAACATGAGAATGTTTAGTTAGTGTGGTCGGTGATCGATGATGGAGAGGAGTTCGGGCAGATTTTAGAGTTAGAGTTAAGGGATTAGGGGAATCCTTTTCAGAGAGGATATTGCTAAAATGAACAAATACCAAAACATCTTATGTTGGAATCGTCCATAATATAAATAAATAGTTTTGCTTTATTTTTGGGATAAAAAAGTTTTTTTTGTTAAAACGGGTGAGTCCCCATGTCGGGGATCACCACCTGTAAATTTTCATTAAAAGAGTTTCACAACACATTACCTGGAGAGCCAGAAATTATACAACACATTACAATGGGACACTACATTCTCGCTGTAAAATCTCTTGTTCATGAAGATTAGCTCGTTGCGTCCAAGCCATATTGCCCAGAGTAGTGCGAAAGATCTTGAACAGTCGTCAGTAGAATTGTCGTCGATCCTCCTGACCGAACCCCAGAAGCTCTCTAGTCCATCGCTCTCCACCCATGGGATTGCAATTTCTGCCCAGACCCTCGCGGATGATGAGCATTTAAAAAAAAGGTGATCTGAGTCCTCGGCATCCTCCCCGCATCTGTCACACTAGGTATCGATAAGACGTAGGATGCGCCCCCTCCTCGTTTTGTCACAAAGCCGTCCACTTCTCAGGCACCATAGGAAGATCTTCACCCTTGGCGGAATTTTTGCTGCCCAAACCACACGCATGTCCTGGCACACTCGTTGTCTCGCTCCTCATCCCTCCTCCTCAATTCAAGGTAAAAACTCTTGACCGAGAAGGCACTGCCCTCCCAAAGGAAATGGTCTCGGTCATGCGAAAAGGCATCGTGCTATGGCAGTGCGGCCAACATTGCTAGGTACTCATCTAAACGATGATCAGAGAGATCCGCAAGGAACAGTGGTGCCCACGCGTCCTCCACCGCCACCTGTGAAAGCGTTGCCTGCTTCATCGCCGCCAAGGAGAAAAGACGGGGGAATCTAGCCTCCAAACTTCCCTCGCCCGACCAGTTGTCGCGCCAAAATCTTAAGGTCTCGTCGCCCACAACTGGTCGAAACCGTGGTGCCATCCACGGCATAATCGTACGTATACCGGCCCATAAACGGGGATTCGTATCGCAATCTCTTAGTTTCCAACTCGCCTCTGACCCCATAGATCTGCCTCAGTAGTCTTACAACTAGGGAGGTGGGCAGCCCTCAGATTCGGATGGCCCATTTAGACAACAGGAACTTGTTCATGCATTCCACGTCCCTGACCCCTAGGCCACCCTCCTCGCACCTCTTGGTGATGTCCTTCCAACTAACCAAGTGCAGCCCAGGTTCCTGCTTTCTTCCTTTGGACCAGAAGAACCTTTTCATTAAGGACTCGATCTTTCTTCTAACACTGGCTGGCATCAGTCTAGTGGAGAAGAAAAATATGGGTATTGCGGATAGGACATGCTTTAGGATAATCAGCTTCCCCCCACGAGAAAGCGTAACCGCCTTCCAGCCCGCAAGCCGTTGCACCATCCTCAGTAACAGATCGTCCTAAGTTTCCCAGCGACTAGTGACAGGCCCAGATATCGAATTGGCAGGCTCCCAACTGAACACTCCGTTACCTCCTCCAAGCGAGCTCGGTCCGCCTCATTCATCCCGAAAGCGATAATGGTTGACTTGGCCTTATTAATGACCAGACCCGAGAGTTGCCGAAGATGCCTGCCAGCTGTACAACCATTGTGTTCTGCTCGTCTGTACCTACCAGGAAGAGAATCGTATCATCAACATACTGTAACAGGGGGATGGAGATATCTTCTCTTCTGTAGCCCTCACTCAAGCCCGCCATATTCGCCTGCTTGAGAATAACACCCAAGGCATCCGCCATGATGACATATAGCATAGGGGCTAACGGGCACCCCTGCCTCACCCCCCTATGCGGCTAAAAGAGGCCTCCCTCGGGTTTGCCATTCACCAGGATTGAGTAAGAGGAGGTGGTGACACACCTCTTCATCCATGCCACCCATTGCTCCGGAAAGCCTCTCCTCCGAAGAGAGGTCCATAGGAAGCTCCAGTCCACCGAATCATAGGCCTTAGCGTAGTCGATTTTCCATAAGGTCCCTCTTGCTTTCGACCGCTGCCAGTCAAGACAAATCTCCGTGGCCATCACCAGGTCGTCTGCCATTTGTCTCCCCAGAATGAATGCCGATTGACCCTGCAGAAGCACCGAGTCCAGTACCCCCTTCAATCTATCCGCCAGAATTTTCACGAAGATCAGGTAAATCCCATTCGAGAGAGCAATAGGCCTGAAGTCCTCCACCTGCACAGGGGTGTCCTTCTTTGGTAGTAGAAACAGCAAAGTCTGGTTAATCTTCTCAAGACCATTGTTACCTTCCCTGAATTCATTGAGCACAGCCATAACCTCCTCCTTTAGAAGCTCCCAAAATTCCCTGTAGAAAAATACCGGGAATCCGTCCGGGCCATGGGCGCCGTCTGCGTTCAAGCCATACACCGCCCTCCTGGCCTCCTCCACCGAGAAAGGAACCAGAAGTCCCTCCGCCTGTTCCGCCGACAGAACCACCACTCCTGACCCCAGCCACCCCCAACCACTCCCTTCTCTCCTTCTAGATGCAGCCACAAAATGGCTCCTCAATGCCCGGCCAATAGTGGCCTCCCCCGCAACCCTCTCCCCGCCCACCTCGACCTCGCGGATGTAATTCCTTCTCCTCCGTCCCGACGCCGCAAAGTGGAAAAAGATGTGTCGGCATCCCCTTCCCGAAGCCACTTTTGTCTGGATCTTTGACGCCACTCCACCTCCTCCTTCCTGTCCTCCAATAGGAGTTCCTCTAGGAGACCTTGCCTCCTTGAACTCCTCCTCTGTCAGATCTCTCCCGTCGTCCAGTCGGGATAAAAAAGTTGCACCTCGTTAAAAAAAATCCTACACGATTTTTTTGAAGTATCAATAGGGTTTTTCAATAGGGTTCAAAAAAGTTGCACCTCATGGAAAAAGTCCATTATATTTATACATATATATATGGGTGCCTCTTTTCTAGAGCAAGCATCTAATAAGCACCTCAGAGGTTTTTTGCGGCAAAAAGGAGTAAACACCCAAAACGGTGTGTATAGCGGAATTATGGTATTAAATTATAAAATAATTACAATGATCAAGATCCTTAGAGAACCTTAACATGCTCCACTACATTTTTCATGTAGAACCTTTCTTGATAGAAAACTACCCCATTACGAGCCCATCACAAAGACCACAGCATGGTCAGCAACTTTAAACAATCACCCCTAGAACGAAAATGCACATCTCCAAAGGACGTCCAAAACCCAGTTATAGAGGTATCCAGCCATCCCAACAAGCTGTTGAACCAAATCTCAAGGGGCCCCATTACAAGAGAACATATGATTAATCATGCAAATGTCATCACTCATTTCATTTGTAGAATCATAGCTCAATAAGCTCTCGTCATCCACCACTTCCTCTTAGCGGACAGAAAATATACTCAGAAAATTCCAAACACCAAACGACTCAAAAATCATGAGCCAGATCTCCTAAGTCATACACCAAGAGTGGAGATAACATCTTGTAGGCCTTTGCAACTAAAAGCTCCATATCAGACCATAATCGCATGCCATGCATTTGTGGACCCTTAGTACCTCTTCCTTTTAAAAACACTTGTGACCATGGAATTAAAAATCGCGCCTCGAGGCGCCCAAGGCGTACGCCTCAAGGCGAGGCGGTCGGTTATGGTACTGAGGCGTACGCCTCGGCCTTCTGGTGTGAGGCAGTCGCCTCGATGGACGAAAACGCCCTGAGGCGTATGCGCCTTGAGGCGGTTCGAGGCGCCATCCGAGGCGGTTTTAATTATACCCACTTTATATGTTTCTCCCACTTAATATGTTTCTTTCGCCCGACCCCCAGATCCTCCTCTGCCGTCTCTGGAAGCCAAAAAAACCCTATCATCGTTCTTTGCCTCCGCCTCCTCCTCCTCTGCATCGTGCGCCACCGCCGCCTCCTCCCACGCATCGCCGGGCACGAAAGCAACACCGGTGTCTCCGCCTCCTCCTCTGCATCGTGCGCCACCGCCGCCTCCTCCCTCTGCATCGTGCGCCACCTCCGCCTGCCTCTACATCATGCGCAACCGATCTTGCGCCGCCATCTTCATTTCGTAGGTATGCTTTCATGCCCTAATCCAATTACTTAGGCTGTTATGATGAAATTAGCACACATAATTGCTGTACAATAAGTCAGTGGATGAAACTAATGGTGGGGACATACATGTAAGACTGTGTAAAATTACAAACCATGTGATGCAATTACAAAGTTTACAAGGGTTTATTATGTAATAAGATTACATGAGTAGGAATGTAAAAAACCCTTTATATAATGATATTATTTTACATAAATGATTTATAATAACAATATAAAGTGATGGAAAATTAACCAATATTATATGATGTAAGGGTAAATAAATATAAACATATCAACACTAACATATATCTAATATAGACTAAATAAGTAGCCAATAAATGTAAATATGACATATTTTAGAAATAGCAATATATGAAATCTTTTACCATTCTACCAACCTATAAAGAGAGATCCACCATCGATGTTGAGGTTGTAGTCCAGTAAAGGTGAACATCATAAATCTTGTGCCGTGCTTGTTTTGTTTTAACTTGGATTGATTGCCTAATATATGTTCTGCTCTTAGTCTTGTCTGTTTAGACTGTTTATATAAATTTCAGAAATGCCAAAAGCAAAGAAGAGAGGTGCGAAAGATTCCGAAGGAGGTCGAAGCGACCCTGGATGGAAATACTGTATCCAACTCGAAATGGACGAGTCTACGAAGGGCAAGGGTTATGTTTATGTTCAATGCAATTTCTGTGCTAAGAGGATAATCGGTGGAGTTGCAAGACTCAAGCACCACCTCGCCAAAACAGGGAAAAATGTTAAAGTATGCCCAAAAGTTCCAGCTGAAGTATCCAATGAAATGAAGTGTTTGCTAGCAGTGCACGAAGAAAAAAATAGAAGAGTTGTGGAAGAGATGGAGGAGCTTTGCAGAGTGGGAGCTTTTGGAATGGAAGAACCTCGTGGAAGTAACGATCCTCAAACATGCACAGGAGGATCCAGCAGTGTGAAGCAGGTGAGGGGTCCGATGGACTTATTTGTTGGTATGGCCGGCTCGGGAAGTCCAACTATTGGGCCTACAAATGTCCTAGAGAAGCAACATCAAATGATATTGAATGCATCATGGAAGAAATAGGAGAGGGCTCGTGTTTGTCGTGATATTGGAAGATTTTTCTTTGAAAATGGATTAGCATTTAATTGTGCAAATAGTCCATCATTTCAACAAATGGTTCATTCTGTTGGTGCATTTGGGAGGGGATTGAAACCTCCAACAGCACACGACTTGAGAACATGGATATTGACGGAAGAAGTGAATAACATCGACAATGTGATGAAAGCGACAAAGGCTTCTTGGGCAGAGACAGGTTGTAGTATCATGTCTGATGGTTGGATGGATACAAAAGGTCGTTCACTTATCAATTTTTTAGTGAACAATCCGACTGGGACTTGGTTCTTGAAGTCCATTGATGCATCAGACAGAACAAAGAGTGCACGATTACTATTTTCTCTGCTCGATGATGTAGTTGAGGAGGTTGGGGAAGACAACGTCATACAAGTTATAACCGATAATGCCTCAAACTACAAAGCGGCTGGAAAATTGCTGATGGAGAAGAGACAACATTTATATTGGACCCCGTATGCCGCCCACTGCATTGATTTGATGCTAGAAGACATTTTGAAATTGCCTTTGCATGCTTCCGTTTTCAAAAAAACCAAAAGAGTCATCAACTACATCTATGCACATGGTTGGGTTTTGTCCATGATCAGGGCAAAGATTGGGGGAGATTTGGTCCGACCTGTCGTTACCCGTTTTGCTACGGCTTTCTTGACATTACAGAGATTGATCACTGTTAGGGACTCCCTCGAGACATTTTTTACTTCCTATGCATGGAAGAGGAGCCCATATTCTTCCAAGCCCCAAGGGCAAAGTGCATGCAACACAATTTTGAGACGCAAATCTTTTTGGCCCGGCGTTGCCTTTGTGATTAGTACAACCAAACCTTTGGTCATGATTTTAAGGATGGTTGATTCCGAAAAATATCCCCCAATGGGATTCATTTATGAAGCCATGGACAGAGGCAAGGAGGAAATTGTACATGCGTTAGGAAATGAAGAGGAAAAGTACAAGCCATTTTCGGACATCGTGGATGCTAGGTGGGATCGCCAACTTCATACTCATTTGCATGTTGCTGCCTACTTTCTCAATCCCCAATATCACTACGAACCCTCATTTTCCACACACACAGAGATAAATTGGATTGTATGCTTGCATAGAGAGGTTGATAAGTGATCCATTGGAGAGGGAGAAAGTAGATCTACAGATAGATGCTTTCAGGAATGCACGAGGCTTGTTTGGATATTCCAATGCTGTGAACACACGCAAGAAAAGGAGTCCAGGTATGTAGATCTCTGATCCTCTAGATCCATTATTCTTTGCTTTTCATGATTGAATTTAACCATATATTATGGATTTATCACCATCATCAGCTGACTGGTGGAGGGCTTTTGGAGATGATACTCCTGAGCTAACCAAGTTTGCTATAAAAATTTTGAGTTTGACATGTAGTGCTCTGGTTGTGAACACAATTGGAGTTCATTTAATCAGGTAGTATTTTGACTTGAGTAGATCATAAACATATTTTCTAATTGTATATGTTCTAAGCATGCCCATGTGAATTGACTATTGAGTAGGTACATACGAAGAGGAGAAATCGACTCACACAAGCAAAACTAAATGATTTGATTTATGGGATGTTCAACTTGAAGTTGAAGCAGAGGGAGGTCAAGAAAAAGACTATGGAGGATCCCCTATACTTGGAAGATGTCGAGAATCGATGCGGTTCTACCAGAATCGAGGCGAGGCGTAGCCTCGAGGCGGTCGAGGCGTAAGCCTCAGTTTTCCCCAAAAAATTTACTAATCTAACATATTCTAGTACATAAGTCTCAAGAGAGCAATACAATAACACATATCTAGAAGCATAAAGCAAGTAAAGGAATTCTAATGCAATCCATCGTTGTCTTAAACCCATAGACGATCAATGTATCAAATGTTAGAATTAAACACAAGACAAAATAAAGAGTACAAAACAATTTGTTCCAACTTCTAACATTCAAATCCTATTTGTAGTTCAAAAAGTAGAATGCCAAATGCCAGTTCATGTTCTTGAATCTTGTCTTGTAGACTCGTAAAGATCTTCTAGTCATTGCCATGAACTCTAACATCGGCATCATCCTCCGATTCACTACTGCTCATTGGATCATCCAATGAATCATCCATGTAGTTTAAATTTTCTTCTTCATCATCTCCATCACTAACATCATCTCCAGTATGAACCTCGTCGTCATCAATATCAACTACAGCTTTACCTGTATTATACAATACCATTGTTATTTGTTAGTATATTATATTTTTGTTCTAATGATATAAGATTAACATCGCATTTACCTTTCTTTCTCTTGTTCCTACGAGAATCATCTTGTTGTTCATCAGCTTCCTCAACATCCTCCTCCATAGGAGTATTCGCATCAAGCTCATGATATGCGATGTATTCACATGTCTGAAGCTCAGAAACCCACTCATCACCAGAATCAACATCTTCCAAGCATAGGGGATCCTCCATAGTCTTTTTCTTGACATCCCTCTGCTTCAACTTCAAGTTGAACATCACATAAACCAAATCATTTAGTTTTGCTTGTGTGAGTCGATTTCTCCTCTTCGTATGTACCTACTCAATAGTCAATATACATGGGCATGCTTAGAACATATACAATTAGAAAATATGTTTATGATCTACTCAAGTCAAAATACTACCCTATTAAATGAACTCGAATTGCGTTCACAACCAGATGCACTACATGTCAAACTCAAAATTTTTATGGCAAACTTGGTTAGCTCAGGAGTATCATCTCCAAAAGCCCTCCACCAGTCAGCTGATGATGGTGATAAATCCATAATATATGGTTAAATTCAATCATGAAAAGCAAAGAATAATGGATCTAGAGGATCAGAGATCTACATACCTGGACTCCTTTTCTTGCGTGTGTTCACAGCATTGGAATATCCAAACAAGCCTCGTGCATTCCTGAAAGCATCTATCTGTAGATCTACTTTCTCCCTCTCCAATGGATCACTTATCAACCTCTCCATGCAAGCATACAATCCAATTTTTATCTCTGTGTGTGGAAAATGAGGGTTCGTAGTGATATTGGGGATTGAGAAAGTAGGCAGCAGCATGCAAATGAGTATGAAGTTGGCGATCCCACCTAGCATCCACGATGTCCGAAAATGGCTTGTACTTTTCCTCTTCATTTCCTAAAGCATGTGCAATTTCCTCCTTGGCTCTGTCCATGGCTTCATAAATGAATCCCATTGGGGGATTTTTTTTCGGAATCAACCATCCTTAAAATCAAGACCAAAGGTTTGGTTGTACTAATCAAAAAGGCAACGCCGGGCCAAAAAGATTTGCGTCTCAAAATTGTGTTGCATGCACTTTGCCCTTGGGGCTTGGAAGAATAGGGGCTCCTCTTCCATGCATAGGAAGTAAAAAATGACTCGAGGGAGTCCCTAACAGTGATCAATCTCTGTAATGTGAAGAAAGCCGTAGCAAAACGGGTAACGGCAGGTCGGACCAAATCTCCCCCAATCTTTGCCCTGATCATGGACAAAACCCAACCATGTGCATAGATGTAGTTGATGACTCTTTTGGCTTTTTTGAAAACGGAAGCATGCAAAGGCAATTTCAAAATGTCTTCAAGCATCAAATCAATGCAGTGGCGGCACACGGGGTCCAATATAAATGTTGTCTCTTCTCCATCAGCAATTTTCCAACCGCTTTGTAGTTTGAGGCATTATCGGTTATAACTTGTATGACGTTGTCTTCCTCAACCTCCTCAACTACATCATCGAGCAGAGAAAATAGTAATTGTGCACTCTTTGTTCTGTCTGATGCATCAATGGACTTCAAGAACCAAGTCCCAGTCGGATTGTTCACTAAAAAATTGATAAGTGAACGACCTTTTGTATCCGTTCAACCATCAGACATGATACTACAACCTGTCTCTGCCCAAGAAGCCTTTGCCGCTTTCATCACATTGTCGATGTTATTCACTTCTTCCTTCAATATCCATGTTCTCAACTCGTGTGCTGTTGTTTTCAAAAAAAACTCGTGTGTTGTTGGAGGTTTCAATTCCCTCCCAAATGCACCAACAGAATGAACCATTTGTTGAAATGATGGACTATTTGCACAATTAAATGCTAATCCATTTTCAAAGAAAAATCTTCCAATATCACGACAAACACGAGCCCTCTCCTCTTTCTTCCATGATGCATTCAATGTCATTTGATATTGCTTCTCTAGGACATTTGTAGGCCCAATAGTTGGACTTCTCGAGCCGGCCATACCAACAAATAAGTCCATCGGACCCCTCACCTGCTTCACACTGCTGGATCCTCCTGTGCATGTTCGAGGATCGTTACTTCCACGAGGTTCTTCCATTCCAAAAGCTCCCACTCTGCAAAGCTCCTCCATCTCTTCCACAGCTCTTCTATTTTTTTCTTCGTGCACTGCTAGCAAACAATTCATTTTATTGGATACTTCAGCTGGAACTTTTGGGCATGCTTTAACATTTTTCCCTGTTTTGGCGAGGTGGTGCTTGAGTCTTGCAACTCCACCGGTTATCCTCTTAGCACAGAAATTGCATTGAACATAAACATAACCCTTGCCCTTCGTAGACTCGTCCATTTCGAGTTGGATACAGTATTTCCATCCAGGGTCGCTTCGACTTCCTTCGGAATCTTTCGCACATCTCTTCTTTGCTTTTGGCATTTCTGAAATTTATATAAACAGTCTAAACAGACAAGATTAAGAGTAGAACACATATTAGGCAATCAACCCAAGTTAAAACAAAACAAGCACGGCACAAGATTTATGATGTTCACCCTTACTGGACTACAACCTCAACATCGATGGTGAATCTCTCTTTATAGGTTGGTAGAATGGTAAAAGATTTCATATATTACTATTTCTAAAATATGTCATATTTATATTTATTGTCTACTTATTTAGTCTATATTAGATATATGTTAGTGTTGATATATTTACATTTATTTACCCTTACATCATATAGTATTGGTTAATTTTCCATCACTTCATATTGTTATTATAAATCATTTATGTAAAATAATATCATTATATAAAGGGATTTTTACATTCCTACTCATGTAATCTTATTACATAATAAACCCTTGTAAACTTTGTAATTGCATCACATGGTTTGTAATTTTATACAGTCTTACATGTATGTCCCCACCATTAGTTTCATCCACTGACTTACTCTACAGCAATTATATGTGCTAATTTCATCATAACAGCCTAAGTAATTGAATTAGGACATGAAAGCATACCTACGAAATGAAGATGGCGGCGCAAGATCGGTTGCGCAGGATGTAGAGGCAGGCGGAGGTGGCGCACGATGCAGAGGGAGGAGGCGGCGGTGGCGCACGATGCAGAGGAGGAGGCAGAGACACCGGTGTTGCTTTCGAGCCCGGCGATGCGAGGGAGGAGGCGGTAGTGGCGCACGATGCAGAGGAGGAGGCGGAGGCAGAGAACGATGAAAGGTATTTTTTTTGGCTTCCAGAGACGGCAGAGGAGGATCTGGGGGCCGGGCGAAAGAAACATATTAAGTGGGTCACGTGCCCACATATAATTAAAACCGCCTCGGATGGCACCTCGAACCGCCTCAAGGCGCATAAGCCTCAGGGCGTTTTCGTCCATCGAGGCGACCGCCTCACACCAAAAGGCCGAGGCGTACGCCTCAGTAGTCAGTACCATAACCGACCGCCTCGCCTTGAGGCGTATGCCTCGGGCGCCTCGAGGTGCGATTTTTAATTCCATGATCAGACCACTCCTCAATTGCTGTTATAAATTCCTCAGCAAAGTGGCATATATTCAGAAAATCCAATAACAATGATAACATTTGCATATTTTCTGCCAAAGCTTTTAAATTCGTGATTCTTAATTATTCATTAACGTGCTCCATGTTAAGATAATATTACCATCTCGACAGATTCCTTCTTGCCTCTTTATAATCCCTCCTCATACCAGGACCGATCATAACAAAGGCTAAGAAGTGATTCATGGGAAGGAAATATATGTTGAAGTGGGCTCGAGGTTGCATGTAAATGCCTAATCGCAGAAAAGTTGCATGGTAGAATTGTCTCATCTGGCTGTTTTGAATTGTCAAACACCAGAAGGTGTAAGTTGGCATAGGAACCGATCACAAAAAGTTAAAAATAATGCCATATAACAACAAAAAGGTTTAATCACACGCTTCAAGACATTTAAAACTGAACTGTAAAAAGACACCTGCTTTTGACAGATTCTCCTCGTTTTCTCTTCCAGCCAATCTCTGGACAACGAGAACAGTTCCAATAGTACTTTCGAATCAAAGGTACCTGGCATATAAAATGAAACAGTTTTCAGATTTACATGCTGCAGAAAAAGATAATTTGATTTTTTCTAACAGCGCAAGTAAATGTTGGCTTCGACTTAAAAAATAGTTGAGCAGGTTCTAAATTATAAAATGTCCACTATTTTTTGGATGACCAGTTACCACTAATAGAAGTCATTACCATAATCAATTTTTTTTAGGAAAAAAGGGTGGAGTCCTAATCTGGGACCCACCTCAATATATGTATGTATGTGTGTATATATATAAATGTATATATATATATATATCAAAGAGTCAAGAATTACACCATATTACATTTGTCATGACAGACAAAGTGCCTTACAATGCTCAATTACATTTTCAGTATAAAATCTTTGACCCCCAAAGATGACCATGTTCCTGGTGCTCCAAACCGATCACACCATAGCAAACGGGTAGGAGTTGTCCTCATGCCCGAAGCCACAAACCGATCTAACATCTCTCCAAAAGGAGGAGCAATCATGCCGCCCAAACCAAGAGATGTTGGCCTGGTTCCACACCTCAACAGAGAAAGGACACGAGAAAAATAAATGGTCAGCATCCTCCACCACCAAATCGCACCTGTCACACATCACATCCTCCACGCCCAACAGCTGACTCCGACGATCCTTAGTCAGAATCCTCCCAAGCATGAATAACCAAAGGAAAACCTTAACCCGGTTTGACACCCTACATCTCCAAATCAGATCAATGTCCACTCTGACCTCCTCCTGAACCTCATCCCCGTCCTCAACCAGAAAACGATAGGCCTTTTTCACGTGAACCTGTCATCACCCCAGATGTAGTGATCTCTACTTGGAACTTCGTTTGAAGCGCAAGGAACTCCTCCACCCTCTGATCCGACAAGGGCGAAGCGAACATTGGAGACCATACCCCACCATCCCATACATGTTGCGTGCATGCCTCATACTCCCAGGCCAACCCCAGGAGATGTGGGTAGCGATCCCCCAACGCACCATCCCCCATCCAGTTGTCTTTCCATAACCGGAAAACAGCTTCATCCCCAGGCTCAGTCTCAACTTCAAAGCAAACTCTGGAATGACCGCGGTAATCTTCTTCCACAACGAGGACGAAAGATGTCCCGGGATGACCTCCAACGACATGGTGACCCCATAGATCTTCCTCAGCAAGCGACAAACCAGGTCCTCAGAATTCCCCCATATCCAAACTACTCACTTTGCCATAAAGCATTATTCATCTCCCCCACCCACAGTACTCCTAAATTGCCCCTCCTCTTTGATTTTGTTACTACTATTTGATTGGAACAGGAGTCTGACCATCAGGTCCCATATCGGGTGCGGGTCTAAGCAAGGGCTAATAGGATAGATCTGAAAAAGGACTCAGCAAGGACCCACCCTTAAGCTACTTCGCTAAGCCTTCGTCAAATGACCAAAGAGTTCTCCCATGAATACCGACGGGTATCACAAACATACATCAAGAGCCACCTCATCAGGTATGTCAAGAGGTAGCTGAAGAGCATCCTCATCAGGAAAGCAATGCCTCCCCAACCTCAGTGAGAACAGAGAGGTCAACTGATAGAGAAGCAAAGCAGCGAGGTTCAGTTCCAACTTCAACTCACTCTACTTTCCTCGGACTCGAAACCCGCCTGGCACCAGGGCTTGACTACAGGACTTCCGGTATTAACTGCACATAACCTGGCTAGGAAATGTCCAGCAACTCAACATAGGTTCGTCGAGCTTGGATATATTGGTGCTTATATATGAAGAAAAATGGTTAGGGATGGAAGACTTGACCATCGAGACCACTCTCATGCAAGTTCTTGCAGGATATGATGACCTGACGAAAAGAGCCAAAACATTGCATGGTACACACATTTCTGTGTGGTCCCTTGAGTGTGAGGGTGCTCCATAGGATATAAAGGGCAATTACTTAGAAGTACATTTTGTGCAACAGCCCTTCCTATCTGATAGAAAAGTCTCCCATGATCCTGAACTGATCTTACGCAAATCCCAAGTTTGTCTATGAAGAGCTGATCTAATTGTATTAGTTTCTATAATTTCTTTCTTCTGTGTAATACTAATTGATAGGGCCTCAGACCCGCACCGCGGGAAAACTAGTGTGAGGAGGGTGGGGTTAGAAAAGTCAGTCTCAGGATCGAGCAGGTCTCGGAGGGGCAGACAAGGGGAATAGATAGGCAGACGCAGACAAAGACTGAGGGCCCTGGCGAGACTCTTGCTATCGTCATTAACTAAGATATTGAGAAGGAATAATACCGTACTTCAATCAACTATTATATTATCAGAAGAAGGTCGTAGACAAAGAAGAGGACCAGACCGGACACTCGAGATGAACACAGGAGGAAGTGGACGGACGAGCAAAAAACCCGCATTGACCTACCCTTTGTATTTTGATTCCTAAACGGTTTTTGATGATCCTAAACCAATAAGACTATATAGGTTTTGAGAATGAAGAATTCTGGTGTCTGAAACCAAGGAGGACTAGTTAAGCCCTAAAGCAACTGGCAAGAGCCTATCTGTGCACCCTCGAAAGGAGACCAGAGGGGGATCTGCAAAATGCTAATCAGGCGACTTAACTTAACTTAATAACTGAACTTAATAGAAGAGGGGTAGTATATTGTTGGAGGAAGAAGACCTAGCGGGGCGAGCGGGGACGTGCTAAGAAGGGCCGGACGGAGGCGGGGGCTGCTTCCTTCCCACCGCGTCCTGACTTCTGTGTCGGAGATATAAAGCGAGTGCACCGGAAAAGAACGGGAACTGGGTCGACTATGGCGAAGGTCGCCTGGAGCGAGTCCTAGCGCTCTGCTCGCGAACCTGAGAACTCAACACTCGAAAAGCTATCGCCCATAAAGAAAGAACTAGTGAACCCCTTCGTCTATCGCCGTCGCAGGGCTTTTGCCTCCCCTTCGTCTATCGCCTAAGCAGGGCTTTTTCCTCCCCTTCGTCTATCGCCTAAGCAGGGCTTTTGCCTCCCCTTCGTCTATCGCCGTCGCAGGGCTTTTGCCTCCCCTTCGCTAGTCCCCTAGCTTTGTGGTACTATATCTTGTCTATACCTAAGAGGCACTTCTCGAATGAGAATTCATACGGAGATCCAGCTTGCCTGGGCTTTTCCTCGTCCTGACGTCTCGCACATTGAGGTAATTACGTGGGTCAAGCCATACTTCTTCTTCCATGGGAAAGAGGCAACTCACTCGCCCAAGATGTTCCTGGAAAAGACAATGATTTTGCCCATTATTGGAGTTTATTGTCCCCTCCTGCCCCACTAAGTCGACTGCGATCACTTTCCAGCTTCCCCTGAACTTGTCACTGCCTTGATCCACTTGACTACATCTGCCCCTACCCCCGCTTAGGGTTTCAGTCTCTATCTACGAGAAGATCCTTTCCCTCGGTCAAAGCCAGGTTTACGGAAAGGTCTAAGTCATAGCTCTATCCTCAGCCGGAAAGAGTAGACATCTGACACAGGCCGGGACGAAGCCGACGCCTACCTATTCAACATACGATAGGCGAAGGAAGCGCCCACCCAGCAAAAGTACGTCATGCTTGGAGGACGGGGGGGCGGGCCCGACCTTTTGGTCAGGATGGGGGGGGAAGGCGAGGTCTCGGATTGGAGAGGTGGAAGAAAAAGCTCAGGATGGATGAAGGAGTGTCCTTCGTCCTCTCAGCCAGTTCTGACTCCTACGTCTACTATATCTCACCCTAGTCCTTCAATCGCTAAAGGCAAGGAGGAGGCTTTCCTTGATCAGATGTCTGGGTGCGAAGTCCTATAGAAAGCGACTCGAGGAGCGGACTAAGCTGATTTGAAGACTGGACAGGGACGAAAGGCAGGGAAAGTTGCTTACCACTTCGCAAGGGGGACCTCATGGGTAAACGTGCGAGAGTGGACCTTTCGTTTTAGGACTGGCCGAAAGAGGCCAAGCATCTTTTTGTGTCTCAGCTCGAGTGAGAGAGTCTATGGCGAATAGTCTACATGCGCTTATTCTCTTTCAGCGGGATACAAGCGCTACCTTAGCCCAATCAACCAAATGAAAACCCTTCCTACCTTGACATCTGTCTGACGAAAAAAACTCCTCATCAGAGCTTCAATCCTGGAACGCACCCCTGCATGCAACGTCCTCGTGGAGCAGGAAAAAAACGGGATGGCCGAAAGAACATGTTTCAGAAGCACCAAGTTTCCTCCCTTTGAGAGCATCGATGCCTTCCAGCCCGCCAATCTCCCCTCCAGTCTCTCCAAGTGCACCCTTCAATCCATAGCTCTCGGCTTCCCCACCACCAATGGGAGCCTAGGTACGTGATCGACAGAGCGGCAGCAGGACATCCCAACACCGTAGCCACGTGTTGAAACTCCTCCTCCAAAAGGCCGAAAGGAACCACTGTCGTTTTCTCCCTGTTGATATGAAGTCCTAAAATATCCCTAAAAATATCCTCAAACATAATCAAATTTTAATGGGATTTTACTAAATTAATCCTAGAATCTACAAAAATTACCTACTCGACCTGTAAACATCACTATTATCCCCTCAACCCCGTAAAGTTCCTACATCTTACACCATGAAACTTGTCGTTAATTTGACACTTCTTGGGTTAACTTGCTTGGGATAAAGTTGAGTTAATCAAACCACAGCAAATCCAAAGGTAGGGTTTCTTCCACTCTCTTCTTTCTTCTCTCCCCTTCTTCCTCTTGCATTCCCTTCCATGCAGTCCACTTATGTCTCCAATCTAGGGGCGGCAGTCGAGCGGTGGTGGGGAGGAAGGGCAACAGAGGTGGGCGGCACGGGGGAGGAGGGTGAAGGAGGGCAACAGATCTGGTGTTTCTTTCTCATTCAGAGCTTGTCTTCAACGAGGCGTAGCTGAAGAGCAGATTAGATACTCCATGTGTTGCTTGGGCTCCAGTTGGTAGATTGAGGCTCTAGCTGAGGAGGGGCGTAGGTTGGGTGGTGCACAGGTTGAGGGCGGAGGTCGAGCAGTACGGGTGAGGAGGGTGGGAGGTCGGACGGTGTGGAAGGAGGGACAGCAGTTCGAGCAACGTGCAGGGAAGGGGGCGAAAGTCAGGTGGCATAGGGGGAGAAGGGGCAGAGTCTTGGCGACACAAGGGAAGGAGGCCGGAGATCGGGAGACGAGGGGAGGGGCGGTATTGGGGACGATTGATGGAGTTGGAAGGGAAGAGGATGTGAGGAGGAGGGTGAAGGAGGGCACATTCTGTAAATTTGATAATGAAATAGGGAAGTATGCAGCTTTTTTTTAGTCAATGAACAACACACTATGGTGCCCGCCTCATTTTATTAAAAAGCATGAAAAGGGGTACTTAAAGCAGCCAAGTCTCTACTATAGTCCTGGAATGGGAGATTACATTTTCACAGTAGAAGCGTTGTGATGAAAAGATCACATCATTTCTAGCTAACCAAATTGCCCCGATAAGCGCTAAAGGTTGTAAGATTTCCTTCCTTGGTCTATTCTTGGTATCCACCAGCGAGTTCCAGAATAATTCCAAGCTCTGAGTATTAATCCAATTCGGACCGGAAGCAGATCAAATCTGAGAAGTTAGGGAGCAGTTGAAGAGGAGGTGCTCAATGGTCTCTACCAGGGAGTTGCAGAGCAGGCAGTAATTGGACATGTTCGCAAATAATCTGGTACAACGGTCTCTTGTCATAATTCGTTTCTCCTGAGCAACCACAAGAAAAAATCGATTTTCCCTGGCAGCCCTAGTTTCCATATTAGGCTGCTATCTCTGATAACTACATCTGTTCTTGAAGGAGGTGGCCTACAGATCGCTCCATAAGCTTTCTTCACCGAAAAGGAATTGTCCTTCCAAACCCAATGGTCTCTGCCGAGAGGTCTGCCGTGTTGGCCCAATACCTCCAGAAGAGCAAGGAATTCCTCTAGACGATGGTCAGAGAAGTTTGCACTAAAAGATGGCATCACGTTCCCATTGTCCCAGCAGTCAGCTACAGCAGTTGTACGATCACCGACTCACCAGCCAAAGCAAAGAGGTGAGGGAATCTGTCGCAAAGCAGCCCGTCACCCATCTAGTCATCTGTCCAAAAAGCAAAAAAGCGACCATCTCCAAGCGTCGGTTTAAAAAGATCGCAAAAGTGTGGCATGATCGAAATAATTCCCTTCCAAAAAGACAACACCTGACCGCCCCTGAGATGGTTCAACTGCCCCGGTTGGTGCACGTCATAGATTAGCCGAAGTAGCCTGCAACAAAGGTCATCGTTTACTCCCCATAGCCTGCCAACCCACTTAAGAAGTAGAGCCTTATTCATTGTATCCAGATTTTTTATCCCCAGGCCACCGTCTAACTTTGGCAGCGTCACAATGTCCCAGTTTACCAAATGAATGTCGTCGCCATCATGCTCTGCCTTGCTTCAAAGGAAAAATCTCATAATCTTCTCTGGTCTTTGACGAATACCGGCTGACAGGATACGAGAGGAAATGAAGTAGACCGAAATAGCCTCGAGGACTGCCCTCAGAAGAACCAATCGACCTCCCCGAGACAAAAACTTGGCCTTCCTGCTCAAAAGCATGTTTCCATCTTCTCAATAACCGGGAGCCAATCTGCCAGCTTGATTCTGCATGACGCAAGCGGGAGACCAAGGTATCGCAGAGGGAGGGAACCGCATGCAGTGCCCAATTCAGCGCTACAAGATTATGCCTCTTCCTCAGACATCCCAAAAAGAACAACAGTGGACTTGTCAAGATTCAACACTAAGCCCGAGAGTTCGCCCAAGAGCTCCAAAGTGGTAGGCATGCCATTTGCTTCATCCCTCCCGCCTTCAATGAAGTGGATGTGTCATCAGTGTACTGAAGTAAGGGGATGGAGATGTCATCTACAGAGAAGCCCACAGTATAACCCCCATCCAGGACACGCTCAACCATACAAGCCAGCACATCTGCAGCAATGACAAAAAGAAGGGGAGCAAGAGGGCACCCCTGCCTGACTCCACGATGAGGTTGGAAGAAGACTCCCTCCGGATGTCCACTAATGAGGACCGAGAAGGAGGCAGTGGTAACACACTTTTTCATCCAAGAGACCAAATGTCGGGGAAAACGCACTTAGACATAGCAGCCCAAAGGAACTTCCACTCCATTGTATCATTGTGAAATCAATCTTCCAGAGAAGCCCTTTTCGCTTGGTCCTTTTCCAATCCAAAATGATTTCAGTAGCCATCACTAGGTTGTCTGAGAACTGTCTTCCCGGGACAAAAGCTGACTGGAGTGGAGAAATGATGTGCTCAATTACCCTGCTCAGTCTGATCACAAAAACCTACGCTACAATCAAATAGACCGCATTAAATAAGGCGATTGGCCTGAAGTCTTCCACCCTTTCACATGTTTGATGTTTCGGCAAGAGGAAAATGAGGGCCTGATTGGCCTGTCAAATCCTACATTTCATCCAAGAGATCCAAATGTGTACCTTTTTTAACGGATATGGTTGAACGATTGAATGGATGAGAGTTAACCACAATGTTTGTGGTGCAACTTTACGGGGTTGAAGGAATAATAACGATGTTTACAAGGTCGAGCAGAAAAAATTACAACTATTCTCGGGTTCGTGGAGTAAAAACCCTAATTAAATGCTTTTTTCCCAAAAACAAAAGCAATCTACATATTATGACAGTCGAAGTTGTTGATAATTATAAATAAAACACATATAGCTCCTCCACGTCGAACTAGTTAACCTTATCAACATCTCAAAGATTCATCTCCAATATCGATTATCTGATAATCTACCAATTAATCTGTCTCTACACATTAATATGGTTTATCATCGATGTGCACTTGCAATTTTCAATCATGTAATGGTTTGAAATATTACTGCAGTCTTAACCATCCACAAACTCTTCCCATCGTCATTGTTGATGGAAAGAAAAAGTTGTATTCCATCTAACCCTAGAGCTCTCTTATATAGGAGAGAAGCTCTAAGGGTAAATTACATAAACAGGACAATGAAAATAAACAACTGAAAAGAAAGAACAAAAAGATATAAATATCTTAACACTCCGCCTCAAGCTGGAGCATGTATATCTATCATGCTCAGCTTGTAACAACAATGATGAAAAGGACCTCTACCCAGTGCCTTGGTAAACATGTCAGCAAACTGATCTCCTGATGCTACACAATATGTCGAAATCAGCCCCTTTTGGATTATCGCGAGTATAGTGACAATCCACCTCAATATGCTTTGTCCTTTCATGGAATGTTGGATTATTAGCTATGAACAAGCCGCCTGATATCGCATTTAAGATGCATAGGAAGAGATACCTCAATCGTTAGATCAGTCAAGACAGATTTGACCCACATCATCTCAGTATTGCCTTGGGCCATTGCCCTATATTGTGATTCTGCACTGGACCGAGCAACAACAGATTGTTTCTTACTCTTCCATGAGACTAGTGAGCTACCAACAAACACAATGAAGCCTGATGTAGACTTTCTATCATTAGGATACCTAGCATAATCTGCGTCTGCACACCCTGTAACTGAGAGAGACGTATCTCTTCTAAACATGAGACCTGCACCTGGAGATGATTTCAGATATCTCAGGACATGAACACTACATCCATGTGCGCCTGCCTGGGTTGCTCCATGAACTGACTTACTCTACTCATAGCAAAAGATATATCAGGCTTGGTAATAGTAACATACAATAATTTCCCTATCAGCTCTCTGTATCGTTTCTTGTCGACCTCCTCAGATCCGTCATCATAGAGCTTTTGCATTAGGATCCATCGGTGCAGTAGCTGGTCTACATCATGTCATGCCTGTCTCAGATAGAATATCAGTAACATACTTCCTTTGTGTTATAACCATGCCCTGCTGATTTCGTGCAAATTCAAGTCCAAGGAAGTAACGAAGTGTATCAAGGTCCTTGGTAACAAACTGTTGTCCAAGGAAATCCTTAGCTGCCTGAATGCCCTGTTCATCGCTGCCAGTGATAACAATGTCATCAACATAAACAAAGATGACTACAATACCTCTGTGGTGTCTCTTTACAAAGAGAGTATGATCTGCAGTAGATCTGACAAATGCCTTATGTTCAATCAATTCTAAGAGCTTCTGAAACCAAGCCCTCGGACTCTGCTTAAGGCCGTATATAGCCTTATGAAGATGGCACACCATACTGGACTCCCCCTCAGCAGCAAACCCAGGTGGTTGTTGCATGTAAACCTCTTCCTGCAAAGCACCATACAAGAAATCATTCTTCACATCCAATTGGAAAAGGGGCCAATCGCGTACCACTGCAACCGCAATAAGAATCCGCAAGGTAGAGTGACGCGCTACAGGAGAAAGTGTCATGATAGTCCACCCCATAAGTCTGAGTGAACCCACGAGCAACCAGCCTGGCCTTATATCTGTCTACTGTACCATCGGCCCGATGCTCCACAGTAAAGACCCACTTGCTTCCAACAATAGATGCACATGGTGGAGCCTGGTCAACACTCCACGTACCTCGTGATTGTAAAGCTGCCATCTCCTCCTCCATAGCTAAACGCCACTGACTGCTCTGCATTGCCTCTTGATAGGAGTCTAGGACCAAGGTATCGCTATAGCAGACAACCCCACAACAAAATGCTGAAAATCCTTGGAAAGACGCTCCAATGAAACATGAGAAGCCATAGGGTGCATAGTGCAAGCTCGTTTCTGCAGCCGAAGTGCAATAGGAATATCTAGATCACCAGTAGAAGTAGTAGAGACAGTATTCGCACCCTGTATGTCAGTCTGTACATGCAAATCACCTGTGCCATTAGAGTAACTCAAATACTCAGTACATACCTTGGGCGTGCTGGATGATGGAGGAGGCACATGAGCATGGGGCCTTCGCTGATAGGCCTATGGAAAGAAACGAGGAGGCGGTGGTGGTGGCGGTGGAGGTGGTGGTGGAGGTGGTGGAGTAGGTGGTGGAGGGGTCGGTAATGGAATAGGACATGGTAATGGCGGGGGAGGAGGCATATAAATGTCTACTCCATTTTCGGAAGGAGTAAGCATGTCACCTGTGGAGAAAAATAGATAATGGACTCAAAGAAAGTGACATCGGCACTGACATAGTACTTGCGTCGAACAGGATCAAAACAACGATATCCCTTTTGGGTTTTGGAATACCCAACAAACACACATTTGACAGCTCTGGGAGAGAGCTTGTCAAGACCAGGAGAGAATTGATGAACAAATGCAACCGACCCAAAGACACGAGGCGTAAGTGAGAAAAGATCCATCTCAGGAAACGCAATCAAGAACGGGATTTTCTCCCCTAACACTGACGAACGCATACGATTCACTAAATAACAAGCAGATAGAACTGCATTTCCCCAATAGGAATGAGCACGACTCTTAATCAAGAGGGTTCTAGTAACATCCAAAAGATGTCGGTGTTTCCTTTCAGCCACCCCATTCTGTTGGGAGGTATATGCACAAGATGTCTGATGCACAATACCATGAGACTTAAGAAATTGAGAGAGTTGAGTACTGCAGAATTCTAGAGCATTATCAGACCGTATGTACTTGACTCTGGCAGAGAAAATGTTCTTTATTTCAGTAAGAAAAGAATGAATAACAGGACCAGCATCAGACTTGTTTTTAAGAAGAAACACCCAAGACAACCTAGAAAACTCATCAACAGCAACAAGATAAAAGCTGTGTCCTTGATGATCTGAGACACGACTTGGACCCCAAATATCAAAATGTAGCAACTCAAACAAACTATGACTACTTGGACCATGACGATTCTGGAAAGAAGACCGATGATGCTACCCAAGCTGGCAGGCCTCGCACTGGAAAGTGGAGCGAGGAGAAATCTGTGGAAGAACATAGAACAGCTTTTGCAGAGGAAGATGACCAAATCGCAGATGCCACGTGTACGGAGAAACAGATCCAGTGCGAAGAGAAGACGAGACACCAGCATACGGAGACTGCACAAGTCTGTAAAGGCCCCCTTGCTCATGGCCAGTTCCAATCACTCTGCCCGTGAGTATGTCCTGAAACACAAGAGCAGATGGATCAAATATGGCATGACAATGTAAATATCTGGTGATTTGACTAATTGATAATAAATTCATAGAAAATTCAGGAGCATGGAGAACATTAGGAAGTCTCAATGTAGAAGTCAGCTGCACCTCCCCCTGACTAGTGATGGGAGAATGTATACCATCTGTTATCATAACTGATCGTCTAGACTGAACAGGACGAAAAACACTAAACTGACCTTTGTCACCACAGAGATGATGAGATGCACCGGAATCCATTATCCATTCTGATAAATCTGCTCTGTGGCAACTAGTAAAAGCATAGTCTATACCTGATGTAGACGCAGATGTTGAGGCAGCAACCTCTGAGGATCCTGAAGGAGAACTAGTAGATCCAGATGTGCCTGGCATGATCTCTCTCAGTCGTTCTACAAGTTTGTCAAACCTTTGATCAGATGCCAGTGATGGAGTCCCAGCCTGTTGCATCTGCTCTGCAACTCTGGTTGACGCAGGAAACCCATGCTTAGAATAGCATGTTTCCTCAGAATCATCTGTCCTGTGGCAGTAGGTGCACGACTGACGAGATCGACCACCTCCTCCGCCGCCACAGTTGGAACTCCCCCTGCCACGGTATGGTATATGACTGCCTCTACCACGTGATGCCGCCATAGCTGAAGAAGTCTGGGACTGAAGAGGACTACCGGAAGATATAGATAGTTTGCTCAGTCTGCGATACGCCTCCTCCATTGGAGGTATCGTAGCATCAGTGAGGATCTGGGCACGAGTTGCATCATACTCTTGATCCAGGGCTGCTAGAAACACTCCAGTCATCACAGAGTCTCTGTATGCCTTGAGCTGCTCTGGTGTAGCAGTCAAGGGTATGTAGCCATTTAGCTTCTCAAACATATCCCTCAAAGAAGTATAGAGGGCGTAAAGAGGACGACCATCATGCTTCAAAGTGAAGATATCGTGCTAAAGATGCAGTATCTTCGACTCATTCTTTGCCGAAGAAGAAGGTCGCGGCAAGAATGTCCCACATAGCCTTTGCAGTAGGCTGGCTCAAAATGTCATTAGCTTCTCTGTGGATACAGTCCCAGATAGCCATACGCGAGCATACGCATCATCTGCCTCCCATGAGGCACTCGTCCCAATCTTGTCACGTGGCTCCTCAGCCGTGAGGATGTCCTTTTTGCCATTACACTACATCAAACTCATGAACTGCATGGCCCACAGTTCATAGTTTTTTTGAGGCCCAAAAAAGGGGGAGACACTCAGCGGTGTTCCCCTAATTAATTAAAAAGAAACAAGGTAAACAAGTAGTTTACAAAGGAAACGAAAGAAACGACATACAGAAAGCTAAAACAACACCCAATCATCAACTAAGCGCGCACAGTGCAACACCACATTTTCCTTTTAAAAGCGTTGTCCCGAAAAAAGAGCTGCATTTCTGCCCAGCCAAATCGCCTATAAGCTTGCCACGGGCCAAAGGAACGACCGCCTCTCCCTATCTTTGTTGGCCATCAACGAAGCACAGAAGGACGCCAAATCTGAAGTGCAAACCCAATCCATAGTCGCTTCCTCCCAGATCCCATACCTTAGGGCAGGTGAAGAAGAGGTGCTCAAGGGACTCCACTGAATCAACGTACAAAATGCACCTATCAGAGACATTGCCAAGTAGTCTAGCGCAACGATCCCTCGTCATCAACCTCTGTCTACGAAAAAGCCATAGGAAGAATCCAACCCGTTCAGGGAGTCTTAGACCCCAGAAGAAACCGTAGTCACGTACCATAATCTCCGAACGCGAGGGCGGGGGCCTATAGATCGCCTCATGAGCCTTCTTCGCCGAGAACGAGCCCCTCCGTCAGGCCCAATGATCTCTCCCCATAGAAGGATGACATGCCTCCTTGATGGCGTCCAGCAAGGCGAGAAAGTCCTCGAGTCTTTGATCAGAAAAGTTAGCAGAAAAAGCCGGGAACCAACTACCATCCGACCAGCAAGAGGCGACACAAGCATTTTTATCAGCTACTAGAGCGAACAGGCGAGGGAACCGCGAGCTCAAGCCCCCCCCCTCCAATCATCAGTCTAAAATCTGAAAGAAACACCATTACCAAGCACCGGTCTAAATAAAGATAGAAACCATGAGAAAACCTCCAGCACCCCTTTCCAAAATGGCGGGTGGGATCCCACCATATCAGCCGCCAATGGAGGTGCCTCACTAACACTGTGAATCTCGCGCAAGATCCTGCTACAAAAATCCTCTCCTGGGCCCCAGATTCTGTTGGCCCACTTAAGAAGGAGGGCATCATTAACATGCTCCAAACTCCGCACGCCCAAACCTCCTTCGCTCTTGCGCCGCGTGATTTCACCCCACTCAACCAAGTGCACCCCCCCCCCGACACCTCCCCATTTTTGCCTCATAAAAATCTCCGCATAAGCTTCTCAAGGCGATTACGAATCCCCTTCGGCAACCGACGGTTAGACAAGAAATAAACAGGGATAGAGGAAAGCACCGCCTTCAAGAGGACGAGGCGCCCCCCCTAGAGAGAATGGTCGACTTCAACCCAGCCAACCTCGTCTCCACTTTCTCGACGACCTTGAGCCAATCCCTCAGCCTAGCTCTTCCCACAACCAGAGGCATTCCCAGGTATTTAATAGGCAGGGGTCTAGCATCAGACCCCAAAATCCGACCGCAAGCGTTCGCCTCCTCCACCGACAAACCAAACGGGACCACCTTCGACTTGTTGACATTCTTGTAGAGACCCGACAACTCACTGAACAGGTCTAGGGCCACAGACATGCCCGAGACCTCCGCGGGGCCCCCCTCAATAGTTCATAGTTAGTTCCATCCATTTTGACAATGGGTGTCGGACCTTTGAAGGTACCCACGGATGGAACTTCCACTTTGTTGTCGGACATGATGACAACAACTATCTTTAAGACTGGGTTGTAGACAAGAGATATTGGCGTTTACACTGACATACAGGAAGATGGTTGTGGGTGCAGACTCATACCACAACCCCTTCCATTCTTTGAAGAGTCCCTGGGTCGCTAGGATGTTTCTAGGGTTTCACGTGACACCCTAGATACCCAAAGGAGGAATCTACAGGAAGGAAGCCACGCGTGAGGATGAGGTAGGTTACGCGCTAGCGACTAGATGCGGCAACCACGGGGCTGGGCAATATCGCGTGGTTGCGTGAACATGCGAGAAGCCCTAAGGGGCAGATGACGTGATCACAGGTGGACGTCTGCATGCGTGACAGGCCACGGCGAGCAAGAGGCTGGGCAGCGGCGGCGCCCGCAGGAGGGGCTGGGCGGCGACGCCCGCAGGAGGGTCTGGGTGGCGGAGCCCGCAGGAGAGGCTGGGCGGCGCCAGCAGGAGGGGCTGGGCGGCGACGACGAGCCTACAGGCAGTTAGGGTTTTGGTGAGGGCGGGATTCTAGGGCACAGGCTCGGGTCTAGGATCGTCGCTCTGATACCATGTTGATGGAAAGAAAAAGTTGTAATCCATCTAACCCTAGAGCTCTCTTATATAGGAGAAAAGCTCCAAAGGTAAATTACAGGACAACGAAAATAAAGAACTGAAAAGAAAGAACAAAAAGATATAAATATCTTAACAGTCATCATTAATGTCCCCGTAATAATGGAACGATTTAAGTTTAAAATGCCAATATTATCATTCACAATATACAAATGCCATCTATAACTCTGTTAGTGCTCACACTGAAAAGAATGCCATAAAAAATAGACCATTGCCCAGTATTGTTGATGAAGTATGTTAGCGTTATTAGTATTTTCATATTTTGGTTTATTTCTATGCTTATTCTATTTTCATGTACTCTTTTTCTATGTGCAATCCTTCGGGGAATATTATGTAATTGCAACCTATTGGACCATAAGGTTTACACTATATAAGAAACCCTACCTCATGAACAATTTTCATTCCATTGCATTCTCTAATTTTCTTCACATGGTATCAGAGTGACGGTCCTAAATCGGTGTTCGTAACCAACCTTCCCACCACTACCACATGCCCATATTCTCGTCAGCCTCTCCACGAGGCACTCGAGCCCCCTGCGTGGCATCCCCATCACAGCCTGGATATGCAACGGGACCCCACACACACACAGTAGCAACCAGGCCCGCACAACTCCCCTCACCATTGTCGAGATCTACATAGGTCCTCGCACTGACCATCGGGTCTCGTGCGATCCCTCCTAATTGCAACGAAGCCATGTGCGGTCCTCCCACCTACCCGCTTCAGGCCACGCACGGTCTCCTCCATGCACATTAGTTCTTACGTAGTACACTCCTCACATCACAGGACCCCTTAGCATGCTCTTCCCGTGAATCAGTGGGCTTCTCCTTATCGGATGTGTGACTAGATCCCTACATCACCTTGTTGATCTTTCTCTGTCTGACCAAGATGGCTACGACTCCCACTGTGACCAAGCTCATGTTTTCCACATCTTATAAGATGGCTTAGGGGACTACCATAAATTCAAAGGTGCAAGCCTTCAAAGTACTCTTTGACGGTTAGAGGAAATTTTCTATCTTGACAAAGGAACCTCTAATGGAAACGGACAAAGACTTCGAGTCATGTCTTGGGGACAACCAGCATACCATGACATGGATGATCAACAACGTTGAGTCCCACATTGATGTCAATCTCCTGTATAAGGATACGGCAAAGGATATGTAAGATGAACTGGAACAAACATATTCTTAACATACTACCAAGTCACGACTTGCAGATATGTACATACCGATTTGGTACACTTCTCGGGGAGAGTCAACCATTGTGGAGGAGTTATCGACACCTCATCGATCTCTATGAGGAATGTGTCATCTTTCATCCAGCTTATTGTACAAACATGTGGCAGAAAGATCTGGGTAGCAAATTTACATATTTCTTGTCAGTCTTCATCCTCGTTATCGTACTGTGAAGGACCAGCTTCTCATGTCTGATACACTTCCTTCCATCAGCAGCAGCTTGAGACCTCTTGTGGTCACACTCAAGGTTTTAAAAAATGTGAGACGAATTGATGCATTTTCCCAATATGACATCAAGGCGTATGCCTCAAGGCAGTTGATGTGTGAGCCTTACTCCATGAAGAAAAAATTTCATAGACATGATAATTAATCATAATATCCATAACTATATTGTCCAAGTTCTGGAAAATTAAATAGCTTTGATAAAAAAACATAACTCGATGACATCAGCTTATCTCTTACAACTTGATTCATCGGGGTCGATCAATCATCATTGCAGATGGGAGAAACTCCATTATGACATGACATGGGAAGATTCATTTGATGCCCTATATGCGTCCGCAAAATGTCTTACATCTTTGGATTTTTTATGAAATTCTTGTCCATGAGTCGTCTTATTAAGGAACTCAAATGTCGGGTCATTTTTTATCCAACTTCTCTTGTGTTTCAGGACATACTTGCAGACAAGGTAATTGGATGTTATACAAGAAGACTTTTTATCTCTAATTGTCCAGACTCCTACTTGTGGCATCTACAATTTGGTCATTTACCACTTCAGAAGCTATGTCGAGTCCTTCCGCAAATTTCACCACAATCCAGCTTTTGGTGTGATGCTTGCCAACTTGAGAACCATCATCGTAGTATCTTTCCACGTCATTGTGGTCATGGTAGTAGCTCCTTATTCGACCTTATTCATTTTTACATTTGGGGTCCCACTCGTGTTCCTAACCATCATGGACATCATTTTTATTTTGTTGACGTAGGCATTTTTTTAGATTTTCTTGGGCAATTCTTATAAAGAATGAATTTGGGGTTGGTTATATTATGTAAAAAAATTATGATTGAAATAAAGAATCTCTTTTCTGTTATTGTCAAGTATGTGTATTTTGATAATACAATGGAATTTTGCACTAGCCACTTACGGAACTTTTGTGCTTACACCTCTCGGTCAAATGGTGTTGCAAAGAGGAAACAGAGGCATCTTTTGGATATCACCACGACTATCTTGATATAAAGCCATGTTCCTTACTCTTAATCAAATGCCATCTTCTGTATTAGAAGAGTAGGTTCCTTTTTCGATTGCATTTCCCGATAAGGATTTGTTCTCTCAAATGCCTCCCATCTTCAGTTGTATTGCATTTATTCATCACTTGACTCCTGGTCAAGACAAGATGTCTCCTCAGTCGATCAAGTACATTTTTCGGGGCTTCTCCTACAAGGAATACCAATGCTTTGGTCATGTCAGGTGAAAATACTATGTGTGTGTTGATGTCACCTTCTATGAGTCTGTTATATACTTCCCTCCTACATATGACGAGATGACTTCAAATGAGTCTGATACTAAGGTTTACCTGCCACCCCCACCTCATGTTCCATCTCCTCCTACTCCAGTTGAGACCTTATCACGTCATCTAACATGTCCCATGAACCAACGAAGACTCTGAGTTAACAGACCACCTGCTCGTATGCCCTCTGTGATCCAGCATGCCCTAGGTAAACATTGAACACTTGATTTCTGCTGATGGCACAGTTAATTATTCACTTATTCAGCAGGATGATGCTGCACAGCATGATGGTGTAGTTGAGCCAGGGATTACAACCCAACAGGATGGCCCCTACAATCCATCTGAGGATCTTACTCAGCTCATTGTCCTTCATAATCATAGGCATAACACGTGTCATATACCCTCTCTTCAGTCACCTCTATGTTGATCATCTCTCAGAGTGCTAAAAGAAGTTCGTAATGGAATTGTCAATAGTTATTGTCCCACATACACATCAGGAAGCACTACGATATAGCCAGTGGTGTCTGGCTATAAAGGAGGAGATGGCAACATTACAATCTAAAGGGGCGTGGACCTTGGTCACTGCCCATGGGTGGATACAAGTGGTCTTCACGATGAAGCGTCAGGTCAAGATTGCAGAAATCGGTAATAGGTACTCGATCATGTGAGTCACTAAGGAATAATCGACAATTAGGCAATTAATCGAATGTAGTCGCTCTTTAGTCGATTTTGAATTTTTAAATTATTTTAAATATATAAATCATTTATATATATATTCTTATATACTTACATAAATTTATACATTTACTATACAATCATAATGAAATAAAATAAGTAATTGAATTTAAATAAAATATTAGGCATATTAGAATAAGATTGTTTTAAAAAATAAAAAAAATTCTCCATGTGAAAATCGATCGACTATATGGTCTAATCAGCTGAGTAGTCGGTTGACCAACTATTGACCGATTAGTCAATAGTCAGTCGATCACCCCATCAACTCTACTAGTCGGACTGACTAGTCGGATTAGTCGGCCGACTTTTACAACACTGCATCGCGCATATGGTAGCGTGGTTCACTATGAAGCCCGACTGTTGGCAAAAGGATTGACTCAGACATGTGGGTTGGAATATCAGGACACCTCTCTCAAGTACATCACTATTTGAATCCTCCTCTACATTGTGGTTGTCAGAGATTTGACGTTGTTTCAACTAGATGTGAAGAATGCCTTTTACATGTAGATCTGGGGGAGGAAGTATATATACAGCAGCCACCTAGGATTGTTGATGAGGGGAAGTGTCAAAAGATATGCATGCTCCATAAGCCCATCTGTGACCTTAAGAAAAGCCCAAGAGCACAGCTTCATAAGCTCTATGTGACGTTCACTAACCAAATATCTCTTTTGTTGTAAACAAATCAGACAGTTCATGAAGCAACAACGACAGGACAACATGGATGTTGTCGCAATGATTCTCAGGGACCTGACGTTCTCACCAGGTATAGGGTTGCTCTTCAACAAAGGGACGCCCCTTGGTATAACAGTTGTATAGATGCAAACTATGCAGGATGCCCTAATTACATAAAATCATTAGCAGGTTTTGTTGCGTTTGGTAGTTTTAGCCATCTCTTCACCGCGCTCCAGGGTCCTATCCCCACAACGTCTTCCATGGCTACGTCCCCGATAGCCTCCTCGACCTTTTGGGTCAAATCCTCGCTCCCACCTCCCCCACCATTCTCGCCTCCACCTCCCTTGCAAGACCCACTAACTCCTCCCTCACAGGAAGTGTTCCTCTCTTCGATTCTTGGTGGTCGGCCCGACCTCCCTCCATCTCCCCCCTCGCTTCCCCTCGCTTCCTATTCTCCCCTCCATCTCCAATTGACTTGATAGTTGAGGTACATCTTCCTATGCAGCTTTTGCGTGACAACTAGATAGCATTATTCATTACTAACAATCATGTGTTCCACGAGGCATGAGCAAACCAATCACATTGAGGTGAACTGGCACTACGCCAGCGATATGATACAGGAGTGTTTCATCTCAACATTATATGTCAGTTCAGCAAAATAAAAAGCGCATGTATTCACTGAAACACTCTCCAGGGTATCATTCCATAGATGTTCTTCCAAGCTGAGCATGATAGACATCTATGCTCCAGCTTGAGGGGGAGTGTTGCAATAGGCTCTTAATATGCCTATTGTCTTTTTTTCTACATGTAGCCTAACATGCCAACTTCCTTTTGGCTCTAGGGTATCCTCTCTATATAAAGAGAACCCTAGGGCACATAATAAATAAGTATCTTATTTCCTTTTGCATTATGTAGGAACATGCGTGTAATATCTCTTTATAATTTTGTCACAAAGATTAGTACAATGAACATAAGAAAGACTGAAGTAAGAAAAAGGTATGGCCTAATAAAAAGGGAAGAAAGTCCATGTATGTAGCTCGTTGAAATTTCCAACTCCATTTGTAACACCCATACCCCCAAACATAGTGTCACATCTAAAACTCACGAAGTGTGGGTGTGGTTTATAAGTGGTGGGGATTACTACTTGACAACTTGAGCTTAAGCATTTTGGGTGGTTACCAACGGGTCCATCTGGGCTTGTACCCAACAAGTTGTCAGGGTCAGTTTTCCTCGATAACGGACCGGGGACCTAAGCCCGGGACGTTACACCATTCCTTGCACCATGTTTCAGACTTTTGTTTTCAATCTTCAACTAATAACTCATATACAGATGATATGGTCTAAAGTTCAGCAACAATTCCTTGCCAGTCCAACAATTATTCAGTCCAAAGCTCCATTAGTCGAATCTTCAACTGCAGCATTATTGATTTTCTTTTAGGTTAACCAGGGTAAGCTTAAAAATAAACACGGAATCCAACATCTTCTAATTCTTAGATATGTAATAGACTAACATCACGTCCAGCACCAGGCTCAATGAAACTAAATCTGAAGTCAATTGGTCCAGTTCCCATTTCCTTTCAATCAGTTCGATTTGTAAGGAGATGGGATCTCTCAAACCCAGTAACATACAGATTAAAACACGAGTAATAGAAGTGTCCATCACCGGAATTGGGCGCAGGTTTCCTCACGAGAATGTCCTTCAAACTCCCCTCTGCCAGCGGCGTCGACTTCAGCAGTGGCGGCACCTTAATAATCCACAAACAAAAACACCTAATAACTAATCGAAACCCCGAAGACCGCCTGTTTTAGAGAAGATGATCGGGAACTCACGATCTTTAGGGCTTTGAGGCGTTGGATGATGGGATCAGCACCTTCGATCCGTTCGGACACAGTGGTAATCTCATCGAGAACGCCGGAGGGCTTCTATCATCGGAGGAGAGCGTAAAAGGAAGGTTAGATATTGTTGTAGAGAAGAGGAGTTGTACCTGTGAGGTGGAAGTCGAGGACGATAAGCTGGAGTTCGCTGCTCCCATGGCCAGTGCCGCCGGCGGAGTGGATAGATGATTCGTAGATTTTACGGGAAACTTAAAATAACTCGTTTATGTTTTATTTCTATTTATTTTAGGGTTTTTATCTACTGTGCCCGTTAGATATTACAATATCAGTTATACCCTTATTTCTTGAGAATATCAGTTATGTCCCTGCCTTCTTCCACAATAATCACTTGTACCCTTCCGTTAAGCCATGGTTTATTCAAACCGTGGTATAGTTAAGAGGGGCAAACATAAAAAAAACCCTACATCCTCCTCCAGTCCATCCTCCACCTCCATCTCCCCCTCCTCCTCTACAGTAATGACAAGCTCGTTTGGAACACAGGTATCTCTTGTGTTCATTGTTTCAACTCCACCCTTGCCCCTCGCCCTGAGCGACATCTCCAATCACATGTACAAGCATCGCCTAGAGATGAGCAAGATAAAGAGCCACCCATTTTCAGGTGAGACGAGGAGAAGAAGCTGGAAGGAGATGGGTGATCGGAGGAGGAGGATGGGGCAAAGGAGCATGGGCTGGAAGGAGAGGACATCCGGAGGAGGAGGGGGCTGGGAGAGGCAATCGGAGGAAGAGGGGCTAGAAAGGAAGGGCGATCAGAGGAGGAGAATGGGGCAGAGGAGGAGGAGGAGCTGGAGGCGGAGGAGATGTCGGGGGAGGGGGAGTATGGGCGGAGGGGGAGGAGGAGGAGCTGGAGGGGGGGTGAGGGGCTGGAGGTGAAGGGGATGCTAGGTGAGGAGTATGGGGCAAAGGGGAAAAAGGAGGGGCTGGATGGGAGGAGGAGGAGGGGCTGGAGGAGAAGGGAATGTCGAGGGAGGAGGTGGATGGAGCAGAGGGGAGGAGGAGGGGCTGCAAGAGGAGGGGCAATCGGAGAATGAAGATGGGGCGGAGGAGCAGGGGCTAAGGAGGATAGGCTAGAAGGGGAGGAGGAGGGGTTGGAGTGGAAGGAAAACCTTTCAACCCTTGTTTTTTTATCCAATTCCCCTTGTGTCCCAAAGTTAACGGTCGTTAGCATTGGGTATGGATGGCAACTAACCTGAGGGACACAAGTGATTATTGTGGAAAAAGTCAGTGGCAAAACTGATATTCCCAAAAAGTGATGGGTGTGACTAATATTCTAATATTTCAGATGGGCACAAATGATAAAATCCTTTTATTTTAAGGGTGCAGCCTTTATTTTATATATAACACGATATATACTACAATTGTGTTTCATGAGTATTGCAATACATCGATGATGGCAACAATCAAGTGCTGGCACCAGCAGTTTCTACGAGCACCTAATTCATCATCATGGCCTTTTGAGCCTCATAGAAACGATTTGGCTAGCCCAATAGCTTTGTAGCATTCGTGCAGAACACTGTCGTTTTATATTTGAAATTAGAATCTATTACTGATTATTTTTGTATATATGTAAAGTTAGGATGTGTAATTTTATAATGTGTATATTTCAAGAGAATACATTCTTCTAGATTTTGCATGTATCGTTATTTGGCATATATTAAAAATAATATTGTATGTGCTTATCTTGGAGAAGTGTATTTGTCTCAACTCTATGTGACCCAACACAGACGTTGCATGTGCTTTCAACTTAGATTTGAAATAGGTGCTGGCAAAAGAAGTGTTAATCTTATGACACCTCTTTCAGGATAATACGCACGGAATACAATTTACACCATCCCCCTCCCCTCACCCCCAATTTATATTTTTGTTATATATTTAAATTGCGATGAATAATCTCACAATAAATTCCCAGTTCACACCCATGAATTGCGTACAATGACGAGGTTATTATCTATTACAAAGTTATATTTAAAATGTAATCCGTACAACTACTACTTATAATCATATAGAAATAACTATGTATTGGATTTTGTTATTTTTAACTCTCTATCAAAAAGAAAAGGTGGTGTTACAGGTGCGGCGACCCTGGTCACATATCTTGGAGGTGCCCAGCAGCGCAACAATTATGTTTTCGATGTGGCTGCCCTGGACAACGACGAAAGGAGTGCGATGTTCAAGGACCATGGAGGATTAAGAATAGAAAACTGCTGACAAAGAGGGAGGAGACCCATGAGGAGCGTATCGATGCCATGTGGTTGTTGGGAGAGACCGTCTGCGTGAGGGGTTTGTCTGCGGCTAGCTCAAAGTTGGTCGTTGAAGGAGCACTGAAGGTCGGGCTACTGCTGGAGCCGAATAACAAAATCAGGTGGAGGAGGGCAAGATTCTTAGACAGAAGCTCGGAGAAAGACACGTCAGAATGGAAGGTCAAGATTCTGGGCATCCCTTTGAGGTGCATGAGGTTAGATATCTTGAGGTAGATGCTTAAGGAGATTGGTGAAGTTGCAGAGATGACCGTTTCAGGACTAAAACCAGGGGAAGGAGCAGAGGTGGTTGTGGTTTTGCGGGGGCCCAAGCCCTCGCCAAGAGTGTGGCATGTGCTGTCAATAGGGAGAAGAAGGATCCCAATCTCACTGGAGCTGTCGGAGAAGCGGACATCAAACGAAGGTCCTCAGAACGGGGGTGTTGCGTCGTCGAAGTGGCTGGTAGCTGGAGATGGTCGGACGACAGTGACCGTGGCAGAGCTCTCGGGTGGTGCGAAATCACCGGGGTATGAAGGGGAAAAGGCGAATTCTTCGGGAAAGGCGCAATCATCGGGATGCGAAGGCGAAGAGGCAAACTTTTCGGGTAAGGAGAATTGAAGTTGTAGCGGCGCACACGAACCTTAATAGGAAAACCCCTTCATTTTTAAATGGCCTTTCTTTCTCAAGGGCTACCTCGAAATCGGTGTAATTGTGGGGACGACCCGAAAGGTAGGTTGGGTCGGGCGGGTCTGGAGGGGAGTTCATATCGGTTTTTGGTTTTAACCCGGAAGGCCAGTCGCGAACGGTAGAGCGGATCATCTCGACTTTGAACCTGACATGCCCGCATCTCTCTTTAGGCTTTCAGGTGCCCTTTTCGCACCTTTCGATCTTCCTTCCTCGTCAGAATGGATCCGACGTGGTTTCGGATTCTGGGCCCCCTTCATTCTTGATCATTTTGGGAAACAGATCCTTGGAGGCGACTCTTCGAGGCTCCCTATATTGGAGGGAGGGGTGGTGCTTTGGCTTGGGTAGCTCTCAAGCTGCTTTGTGATGGATCCTGGACCGATGGCTGGCTCAGAGGAGGGTGTTGTTGACCCTCAGTTGAAGGTGACAAGCAACAATGGAGACAAAGAAGGGGGGTGGGTGGCCTCAATATGGGCTACAGGCCTTGGGAGGAGGGTGACATCGAAGTGTCACTGTATTAAAGGCAAGGGGGTTCACGCAAAAAAAAGAGGAGGGGAGTTTGGAAGAGGAGCCACTCATTCGAGAGGTGTCACAAATCCAACAAGAAGTTATTTTTTTTCACGAAAGCGCTTGCTCATAGAGGCAAGTGAGCATTAACAACCTGAAAGTGGGTTTTTGGCGGGGGAGCGTGAAGAAAATATCGCAGGACAAGAAGGGGGGGATGAAGGCAGGATAATGGAGACAAGCAACTTGCAAGGTGAGGTAGGGGAATCTGAGCTACAATCATTCGAGAAGGAGATTGCGTAAATTGTGGGAGTAAAGGTGGCGGGGGTCTCCCCCACGGTTTTCAGATGAAGATCATATCATGGAATGTACAGGGCTTGGCCAATCGGAAAAGCGATTGGCTGTTAGCTCATTGTTGACCGCATGGAAGGTGGACGTGGCATATTTACAGGAAACCAAAATAAACTCGTGAATCATGGGAGTCGGGGAGCTGGAGTTCTGTCTCGGGGCCTCACCTCAATGAAGTCAAAGATGTATTAGTGAATGGCATCTTGGGTGGCATCATTGTAGCTTGAAATGGTGATTTCTTTGATAGTGTGGATGAACTGCTTTTGAATCGTTCGACACTCATGGATAACAGGGACCACTCCCTATTTGTGATCACCTCGGTGTATGGAGTTACAGGATCTTCAACAAATGAGGCCTTGTGGGATGAGTTGCGGGAGATTTTGGATGCGTCGGATTGCAAGTACACAGAGAAACTCTTCTCGCATTCACGTATTTGATCGGTTTCTCGGCTTAGTTGAGGCACTTGAGTATTATAATTTGGTTGCTGTTACGTCTCTGCCTAGATCAAGATCTGGTCAAACACCTCTGTGCTTAGACACTCGCAATGGGAGAGGCGCATCATCTTACTTCATGTTTGAGATGTGTTGGCTGCTTGAATAAGGTCTTCATGATTTAGTTATCTCTCTTTGGAGAGACTTAGAGGTGGAAGGATCTGCTGCTATGAAGCTTGCATTGAAGTTGGCGGCTCTTCATAAGAAATTGACGTGGTTCAAGGAGTCTCGTGCGGTGTGAGAATTGAGATGGCAACAGACACATGACGAGGTAGAAAGGTTAGATTTGCTGGAGGACGATAGAAACCTGGACGGGGAAGAGTTGGTGAATCGGGGGTTTGTGCTGAAGATCCTTGAGGAGGAAAATAAGAAGAAAAAGGTCGAATAGAGACAAAGGTCCCATCAGAAATGGTTGAAGGAAGGAGACACCAATATGAAATTCTTTCATGCGGTTGCGAACGGGAGGCAGAGGAGAAATCTGATTCACTCGATTGAGGTCGGAGGGGAGATGTATCATGGGGAGAAGGAGATTGCGAGGGCGAATACGAGCTACTTTAGGGGCATAAGTAGACGCCCACCTCACTGTGGATTTAGGTGATTGGGCTTGGGGTGAACTGTGTTTCGTCGGCAGAGTCGGAGTCATTGACGAGAGCTTTTACCATGCATGAGGTTCGAGAGGCAGTTTCGATTCGAATGCGGACGATTACCCTGGTCCTGATGGCTTTCTGATTTTCCTTTTTAGAGAATTTTGGGATTTGGTCAAGGATGAGTTATTGGTGGTGGTGGTGGAATTTGCTGGGGGGACTATGGTTTTGAGCAGCTAAACAAGTCCATTTATTTTGCTCCCTAAGAGGGATGTGGCCACAAAGGTTGAGGACTTCCGTCCGATTGTTCTATCCAATGCGGTCTACCTGATATTAGCGAAAGTTTTGGCCAATCAGCTAAAGGGTGTACTTTCCAGATTGATCTCACCAGTTCAGAGTGCTTTTCTGCCTGGCAGACAACTCATGGACAATGTGGTCTTGGCCTCTGAGATTGTGGCAGATTGACGGAGGAAGAAGACGAAAGGAGTTTTGTGGAAGATTGACTTCTCAAAGGCAGATGACTGCGTTGATTAGAGGTTCATTTGGGCCCCACTTCACAGAAGGGGATTTCCAGACATATGGATTGCATGTATTATTAAGAGATATCAGAACAAATCATCAAATTATTCACTGATATATGTTATATCATAAAATCCTTGAGATGATAAATTTGATATCCAATAATGGACATGTAATTTGCATGGGGAAATGTAAAAAATATGTATATATTCTATTATGAAACATAGCAGATTAACCATTCTTTTATGGATCTATTCTATTTCTAGACCTATAATCTAGAAATGATATTCAATAACAGGAACGATCATGATTAAGTTTATATATCATGGATCACAATTTGCAAGATTCGAAACATTGAAACCATGCATTCATATGCATCCGCTTTTGAGATTCTAGGGTCTCTCTCTTCAAGAAATTATGGGTCTATGATACCACGGATATTGTCTAGATAACTATTATTCATGTACTTGTGAAGATTCATGTTCTCCTCTAATCCCTTTTTATGTGGGTCTCTTCATGCTAACATCTCTAAGATTGGTATACGGAAGCTATAGATATACCCTTGTGTTGAAAATGGGCTTCCCATACCATACTCTACCATTGAAAGTTTTGTGAAGTTAAGTTAACATAAATAATAATTCAAAGCAAGAGATCAGTAAGATGATGCCATCGAACAAGACAATCTAATCAATAGTCCCCTTCACGGCTACGGTATTTTCAGCTATAATGCTATGTAATCGTGCTCATTTCCATGCTAGCAATCTTGTTGAGAAACCTTGCCAATCCGAAATCTCCAATGCGTGCGATCATAATTACATGAAGAAGAATGTTGCTCAGCTTGAAATCACTATGTATGACCGCCATCGCAATATCATGGTGGATGTAGTTGAGAGCCAGCGCAACATCATTGACAATATTGATTCTGTTAGAGAGATTTGGCTACCCATGCTCTTCTTGGAGCCACAGTGAAGATTCCCATTGGGCATGTATGCGTACACGAAAGACTTGAATTCACGACCATTATGGTTTGCGGTGGAGCAGGTGGTGGCCACACTTAAGAGGTTTCAGTGCCTTACACTCATCACCAACTTGCACTAGACCATGAACATTGATAACATGCATGTCCTCTTACAATTGAGCACCTTAACCATCATCATGTTCTTGTATATGCTTCAAGCTTGCTTTGGGATGGGCTCGTAGCTTCCTGTCCCCATCAGATTCTCCACAGAAAACCCATGTCACCTCATGTAGATCCCCATAAGAGGCATCATAGGGCCAAATTTTGACTGCAGTCTTTGGAATTATTTTCTTTTCCTTTTTGAACACTAAGCACCTCATATAGAAGCAAACGATTAGCATCGCAATTAGAATAACACCAACTATTAGTGTTGTATGCCCATGTCCCCTCTTGGGGAATTGCAGTGATTAAGACGCAAATAAGATATTCCCCCCACAATTTTCGATTTATTACTATAGAAATCAAACTCTCATTTCCAAACAAACCTTCTAGGGGGGAAGTCACCCTCTCCCTACGTCGATGTCGGCGTCAATGCGGAGAAACCCCACAAGGACTCCTAGGAGCTCGAGCTGCCTCCGTTATCGTACTGCTTGTGCAACTCTTTGTGTGCACTGACGACCTCGATTGAGCACTCATGGTTGTCGGGATGGTGGTTGCGGTGCTACGTGGAGCGACATGGGAAAATGTTCGGGGCACCCTTCTCTAAGTAAGGTGAAGATGCAAAAGGTATACTTGAGCTCATACATACTGATGTATGCGGTCTCTTTCATACTACGACTCGAAATAGACATCAATGTTGCATAAGCCTTATCGATGATCATTCACGGTGGTTTTGTCTTTTTGTCACGTCGCAAACATGAAAAATTTTAAAAGTTCAAAGAGTTCATGGCTTTGGTTGAGAATTAAACCATCAAGAATATGAAACGAATTAGATTTAACCAAGGTGGTGAATACCTCTCAGTGGAATAAAAGAATACCTTAAGGAGAGAGGAATTATTTCCAATCTCACTCCTCCAAGTAATCCTCAATTCAACGTAGTTGTAAAGAGATGCAACAAAACCATGTTGGATATGGTGAGATCAACGATGAGTAAAGCAAACTCACCTCTTAGTTTTTGGGACATGCAATAGAGACTGCAGCTTATGTCCTAAATAAGATTCCATCTAAATCTGTACCTAAAACCCCTCATGAGGTTTTCTATGGCACCAAGCTGAGTGTACATCACTTAAGGATTTGGGATTGTTTGGTTCATGCTAAAATGTGGATGCAGGCATGTTTGAATCTTGCACTGGAAAGTGCTACTTCATTGGATACGTAAAGAATGGTAATGGATACCAACTTTATGATCCTTAGACTCAAAAGGTACTTGTTTTTAAGGATGTCAAATTTCTGGAAGATGAAATCCTTAAAAGCTAAGAAAGTAACGAAGTTAAGGAAGTGCTCGAATCTAGCAAGAACAATGATGTTCATGCACCAAAAACTGACGAGATAATTGAAAATGGCATGATCATACTTTTTATAAAGAGTTCTAGGGTTGTATGACAACCATAAATCTATGAATTCCACATATCAAAAGAATATGATGATAATCCAAATTTACACAATGAATTGTGGGTGATCATGACATGGACAGTTATATGCAAGCAATGAAATCTGAGATGGATTCCATGCACAAGCTGGTGTATGGACCCTCGAAGATATACCTAAAGGGGTCAAACCCATTGTGTGCAAACATATCTTCAAAAGAAGGGGGGGGGGGTTGATGGGAAGGTAGAGACCTTCATAGCACAGCTCGTAGCCAGGATACACACAGAGAGAAGGCATTGATTATGATGGTACATTCTCTCCTGAGTCCATGCTTAATTCCATCAGAGCATTGTTAGCTATAGTTGCACATCTTGATCATGGCATCTAGCAAATGGATGTCAAGATAAAATTCCTCAATGGACACCTCGAAGAGGATATCTATATGGAGCAATCCCAAGCTTCAAAATTGAGGAAGTCAAAGTGTACAAGCTGAAGACCATTTATGGGCTCAAACGGGCTTCTCGTAGTTGGAGCATCTGATTCAATGAAACCATAAAAGTTATGCTTTCTTTAAGAAATCAAATGAACCATGTGTGCAAGAAGCTTAGTGGGAGCGCCATCATGTTCATTACGCTTTATGTGGATAACATCCTTGTCGTTGGGAATGATACTGGGATGATGACCAGTGTTAATATCCGGTTGTCCCATACTCTTGAGATGAAAGATCTCAGAGAAGCCTCTTATATCCTGAGTATGAAGTTGTTTAGAAATAGAGAAAAGAGGGTATTGGGACTATCACAACAAGAATATATCTAAAAGATATTGCAAATATTTAAGATGGATAATTCCAAGAAAGGCTTCCTTCCCTCAAGACATTGTATTCACCTATGTAATGGGATGACACCTTAACTATTGAGGAAAAGAAAGTCACGACCAGATGCTATTACACATCAGTCATAGTAAGCTTGATGTATGTCATGATATGTACAAGACCAGGCATCTACCATGCAATATGAGTGGCAAATCGTTATTAGTCCTTCCATGGAGAGAAACACTAGATCTCAATGAAAAGCATCTTCAAGTACCTAAGAAGGAATCAAGACTAAATTTTAATTTATGGAGATAATATTATCTAAGCCTTACATATTCAGAATTCTAATCAGATATGAATGGCATGAAGTCAACTTCAGGGTTCTTATTCCGGTTGAACAGTGGTTACTGTAAGCTGGAGAAGTAAGAAGCATGACACCATGACCAACTCAACGACTAAAGCAGAATACATAGCCGCATTGAATGTTGTTAAAGAGGTTGTGTGTTTGTGCAAGTTCATCCTAGAATTTGGCATAATTTCCTCATCTAAATCCTCCCCTCCATTACTCTGCGATAACAAGGGTTTCATAGTGCAAGTAAAGTAACCCCGGTGGCATCAAAGAAGCAAACATGTGGAGAGGAAATATCACATCACCCAGGAGATCCAGAAAACACCGTGATCTAAGGTTGCCTCTACTGATAACGTTGTTGATCCGCCAAACAAGTCGTTGACTCAAAAGGTCTCCATTAAGCATGTAATAAATACGTGTTTAAGAGTTGTACATGAATGGCTCTAAGGGCTAGTGGAAGACTATTGGACTTGTAAGACCATGGAGACCAATTAATACAATACAAGTTATTATTTTACCATGTCCATTTGAAATGAGTGTTTGTTAATGCACTTAATATCAATGTCCTTTTGTATAATTAGGGTTATGTACAGTGGCCATATTGAATACCATGTAGTTAGGAGGACGCAATTGAATTTTACATGTGATATTCAATAAAGATATCTATTTTGAGAAAGAGATGGCAATCTTTCTCTAAAGATTGATTTCTGACCGACTTCTTTATGCGGGTCCTCTACACGGGAATAGAGGTTTATAAGTATCGAAACAGTAAGTCAAAGAGTTGACTTACTGAGGTCGAGATAAACTAAGACCTAAATCATAACTAGCACGATAAGGCATGCATCTTTTGATAAGAGACAAATATACATATGTATGCTTGAATGTGCACATTAGATGGACCATTAGGTTGAAGGCTTAACCAAGGTCCATATATCGGTGAGTTAGTGTGCATATGAAGATATATGAGAAGTATGGTCTCTCAAAGGAGTCATATAAGTTCATACTTGAACATAAGTTCATACTTAAACATGGAGATAGAGCTCACTCATGAGATATTTTGGGGTCATAATGAATTCCATGCATGGCCATTTTATTTATGAAATGAGACACGGATTCAAGATATTAAATATGCCTTTGGAAGGTATATGCCTAATATTATCGTACATGGCAACATAATTAAAAAACAATTTCGATGAAACCATGTGACATGGGAACCATTCCCATGTTGTTTCATTTTGATCACAACACAAGTATTAGGGTTACCTCTTGTAGCATGATCATGATCCTTATATCTTTAAATGAAGAGACCTCCTGTCTCAATTCCAATCCGACGTAGACAACATCTACGGCTCGTGGCTGAAATGTGTGCTCCTCGCAATCCTGGGTGACAATCCGAGCTGAGAACCTCCTATTTTCATCACATTAAATCCATTGTCTTCCTCATAAGCATGAAGCACCGACAATGACGAAGATCTACGAGCAGTCGATCTGATAGTACAACAGTAGTGCGATGACAATGACACTTTCCATAAACCCTAGAGCGGGTGACCACTTAGGGTTGATATGGGCAACCTCTCCATACGGATGATATTCTCAAATCTCACAATACTTTTCACATGCTCGCAACAACTTTTGTTGCTTGACTTTTCACCAAAATAATTTGAACTTGTTTTGTGACCATTCCAATCATGATAATTATGAATCATATTCATCCATCCAATATTAAATGAAAAGCACATTTACATTTTGTACAATGTGACTCCAATTCACATTAACTTATAAATTATAAATTACATATACAATTAAAATCTCTTATGATATCATGAATCATATTCATAATATTTATAATTATTGTGGATAGTGCTATCCATATTAATCATATCAATGATAATTAAATCAAATATATTTGTCTTTATATATGTCCAAATAATGTGAATCATATCCACATTGTTAATAATAATTAAGTCCTAGTTAATCACCAAATTTTCAATGCTCAGATATTGTCAATAACATAATTATTCTTGAACTCTTTCAAGAATAACACACCTTCTCCGCGGATACTTGGAGATAAAGACACCGCGATTGTATATTCCATGTATAGTGACTTGGATAGTGATATCCAATCTCATATCCAGATCTAGAAGACCTCTTGGAGATGTCTAATCAAGTCAGGCAGAATATTTGATCTTCTCATTGCATATAAATCATATTCAGATCAATGTCCAACATTTGGACTAAGATTGGATAATCAATCTTGGAGTCATTAAAGTTCAAACATGTTTGATCACTCCTTCAGAATGGAAGCGTTATAGTTACACAATCGATTAAGATCACATCACCCTCGAGTATTCCTAATACATGTACATCTTTCATACTGGAAGACCTAGAATAAACCCAAAGTATGGATCTTATTTGACTGTCTCCTTCATGATTTTATCGTTAAGTTTCTCATTCGATTTGATATATTGTGAGTGGGCTCATGTCTTTCGGTTCAGTAGTGAACATGTATGATCCCATTGAGAGATTGTATTACTCATATGCCTCTGTATGCACACCAACTCGTCGGTGTATAGATCTTTATTAGGTCATCACCCTAATGGTCTGCCTAATATACATACTTAGACATGTAATATACATGTCTCCGATCAGAGGATGTGTTGCTATACGTGACAACATATGACACAGATCTTTGTTATCTCGATCTCGTTAAGTCAACTCTTTGACCTAACTCATCTAAAACCTATGAATATCAATTCTTGTGCATAGGATTTACACCAAGAGGTCGATCAGATGCAAACCTTTAGAGAAAGGATTAGCATCTCCTTCTTAGGATGGAGATCCCTTCTTGATAATCACTTGATGGTGTAGCTGAATCTAACTCTTTAGATATTTAACCCTACACCGGCCTCTGTGATACAACTTTTGGATCAACAAATGTATGATATCAATATGGTCATGGTACGTAACCCTAATTGTACTAAGAGACCTATTGTGCAAGTTAGTTATTCTTCATTTCAGATTAATGGGTGAACTGTAATAACATTTATTGCATAATCGCTCACCATGGGTTCACATATCCAACAATCTCCCACTATTCCAAAGAGTCATTTATTAGCCAATCTTTAGACCATAGTCATGTGCTAATCATAAGCTATTTAGATAAATAGCTTGGTCAACTGACTAGTCACTCTATCCTCGTGAGACTATGTCAAGTCCTTTTACAGACTTGCATATCTCCTAGTAATAGTGCTCGCATCCAATGCGAATATTAAATCTTATACAACTGATACTCAATATTTGTTAAAATAGTTGCAATGCCTTTGACACTATGACTCAATAATTATTATAACTAGTAAGGGATTTATCCCCATCAGAATGCATTTATGCCTGGAGATCTATATCTCCTTAGACTAAGACAAAGTCATAAGTCTAATAAGGTATGCACATTTAAGATCTTTTAGATCACTATCTATAAAAGTCTTATGTTCTTGGAGACAAGACTTTGAGATCTCTATCTCTAAAGTCTTATCTTTGAAGATGTTGTTATTACTACAATTAAGTATTTTATCCCCATAATCGGATTGGTAATAATTTACTACTTCGATCGCATGGCAGACCTCTGGCCTTTTGCACACATCTAGCAAACACTGGGCTTCCTATAGCTGATGCACAAAAGCATGCATCTTTAGCATTCGTATCATTAACAGTTTTAGATGTTATCCCTTGGAAGAGGTCAGTACCATATCTTACGTTAAAGAAGCCTTACTTGAAATTTTCCAAAGTGGAATATGTCCAAGATGTACTACTAATGTGACGGACTCATTGCCCTCTTCTCTTTGCTTCCGAACAGCTTCAGAATTAAGATCTAAGAGGCATCCTTGAGATCTTTTATCTCAAGATATGGAATAACCAGATTATAAAACATTATTTCATCCTTATATTATTCCAAGTGATTAGGATTTTATCTATATCTAATACGATGAATGCAATGACACTCCCACTCAGCTTCACATGGTTCATCAAGATTATGTGTGAAATAATAAATTTTATATTTTCATTAAATCTAGTGTTCCAAATACAAGAAGATTAATTTGAGTCCATAGATGGAGTACTTTAGCTTGCACGCTTTGTCTTCCTAAATTAAGAAGCCTTAGGGCTACTTCATATGAATTTCCTTGCTGAGATATTCATAGAAGAATGCAATCTTGACTTCTATCTTCTAGATGTCAGAGTCAAGTTGTGTAGCTATAGTTATCAATATTCTGATGGGTACAAGTGTTAGCCATGTGAGCCCAGGGAGAACCATTTTTACAATAAATGTTATTGTATTTCTTGATATATAATTAAATATTATTTATTTATGTCGCTCCTTGTCTGATATTAAATGAATGAATGCACTCATAAGGTCCCTTACTATAATCAAGATTATATACCATGATCATTTTAATAATCATACAACTATTGATTCAGTGGTTAAATCATAGAGACCGGTGCTTGGTTGATATCTAAAGAGTTATATTGGGGACTCATCATGCACCATCAAATGATTGTTAAGAGATGATTTCTAGTCTGAGAAGGAGATGACGATTCTTCTTAAAAGGTTGATATCCGACCAACCTCTCGATGAAGGTCCTCTGCATAGGATTAGAGATTTGGAGTGTCAGATAAGTTAGGTCAAAAAGTTGACTTAACGAGATCGAGATAACGAAGACCCATGTCATACGTTGTCAAGATATATGCACACATCCTCTGACCAGAGACAAATGTACTACTATATGTCTAAGTATGTATATTAGGCAGGCCATTAGGCTGACGATCTAATCAAGGTCTACACACCATCGAACTGGTGTGCATACAAGGCATATGAGTAATACGGTCTCTCAAAGGGATCATATAGTTCCACTACTTAATCAAAAGACATGAGCTTACTCATGAAGTATTGGGACCAATCAAATTCCATGCATGGCTGTCCTACTTTGGAAGCATGATAAGATTTTGTAGGTATGTTATATGTTTTTGGAAAACATATGATCGATACCAACGCACAATGACCGAATGAGAAATTTAATGATAAAACCATGAAGAAGATAGTTTAAGTATGATCTAAAACTTAGGTTTATTCTAGGTCTTCCAGTATGTAGGATGTATGGGTGTTAGGAATACTTGAGAGAGTTGTGATCGTAAACAATTGTATAACAATGTCACTTTTATTCTGAGGGAGTGATGAAACAGGTTTGGATTTCAGTGACTCCTCTCAGTAGATTAGTAATCCAATCTTAGTCTAATTATTGGACATTAATTTGAATGTGACTCGAATGCAATGAGATGATTATATTTACAGTTTGATTTAATCAGGATTTTTGAGAGGTCCCTGAGGTCTGGATTTAAGATATGACCTCAATCAAAGTCACTATACATGGAATGTACAATCGCCCCGTCCTTATCTCCAAGTATCCGTGGAGAAAGCACATTGTTCTTGAAAGAGTTCAAGAATAATTCAATTGTTGATAATGTATCTAAGCATTGAGAAATGGATAATTAAATATGATTAAATTATCATAAATAATGTGGGTATGATTCATATTATTTGGACACATGAGAATAGTCATCTAAAATAATTAAACATGATTTAATTATCAAGGATACGATTAATTTGGATATCACTATCCGTAATATTCATAATATTATAAATATTATTTATAATATGGTGGAGAGATTTAGTTGTAAATAGTATTTACAAATTAAAATTTGACATGAATTGGATTCACATTGAACTATTAGTTGTAAATGCAATTTACATTTTATATTGGATATATGTATATGATTCATAATTGTCAATGGCGTGATTGAAATTATTACAAAATAATTCGAATTTTTTGGTGCATAATTATGAAAAAAAGTTGTTGCACATGTGCAATTTTTTGTTGAGATATGCGATATCACAAAATTGGAATGATAGAGCCACCTTCCATACATAGAGGGTGGATAGTCACATTGAGTCCTATTTCATTGTGGCCGTCTACTTTATGAAAGGAAGGAGGCTTACTCTCCTTCCCTTCATTCCACATGTTGATTGATTTAATTCAAATTTAATTATATTGATGAATATTTGATATATTTAATTCTATTTTAATTATTTGTTATTGCAAATTTGTGCAACAAAATCATGATCATTTATTGAAAGCACGAAATAATCTCCACCATTAATTATGTGGCACATGGATTGAGTTCCATGGACATCCAATATGTTATAAAAAAAGGCTAGATCTTGATCTTTCTTTACAACAATTGCAATAGAAACAACTCCCTCTATTCTCATACACATCTAAGGTCTCTCTCTCTCTCTCTCGATATTGTGGTTGTCCACCATATTGATCTAGAGACCCCCGCAGTCGTCGCATTGCCATTGTGCTGCCAGATCGACTGCTCATGGATCTCCACCTTTTTAGTGCATCTCACTCGTGAGGAATGATATTGATTTCATGGGATGAAATTGGGAGACTCCACGCTCGGATCTTCAACTCGGATTGCGGAAAGCTTGCTCTCATCCACGCAAGTGCATCCTTCGTCGGATCGGACTTGAGACATGCGGTCTCTTCGCTTAGAGACATACGAGATCACAAACATACTTCAAGAGGTAATTCTACTACTCGTTTGTGATATCGATGAAACGATATTCGAATAGTTCTCATATCATGTGATTTCATCTTTGTAAAAATTTAAATTCCCGTTGCCCCGAGCAACTAGTATGATTAGTCGCTCTTGATCGCATGTGATGCGATCTTCATGCTTCTATGATACGCCAAGGCCCAAACCCTAGCCTTTAAGTATTATCATAGCTTTGGTCAAAGGTCTTGGATATGATCCAAATCTTAAGGGAATAAGGTTTTGTATATCGATTGCGTGGGGACTCGTAGTTCATGCATAAGATGCATGTTTTGAATTATTTTCCATAAAAATGAAAGGCTACCATTTATGCACTATTTGGATGAATTTTTTGGATAATAAAATTTAGAATGTCTAAATATATCTTCAAAATAGTAGTCAATTGTTGAATGGTACCAAAGGTGCATAAATTAAAATTCGAAAAGTATCCGCAGTAACATTATTTTTACATGTATTCAAGGACTGTAACAAGTTATTTTTTGGTTACTTTTTTACCATCATGAAACATGAAATAAATACTTTAATTAAGTAGAAAATTGAACCAGCAAACTGCTCGAATTTATTTGCGATTCCGACCATGTTTGCCCTAGATATTCCACATTTAATGTAGATTGGTCGGATGATGATTGGATCATCAAGATTACTTTCTTAATATGTTTATCATTTAATGTAAATAAAGGAAATTATGTATTTTACATGACTAAATTGATGCTTAATATTGATGGAAATATTTGATTAAACATCAGTCCTCATTAAATGATTGTTTCATGACAAAAACCCTGGTGTAACCTACAATAGTTATATGTCAATTTTTGCATGCAAAACATGTTTGCTTGATATGACTAGAATTTAGGATCTTTAAAATTTTTTTAAGATGACTAAGATTTCTAAGTAATTACTATATATGTATCATGCCGGTCACCAAGAGAATGTGACCGATAAAATCTCTTAGTATAATTTCTACCAATTGTGTCATCTTGAATTAATTTAGTGATGGTGTCTAAGCTGTGGATATGCTAATGGGTTACTTAATTGGCACCATGCACCGCAGTGGAAGCACTCTATGTTGGCATTGTATGTCCAACCTGGCTTGATCTGTTTCAATGATGGGCAACATGAGAAGTCTATGCGTACTTTAGACAACTAATTAGAATAATTCAATTGTATAATGTGAGGGTATATATTATATAGTAGTATCAAGCAAACTCTAATCATTTGTTGATTGAATTAGATTGTTAATTAATTTAATGTGATTAAATTAATTAGTTCTAATTAAAATAAATGGTCTATTTTAAATAGAGCTGCAATTCCCTTAGAAGAAGTAATTGTAATGAATATGATTCATCACGATTAATTAAAATTTGAATGAGATATGGAGGATCATATAAATGATATCCAGGATCTCCCGTAGTAAGGGTTTCATCGCCATGGATTGTATGCTGGAGGCGCCTATATGAAGTGAGCTCCTAGATACAAGCACACATGGATCATGCTCTTTGCTTCTCGAAAGAGTAAGGCTGTATATGTAATGACATCAATATTACTCCTCATATAATTAATGCAGTATTGGATTGCACATAACGAGTTCTATTCCTATTAACAATTGATTCAATTAACAACAGGTTAACATCCCCTTAGGGGTGGTAGGCCTGAGTGTTAAAGATCGAATTGGAAATTGCAAGTTGGACTTGCTAGGCGGCAGAATGAGTCCCGCTTCTTTTTAGTTCGAGTTGTAATTTCTCATATTATTAAGATGTAACAAAGATAAAAAGGAGATCTCACATCTTGCTAGAGATATAACAGTAAGTACATCTCTTGCTTTGAAAGTTTAATAAGGGAATGGACTTTCAAAGTTGAGAAGGAAAGACTAATTTGATTAAAAATCCTTAATCAAAGAATTTAATTTGAATATATAATATTTATATGTTCTAATATAGTGCGTTCTTAATTTCAGATATGAAATACATGAATCCGCTCAGTAGGCTTCTGAAGGTCAACTAGTTGACCGGACTAAATTATTCGGATTGGATCCGTAATTTAGAGCTTGTTCTCTCTACAGAGCGCATCGGTTATGTGCATACCATGAACGGGCATACAAACCTTATGTCAATGGAAGAATTAAAATCTAATGAAGATTTTAATAAGGACCACTTGCTGGTTCGATGTTATATTACGGGGTCTCAATCTAATGTGCTTCAGAAACAACACATGGACATAGAGAATACTCACGATATAATGTTGAATCCAAAGGAGATGTTCGGTAATGTGAAATGCATAGAGCACCATTGGAAGCATGGGTTCCGAAAGAGTCCAGCCTAATGAGTGAATAAGAAGAGTTAAAGTGTTGTCATCTTCTCAAGCTTCCACGCATCGAACATCCATTAAAACTGATGTAGTCATCACATCAAAAGACCGTGGCACTTGAAAAGAGATTGTCCAAATTATATGAAAACCTTAGAGAAGGGTAAAGATAATGCCCTGACATGTATAAAATCTACTTTCATCAATGAAACCAATTTTCTCATAGGACGAGAAGGTAGTTGGATCATTGATTCTGGTGCTTCTGTTCATGCATGTAATTTGTTACATCTGTTTCAAGAAACTAGGATTCTTGATGAAGGGGAGATAGTCATCCAGATTGGATCTGATGCAACTGTTGCATTAGTCGTCATCGGGGCATGCAAACTATCATTATCTAGTGGGAGAGTCCTTGTACTTAAAGAACGTCTTTATGTTCCAGTTGTTAGAAGGAACCTTATATCTACATCTAAGTTAGTTAGAAATGGATATTCATTCTTATTCTATGAGAAAGTTGTTCATTATGTTAAATATATTGCAGAAGGTAGTCTAGCTTCTGGTGGACTCTATTAGTTGTGCAATGATGATCTATCATGAATGTAACACCCATTAATAAAAGTTTTAAGAGAACCAGATAAGACAGAAATCTTTCCAATATGATTTGGCGTCAAAGGCTTGATTATTTATCTATTAATAGGATCAATATATTGATAAAGGATGGGCCTTTAGATTTTCTACAGGTCCAAACTTTACCTACCTGTGAACATTGCATTCAAGGTAAAATGGCCAGAGCACCCTTTCGTAACAAGGTTACACGATGCGAGGGTATTCTTGACCTAATACATATCGATGTATATGGTCCCTTTAATACCACAACAACAACTACAACAAAGCCTTTTTCCCACAATTAAGTAGGGTCAGCTACATGAATTCTTTGCCTCCATTCATATATATATTGGGTCAATATCGTTCTTATATCTAAAAAATTAAGATCCCTTCGTATAGTCCCCTTCCAACACTTCTTGGGCTAATCCTCGCCCTCTCTTAGTCGGCTCAACATCCCAAAACTTGCATCTCCTAACTGGTGCATCCAATGACCTTCTTTGCAAACATCCAAATCATCTTAAGCGATTTTCTTGCATCTCATCCTTAATCGAAGCTACACCAACTTTCTTTCTGATTGCATCATTCGGAATCCGATCTTTACGTGCGTGTCCACCCATCCACCTTAGCATTTCCATTTATGCTACATCCATTCTCTGCACGTGTCTATGGTTCATAGGCCAACATTCAAATTCAAATAGCATAACATGTCTCACGGCTGCTTTGTAAAAACTTACTTTGATTTTTAAAGGAATTTTCTTATCATAGAGAACAACAGAGGATCCTCTCCACTTTAGCCAGCCTGCATTTATTCTATTAGAAACATCTCCATCGATTTTTCCATCATGATGCAAAATAGATCCAGTGTATCTAAAAGAATCTCTCTTCGGAATGTATATCGATATTATTTGATGTTTATTGATGACCAATTGTGATACAGGTTTATATTCCTATCACATAATAAATCTGAAACCTTTGAAAAGTTCAAAGAATTCATGCCTTTTGATGGATAACCAAACAGACAAGAAGATATACAGATTCAATCCGACCAAGGTGGCGAACACCTCTCAGATTGATTAAAAGAATACCTCAAAGAGAGGAATTGTATCCAATCTCACTCCTCCTGGAACTCCCAACTAAATGGTGTTGCTGAAAGATGCAAGAGGACCATCATGGACATGGTTCGTTTAGTGATAAGTAAAGCACATTTACCTCTTAGTTTACGGGGATACACAATAGAGACTGCAATATATATCCTTAACAAGATTCCTAGCAAATCTGTACCCAAAACCCCTCACGAACTTTGGTTTGGTACCAAGCCAAGTGTTAGATAATCGATGATTTGGGGTTGCTTGGTCCATGCAAAGAACGTGGATGCAAGTAAGCTAGAATCTCGCACTCTAGAGTGCTACTTCATTAGGTATGTAAAGTACGGTATTAGATACCAACTTTACAACCCAGAGACTTGAAAGGTTTTCATCTTTAGAGATGTAAAATTCTTAGAGGATGACCTCCTTAAGAGTCAACACAAAAATGAAGTATAGGAAATAATTGAATCCCCTAAGGATATTGGGATTCATGAACCAGAAACTGAAGATGTGAATGAAGATGAAACATCCGTACCTATTTGGAGGAATTCGGAGGTGGTTGTGCCACATGAAAGGTACGGATTCCATGTGTCAAGTGAAACCGACAATGATCCAACTTCATTTGATGAAGAACTCACGGATCATGACATGGATAGATGGATACGAGCAATGAAGTTTGAAATAGACTCCATGTACAAGAACGATGTATGTATTGTAGAGGATACACCTATAGCGGTAAAACTCATTGGGAGTAAATGTATCTTCAATAGAAAGAGGGAACTTAATGGGAAGGTAGAGAACTTCAAGATCCGGCTCGTAGCCAAAGGCTAAGCACAGAGAGAACGTATTGACTACGATGAGACATTCTCTCTTATGACTATACCTAAATCCATATGGTCACTACTAGCTATATCCACATATCGTGGTTACTACATATGGCAGATGCACTTCAAGACTGCATTCCTTAATGGATACCTCGAGGAGGATATCTAAAAGGAGCAGCCCCATGACTCCATAATCGAGGAAGGCAAAGTATGCAAGATGAAGAAATCCATCTATGGGATTAAAGAAGCTTCTCGTAGCCGGAACATCAGATTTGACTAAACCAAAAGAGTTAGATTTTGTTCAGAATCATGATGAACCATGTGCGTACAAGAAGCTTAGTGGGAGCGCCATTGCATTCATCGTGATTTGTGTAGATGACATCCTTATCATTGGGAATGATATATGGACGATGACCACCGTTAAGATCTAGATGTCCCATACCTTCGATAATTGCCTCTTATATCTTAGGTCTGAAGCTGTTCAGAAATAAAGAAAAGCAGATTTTGGGGTTGTCACAACATGGTTACATTAAGAAGATCTTGGAAAATTTCTACATGGAGAATTCCAAGAAAGGTTTCCTTCCCTTAAAACATGCCATTCCCCTATCTAAAGGGATGACTCCTCAAAGTGTTGAGGATAAGAATTCCATGGTTGGATACCCCTATGCATTAGTTGTGGGAAGCCTAATATATTCTATGATGTGCACATGGTCAGATATCTACCATGCAGTGGGAGTGGTAAGCCATTACCAATCCTGCTATGGAGAACAACATTGGAATGCAATGAAGAACAATACTAAGTGTATAAGACGGACGCAAGATTACATCTTGGCCTATGGATATGGTGATCTCCAAGTCTTAGGAGACACATATTCAAACTTTCAATCTGGTATAGGTGACCACAAGTCAACTTCAAGGTTTTGTTCTTGTTAAACAGCGGTGTTGTGAGATGGAGAAGCAAGAAGTAGGACATTACGATTGATTCAACAATAGAAGATGAATACATTGCCGCATTAGATGCTGCAAAGGAGGTAGTGTGGTTACGCAAGTTCATTTTAGAACTTGACGTGGTTTCCTCTCATACTCACATATGCTTCTCTACGATAACACATGAGCCATAGCTCAGGCGAAGGAACCAAAGTAGCATTAAAATAACGTGGAAAGGAAATACCACATCATTGGGGAGATTCAAAAGCATGGTGACATCGTCATCATTGAAGTGGCCTCTGCCAACAACATAGGTGATCCCCTTACCAAACCTTTACTCGAAAAGATTTTCAACCAATGTGTAATGAGCATGGGTTTAAATATTATACCTAAATGGTTCTGAGGGCTAGTGAGAGATTTTTAACTATGTGAGCACGGGGCGAACCATTTCTATAATAAATGTTATTGTAATCTTTGATGTACTACTAAATGCCATTGATTTATTTCACTCCTTGTTCGAGATTAAATGACTAGATGCACTTATAAGGTCCCTTATTATAGTTAGGGTTATGTACCATGGCCATATTAATAATCATACACATGTTGATTCAATGGTTGAATCATAGAGAATGGTGTTTGGATGATATCTAAAAATTTATATTGAGGACTCATCAAGTATCGTCAAATGAATATTAAGAGATGATCTCCAGCCTGAGAAGGAGATGGCAATTCTTCTATAAAGGCTGATATCTGGACGACCTCTTGATGCAGGTCCTCTGCATAGGTAGAGATTCGAAGGTGTCTGATGAGTTAGGTCAAAGAATTGACTTAGCAAGATCGAGATAACCAAGACCTATGTCGTATGTTGTCATGATATATGCATGCATCCTCAGACCGGAGATAGATGTATTACTATTTGTCTAAGTATGTACATTAGGCAAGCTATTAGGTTGATGATCTAATAATGGTTTATACACCGGTGAGCTGGTGTGCATACAAGTGCATATGAGTAATATGATCTCTCAAAGGGTTTATACATGTTCACTACTGAACCGAAAGACATGAGCTCACTCATGAAGTATTGACAACAATAAAATTCCATGCATGGTCGTCTTGCTTTGGAAGCATGACAAGAATTTGTAGGTATGATATATGATTTTAGAAAGCATATGATCAATACCAACTCCCAATGATCGAATGAAAAACTTAATGATAAAACCCTGAAGAAGGCATTCTAAATATGATCTAAAACTTCAGGTTTATTCTAGGTCTTCCGATATGCAGGATGTACATGTATTAGGAATACTCGAGGGTAATGTGATCGTAAACAATTATATAACTGTGACACTTACATTCCAAGGGAGTGATGAAATAGGTTTGGATTTTAATGACTCCTCTCAATAAATTAGTAATCCAATCTTAGTCCAAATATTGGACATTGATCTGAATGTGATTCTAATGCAATGAGAAGATTATATTTACAGTTTGATTTAATCAAAGTCTTTGAGACGTCCCCGAGATCTAGATTTGAGATATGATCTCAATCCAAGTCACTATAAATAGAATGTACAATCGTCCCATCCTTATCTTCAAGTATATATGGAGAAAGCACGTTGTTCTTGAAAGAGTTCAAGAATAATTCAATTGCTGATAAAGTAACTGAACATTGAGAAGTGGATAGTTAAATATGATTTAATTATCATAAATAATGTGAATATGATTCATATTATTTGGATACGTGAGAATAGTCATTTAAGATAATTAGAAATGATTTAATTATCAATGATACGATTAATTTAGATATCACTATCTATAATAAACAAAATATTATAAATGTGATTTATAATATATTGGAGAGATTTAATTGTAAATAGTAGTTACGAATTAAATATTGATGTGAATTAGATTCACATAAAATAATTAATTGTAAATGTAGTTTATATTTTTTATTGGATGTATGAATATGATTTATAATTGTATATAACATGATTGAAATTATCACAAGATAATTTGGAATTATTTTTGAATAATTATGCAACAAAATTGTTGCACATATGGAATATTTTGTTAAGATATGATATCTCACAAAATTGGAATGAGAGAGCCACCTTACATGCATAGAGGGTGGATGGCCACATTGAGTCCTATTTCAATGTGGTCGTCCACTCTATGAAAGGAAGGATGCTTGCTCTCCTTCCATTCATTCCACGTGTTGATTGATTTAATTCAAATTAAATTATATTACTGAATATTCAATATATTTAGTTGTTTTAAACTGATGCAAATTTATGCAACAAAATCATTGACCATTAATTGAAAGCATAAAATAATCTACACCGTTGATTATATGTGCATATGGATTGAGATCCATGGATATTCAACATGTTATATAAGAAAGGCTAGATCTAGCCCTTTCTTGACAGCAATTACAAGAGCAAAAACTCTCTCTATTCTCATACACGTCCAAGGTCTCTCTCTCTCTCTCTCAATATTATGGTTGTCCACCGAATTAACCTAGAGACCCTCGCAGTCGTTGCGTCGTCATTATGTTGTCAGATTGATTGCTCGTGGATCTCCGCCTTCTTTGGTGCATCTCTCACACGAGGAAGGCTATCGATTTCATGGGACAAAATCAGAGACTTCGTGCTCGGATCTTCAACTCAGATTGCGTAAAGCACGCGTCTCATCCATACGCCTGCAAGTGCATCCTTCGTCGGATCGGACTCGATCCAGGAGGCCTCTTCGCTTAGAGACATATGCCCTCAAGAGGTAAGTCTATTGTTCATTTGTGTTCTTGATGAAACAATATGAGAATGTTTTTCATATCATGTGGTTTCATCTTTATAAAAAGTTTTACTTCCATTGTCTCGAGCAACTGATATGACTAGTCGCTCTTGATTGCATGTGATGCGATCTTCATGCTTTCGTGATGTGCTAAGGCCCAAATCCTAACCTTCAAGTGGTATTAGTGCTTTGGTCAAAGGTCTTGGATTTGATCCAAACCTTAAGAGAATAAGGTTTTCTATATCAGTTTCATAGGGACTCGTAGTTTATGAATCCATACCAGTGTATACATGTCCATTGCATGGGTGGAATGGATTTATGTTGTATTGCTGTCACAATCTCCTAATAGGAATGCATCACCATGTATTTATTGTGTACTGTAAAGAGACTATCATGAATGCACATCAAGAATGGAAGCCCGTAACGTATTCATTATCGCAATATGGAAATGAAAGTTAACATAATAATATGATATACAACATGATTTAATAATTGTGCATCATGAGAAAAATGTCTTAACACTTGAACTTGCCCGTCCGAATCACATATCATCAATGACGTCATCAATCTTCCCATGATGCCTCTTAAATCAGATCTTATCCGCCATCGAGTTTGGCAACATTGATGCCGCAATGGAGATCATCTGAGTAAACATACTCCAGGAATGTTGTTTTATCTAACTTGTACGTATTAAAAGATATTACATTTGTGATCTAGAATTTGATGCTTGTCTAGTACCATTTGTTGTGTGTGTGGGATAATGTTTGCTTATAACGTATATACTTTAATGGCAGCCATATAAATATTGTAACAGAATGGGTCGCACGAAGTCGCACGATCGAACCGTTATGGAATCATGCATGGTAATCAATGAACAAACAAAAATCATTTTCAAACGAATAATGGTATGGTTGCAAAAGATCAATAATTAATACAATAACATTTCTTTGGTTCTAGTGGACATACATGTATCCTTTATGTTCACACAATAAATCATACCACACCAAACATCTTGACGAAACCATTGTACGATCCTATCCGCATGATGAATATTGTTCTGCACCTAAAATAGATAAACACATTTTTGCATGAGCCTAATGTCCAGTATGCATCGGGATCCATGCATGAGAATTCTAATAGTCTATTAACCCTTTACATTTCATGTACTTCAATATTAATGGAAAAAATATCATTGCCTGTTTAGATGTCCCATGCACGTCTAAGTCGTTCCCGAACTTGCATATTGGTTTCTTTTATAAATATGAGTATGCATGTGCAATATACATAAAAAATACATAAGCTATCATTTTTCATCATAAGGGGTATATTTCATGAAATTCATAACATGTATATGTATTCTTTATCATTTAGATCATTCTTTTGGATTAACCCCTTAATTAGATTTTGCATGACTTGTGATGGTTTATTATTCTTAAATAATTTCGCTCATAACATATATAATTTATCTTTAATTAAATCATTTCCTTGCATTGAAGGAAGCAAATAAAAAAATATTTACTATACATCACGGAAATACGGAATATTTAGGAAACATTTTGCCAAAACAATGTTAGTTTATCGTATGAACTAGAAAATGGAGCTTAACAATTTGTGAATTAAAAATTATAAATTCTAAGGAAACACTTTCCAAAATAATTTCTGATATTCATAATGAATATAAAGAACAAATCAGGGTTGCCTCTTGAAGCACGAGTCTCTAAAATAAGAAACCTCCCGAATCAAGTCTGATCTGCAGAAATCTCTCTCGTGGGCATGGAGATGAACTGTGTTACTTCCCACAAACTCAGACGTCGACCAGAGCAACAAGAAGATGAGTGTGAGATATGTATACTCGCAAAACTATTCTATATCTCAATGGACATAAAATTTTTAAGGACTAATGCTCTCCAAAATTGTGTTACAAAAGAGAGGGCATTGGCCTCTTTTTATACTTCACTCACATGTACAACATGCGTGTTGCAGTCCCTTGAATTTTAAATCAAGGTCTTAGAGAAAGCCCTAATTCAATAAGGACTATCTTATTTTTATCTTCAATTAATATTAACTAATTAACAATAAAGAAGAAACAACTTAGCTTGACTAAAATTAGTTAAAGTTGTTGCCTTTTTATCTATTAATTAATTGACTTGATATTCTCATTATCAAAATTGGAGAAATTATGGAGTTAATCCTAAAAGTTTATGAATTATATTCATGAGCTCAAAATGAAATGTAAATCCAATTTACATCTACAAAATTAGTGTGAATCAAATTCACACAATTTCATGTGTTGGAAATATTATGTAAATCATATTTACATAAATATTTATATGAATCATATCCTTATAAATATTAATTACTATGAATCACCATTCACTTTAATTAGTGATATATATATATATATATATATTTGTGAATCTTATTCATAAAATTGCCTTAATAAAGTAACGCGATAGTAACTATTATTATTACAATATTGAAATCAATAGGTATGAGTCCTATGAAATACAAATGGAGATACATGGAGATAATGTTGGGGAGATCATACTATCCATCTATAGTGACTTGAAATGTGGATAACTACCTAATTTTATGGTTTACAATATCTTTGCGAAAATACGTCACCTATGAATGTTGAGCTTGAGCTGTAATACTTTACACTCTCAACTAGCTCGACGAAATGCATCACACTCTCCATGAGCTGGACAAAGTGTCGGTGAGCTGAATCCAACTTCCTTGACCATTTTTAATCATCCAAACCATTTGTAGCTAAGAAATAAGCTCAAGGAGCTTGTATTTTCTATTTCCATGAGCATTTTTGTTTCCAACATTTGGACATTGAAATTGTAATTGAAATTGGGAATTGGATTCAAATGATTGTGATTTAATCCAATTAAATCACAAATCATCTAGCTAAATGGAGCTATTAAATTCCATTATATTTCATCACTCTCTTGGAATGGAAGTGTCATGGTAGATGATCCATTACAACATATGTAACCCTGAGTATTCTCATACTCCTTCATACTTCACATTGGAAGACTTTGATAAGTCCAAAATTCAATCCCTAGTTTAACTGTCTTCTTCAGAATCTATCGATAGACTTCTCATTTTATAATTAGGCGACAATATTGATCATATAATTTCCAAAAAGCATATATTAATATCTCAAATTCGTGTCTTATTTCATAAACAAGACGACCATGCATGATATTCATTTTGACCCCAAAATATCTCATGAGTGAGCTCTATCTCCCGGTTCATCAACTATGAACCTGTATGATTCCTTATAAAGATCATACATCTCATACGACTTCATAAATGCGCCGGTATATGGACCCTGGCTAGGTCACCAACCTATTGCTTTGTCAAATATTCATACTCATGCATATAGATGCATATTTGTCTCAGATCAAAGAATGTATGCCTAATCATGACAGTTACGATTTAGGTCTTACTTTATCTCGGCCTCATCAAGTCAACTCTTTGACTTGATTTCTCCAACACTTCCGAATCTCCATTCTTATGCAGAGGGTCTGTATCAAGAAGTCAATTGGAAATCGGTCTTTAGGGAAAGATTGCCATCTCTTTCTCAAACCAGAGATCTTTATTAAATATCATATGTTTGAAGTCAGTTGTGTCTTCCCAGCTTCATGGTATTCAATATGGCCATGGTACATAATCCTAATTGTACAAAGGGGCTTAATAATAAAGTAAATTCATTCAATTATTCATTTCATTTCAGATGGACATGATGAAACAATAACTTTTGTTGCATTAAGGGGTCCTCGAGGGCTTACAAGTCCAACAGTCTCCACTAGCCCTCAGAGCCAATCATGTACATCTCCTCAACCCCATATTCATTATGCTAATCATCGACTATTTATCAAATAGCTGGGTAAGTTGATTAGTCACTCTGTCACCGGTGACTATGTCTAGTTCTGTTACAAACTTGCATACCCCAAGTGAACATTAGTTGCATCCAATGTAGTTGCTGCATCTTATGTAACCAACGCTTTAATTTATTGAAACATCCATAGTGTCCTGCTTATTGCTACATTTAGCTCACAGAGCACCACTGTCCAATAAAAATAAGTACCCTGAGGTTGACTTCATATCATCCACATCTGATTGGAAGTTTGAATTAATGTACCCTAAGACTTGGAGATTACATCTCCATATGCCAAGACATAGTATTAAGTTCTTCTTAGATACTTGAAGATGCTCTTTACTACAGTCTAATGTTTCTCTCCATAACAGTATTCGTAATGGCTTACAACTCCTACTGCATGACAGATGCCTAGTCTAGTACACATCATGGCATACAACATGCTTCCCACGACTGATGCGAAAGGGCATCCGATCGTGGTTTTCTTTTCCTCAATAGTTTGAGGAGCTATCCCTTTAGATAGGTAAATACCATGTCTTAGTGGAAGGAAGCATATCCTGGAATTATCCATGCTGAATCTTTCCAAGATCTTCTTGATGTATCCTTGTTGTGACAGTCCCAATATCCTCTTTTATCTATTTCTGAACAATTTCAGACCCAAGATGTAAGAGGCTTCTCTGAGATCTTTCATCTCAAAGGTATTGGATAACAAGATCTTAACACTATTCATTATCCATGTATCATTCCCAATGATAAGGATGCCATTTACATAAAGCACAATGAACATGATGGTGCTCTCACTAAGCTTCTTGTATGCATATGGTTCATCTGCATGAAACCATAACTCCTTATAGTTTCATCGAATCGGATGTTCCAACTACAAGAAGCTTGTTTGAGCCCACAGATGGACTTCTTTAGCTTGCACACTTTTCCTTCCTCATCTATGAAGCCCTGGGGCTGCTCCATATAGATATCTTTTTCGAGGTATCCATTGAGAAAAACGATCTTGACATCCATATGCCAAATATCATAGTCTAGGTGTACAACTATGGTAAGTAATGCCCTGATGGATTTAAGCATAGCCATGTGAGAGAATACCTCATCGTAGTCGATGCCTTCTCTCTATTTGTAACCCTTGGCTACTAGACTTGCTTTGAAGGTATCTATCTTCCCACGGGTTCCCCTCTTTCTTTGGAATATCCATTTGTACCAAATGAATTTGACCCCTTTAGGTGGATCTTAGAGGGTTCATACACCATTCTTGTGCATGGAGTTTATCTCAGACTTCATTGCTTGCATCCAACTATCCATGTCCTGATCACTCAAAGCTTCATCGAATGAAGTTGGATCATCACCAGACTCTTCTAATCTATGGAATCCGTACCTTTCAGGTTATCTTGCAACCATACAACTCCTTCTAGGAGGTACGATCATGTCATTTTCAATTATCTCTTTCTGGATTAGGAACTTCATTGGTTTCACAAGATTCAATTAGTTCCTTAACTTCATTATTTTCTTGACTTCTAAGGAGTTCATCTTCCAGAAACTTGACATCTCTAGAAATAAATATCTTTTGAATCTCGGGATCATAAAGTTGGTATCTAATACCGTTCTTTATGTATCCAATAAATAACACTCTCTAGTGCGATATTCCAACTTGCTTGCATCCACGTTTTTAGCATGGACCAAACAACCCCAAATCCTAAAATGTCGTATACTTGACTTGTTGCCATAATAAAGCTCATGAGGAGTTTTGGGTACAGATTTAGATGGAATCTTGTTTAGGACATATGATGCAATCTTTATTGCATGTCCTCAGAAACCGAGAGGTAGTTTGCTTTTCTCATCATTGATCTCACCATGTCCAACATGGTTCTGTTGCATCTCTTTGCAACTCCATTGAGTTGAGGAGTACCTGGAGGAGTGAGATTAGAAATAATTCCTCTCTCCTTAAGGTATTTTTTTAATTCATTTGAGAGGTATTTGCCACATAGCTCAGATTGAATCTGTTTTATCTTCTTTCTAGTTTGGTTCTCAACCAAATCCATGAATTCTTTGAACTTTTCAAAGGTTTCATATTAGTGAAATAAAAATAAGACAAAACCATACCATGAATGCTCATCAATAAATGTCACATAATATCGATGTCCATTTCGAGTCGCGGAACGAAAGGGTCCGCATACATTAGTATGTATTAGGTCCAATATACATTCGTATCGTTTACCTTTCTTAGAGAGGGGTTCCCTGGACATTTTCCCACGCATATAATGTTCGCAAGTTGGTAAATTATGGACTTCCAGAAAATCTAAATGTCTGTCTTTTACTAGTCTATTGATCCTATCAACTGACAAATGTCTAAGTCTTTGATGCCCGATCATAGTTAATGATCTCCATCCTCCTTTGATCATTTAGGGGTTTTAATAATATTATTATTATTAATATTAATGTTATCAATGGTATTAACATTCACGACACATTCATGCATGTTTAATTCACAGAGTCCACCTAGTGTCAGAGAACCATATGCTATAAAATTACCATAATGATTTATGACAAGTTTATTACAGAAAAGGAAAGTATATCCATGTCTAACTAGATTAAATACGGATAGTAAGTTCCTTCTAACATCAGGTACATTGAGACAATCTCTAATATCCAGGACTCCTCTATTAGATAATGATAGTCTACAGGTTCTAATGGCGATTGTTGCAACAGTTGCATCGAATCCCATCTGGATGACTATCTCCCCTTCATCAAGATTTCTGATGTCTTGAAACATATGCAACTGATTGCATGCATGTACAGAAGCACCATAATCAACAATCCAATTTCATTCTCGTCCTACGAGTAAGTTGGTTTTAATGATGAACTAGGGAGCATACCCGCACTTCGCAGGGGGATCAACCACCAACTATGAAATTTATAAAATAGAAAGTTAATGTGAATTCGAAAATTATTTGTAGAAATCTAATTTAATAAAATATGAAATACAGAAGATATTGTGGAACATTGTAATTAAATAATTCTTACATATATGAAATTCAAGATTTAAAATTTTCAAATCAATGTGTTCGTCACTTGAATAGTGAAAAATATTTGATATTATTAAACTTAACAATTTAAAATTTTCAATGTTAATATAATAAATAGTAAGCTAGTAATAGGAAGCAAAGCATCACCAACTATTAATGTTAGGAAAAGTAAGTAAACTATAAAGTTTTAACTTCACGTGTTAGAATGAAGGGAGCCCACAAGACAAAATTCTTGAGAGAATTCCAGCTTTAGTATAGTATAAAAGATAGAAAACTTCTCATGGTAGTATATGCCGAGAAGTATGAGAAAAATTGAAGTTTCAGATTTTATGAGCATTAACGAATCATCACATGATGGAGGTTTTAAGAAGAAATTTAGGAAGATAATAAGAAGTAAAAGCTAAAAATAGAGTAAATGAGATGTCAGATTTTCTTAATTATAATAGATGTCTGCAAAGATTGAGAAGCTGAAACATGATTCTTGTTAAAAAAATACTACTAAATTAGACACCGGAGGATGTCCTTAATTTATTATATTATTAAACTTGAAGAACATAATTAAACATCGTGAATGATCTCATAAATTTATGCATAAATTCAAGAGGGACATGTAACTTATTTAAATTTCATATGCCAATTTTGTTATTTGTTATTATAATATTTTTAAAAATACCTATATAATAAAATGAGAAAAATGGAGTTGCCCCCTCGGGGGAGTTAACTTGGCCCCCATCCCATTTTCCGCATATTTTATATTTCTATCCATCTAGACAATCATTTTTTAACGTTGTCTAGAATTATTGAAATCCCCCGTCTAAATGCAGGCCTTATGAGTCTCTGTTTCGCATGAAATTTGAATGACATAATATAGGGGTATAGTAATGAAAATCTACAGAAGTATTTTTAAAAAAATAAAAAATATGGGGAAAATGGGGGTGGGGAGCCAAGTTAGCTCACTCAGGGGCAACCCCATTTTACCTTAAAAAATACATATATAATCTTATCATTATATGCACCATTGCTTTTGGAAAAAAACAATATATATGTATTTGATTTAGTTCAAAATTAAGAAAAAATCATATTGGCTTTTTATTATTTTTTTTAAAATAACTATTAGAAAAAATATTTTTCTATTTTTTTAACAAATATAATGAAGTGATATTTAGAATATTTGATAATGAGGTGGCTTAAAATCGTTATACGAAATATGTTCATATAAATATGCTGAACTGCAATATTATTTATATATTTTATTACGTATCTAAACCATAGTATTTAATGAAAAGTTGACAATATAATTAAATGCTTGCATTAAGTTTCATTTTGACTTGTGTATTTTTCAGAAATAGATATAGATAAATATATAATACTCAACAAATATACATACATACATACATACATACATACATACATACATACATATATATATATGGTTAAATGGGGCTGCCCCCTGGGGGGAGCTAACTTGGCTCCCCTGCCCTATTTCGCCCAGTTTTTCTATTTTTTTTGAAAATTTCTTCTGAAGAATTTCATCACTATATCCCTATATTATGTCATTAAAATTTCGTGCGAAACAGTGATTCCTACGGCCTCCATCCAGACAGTCATTTTTTAGCGGTAATAGGATTGCTAAAAATGACCCCGTCTTGATGGAGGCTGTAAGAGTCTTTGTTTCATACGAAATTTTAATGACATAATATAGAGATATATTGATGAAAATCCACGGAAGAAATTTTCAAAAAAATAAATAAATTGGACGAAATAAGGCAGGGGGAGATAAGTTAGCTCCCCTCATGGGGGCAACCCCATTTATCCCATATATATATATATATATATATATATGGGTAAAATGGGACTGCCCCATAGGGGGAGCTAACTTAGTTTCCCTACCTTATTTTTCCTATATTTTTTTTTGAAAATTTCTTCCGTGAATATTTATTATTATATCCTTATATTAAGCCATTCAAATTTCGTGTGAAACAGGGACTCCTACGACCTCTATCCAGACGAGGCCGATTTCAATAGTTTTATGATCGTTAAAAAACGACCATCTAGATGGAGGTTGTAGGAGTCTCGGTTTCTTACGAGATTTGAATGACATGATATAGAAATATAGAGATGAATTTCCATGGAAGAAATTTTCAAAAAAATGGCAAAAATAGGACGGGGGAGCTAATGGGGGCAGCCACAATTTCTCATATATATATATATATATGGAAAAATGGGGTTGCACCTTTGGGGCAACCAATATGGTTGCCCTCGTCCCAAATTTTCGTAATTTTTTTATTTTTTATTTTTATAAAATATCACTATGTATATTCATTTAGATATCCCTCCTATATATCATTCGAATTTTGTTAGAAATAGAAACTCATATGCCCTCCATGTAGAACAGGTAATTTCAACGATCTAAACATTGATGTAATCGACCTGTTTAGATGGAGGGCATATGAGTCTATGTTTCTGACGAAATTTGAATGACATATGGGAGAAATATATGGATGAATATACATGGTGACATTTTGCAAAAAAAATTGAAAAATTACGTGAAAATGGGGTGGGGGCAGCCCCATTGAACCCTATATCATTCTAAATAAAGGAATATGGAATACGAAGAGAGAGATAATATGAATGTCTTATCAAGGGTTATTATACATATATGTGTATGTATTATCATGCATGTTCCGAGCTTAATTTTTCACTTTATGCAAATTTATGCGATAATATAGATGAATATATAAAATTCAAATATATTGTATACATATATTATTTAAAGAGAGATCTTATAGATGTGTTGTAAGGAGTTAGTTTATGTATTATGTGATGAAATAGATGTGATGGTATGAATATGTCTAAACATAAAAATAAATATGAAAGATAGATAGTGAGAGAAAGAGAAATGGGAAGAAAGATATAAGAGAGAGAGAGAAGAGAATGTTGTCGAGGGGGGTAAGAGAGAAGGAGATAGAAAATAGAGGGTGAAAGGCATGTTAGGAGAAAGAGAGGTGGTTAGGAGAGAGAGAGAGAAGTGGTTAGAAGAGTGGGGGGGGGGGCGTTGTAAGAGAGAGAAGGGAGAGACCTGCGAGTGGAGAGTGAGGGGGCTCACCGAAGAGGATGCCACGTGTCAATCGGGAGGAAGAGGGTGAAAATTCAGAACCGATCAGAATGGGAACCGCTGGGATGTGGATCTGTCACGTGCAACAATTAGGGAGAAAGTTTTAAACAATCAGGTTTTCGTATATAGAATAGATTTAGATTTCTTATTCGACGGTGTTATACTTTTATCCTTCTCAAGGACTTCAGATATTATGGATGGTTACTCTTCCAGAATTCTGGCTTATTGCAGTGATGGTAGACATCCATCTCTATGGGTGTCAGATGCGTTGAAGCTTTGAAAGATTGATCAATAGTTTGACCTTTTTTTCTTCTCTTGGACCGGACCCTTCTGAGATCCATGCTTCCTCTTGCACTTCCCTTTAACCTATGCAACCATTGCATCGTTAGAGGGAGATTCTTTCTTCATAATATCCTCAGTGGATTTCAATATAGAAAGAATGTGATTTACATCTCCATACATCTCCTTCAGATTCATGAGGATGTTATGAGTGGATTCAATGTCTATAAGTTGCTTCTGAAGCACATTAGACAATGATCTAAAAATGTAGCAACATTGATCGAATGATCCTCGTCCCACTTCCTGTTGAACTCACATGCATCCTTTGTTTGAGGGTTTTCATACTTCACAAACAAAAGCACATATAATATGTGTTCTGCCTCAAGTATGTGTTTCAAATTATGAATTCAATCCGAATAATTTAGATCGGTCAACTGATTGACCTTACGCAAATTGTTAAGTGGGTTGAGAGATTTCATTTGAAATAAAAAGAAAAATAGAACACACTCTAATATCTTGGTTAGTGAAATTAAATAATTTAATATTTTTAAAATCAAGAGTTCTCATATTTTTTGTATTTTGAAATGCTTTCCCTTATAAGCTTTCAAATCATGAGGCATGCTAGCCAAAGGCCTCACTACGAAATCTGAGTCTCCTTTCCATTTTCATTGCACTCCAATAATATAAGAAAATGTAACTACGATGAAAGAAGGATGAACTCTTTCCACCTTACAAGTCTAACTTGTATTCTCAGTTCGATCTTCAACATCCACCACATATATGGAATTAGCATATTGTCGATTAAACCAACCGTCAAGCGAATATCAATTTACGCTATGTGTAATCTATTGCCGCCTCAATAATATGGGGAACAACATTGGGGTCACTACGCATACGGCTCATCTCTTTCAAGAAACTAAGAATCCAATCCATATGAACTTGTATTCCAAAGTCATGACTATGCATGAGTGTCTTCAAAAATACAACCCATGGCGATAGAGTTCCCCACAATGATGGAAGACCATGGATGTCATCATATGACTCAATCCATATCATGTTTAAATTAATGATTAGCCATTTCAAATCATATTCTCATGATTAATCTAAGGGATAGAGCTAGGATACATGCTTATTATTTTAGTTTTAATCTAATTAAAACAACAAAGCAATCCAATTGGGGTTTGATCCTTTTATGTGCTTGATGTTACCATATAGGATTACACCCTCAATAGTACAGTTTAATGTTACAATTTTAGTTGTTAAAGTATGCCATGACTATTCATGCCACCTTTCATCGAAACAGATCCAACCATGTCGGATAGACAATGCTAACATGGAGCACTTCCACTATAAATGCAACGTAGGGTGCCAATAAAGTAACTCATTAGCATTTATACAACCTAGACACCTTCTCCAAATCAATTTGAGGCAACACAATCGATACATTGTACTAAAGAGGTTTTGTCAATCTTTCGACCGAGTATGATACTATATAGTAACTCTCAAATATTTTAGGAATTTAAAACTCTTTTTAATTTCTCAAAATATCTAGCACAACAATCTAAACACTTTTTGAACTCAAAAGCTTCTTTTTAAGTTTAAAAGGTCTAGTGTAAAAAACTAGACAATTCGTGAAATCGATCAAATTAATTCCGTAAATTCTAATTGAATTATAAACATTCAAGTGCTAAATTAATCAGGAAAAATAGGAAATAAAAATAAATTCTATTTTATTGAATATTTCCAAAATAAACAATGATTTCGGATTCGATGCAAGCTACAACCATCACACTTCAAATTAAAAGACATCATATAACTTATACTTAAAATTTGTTTCGTCCCCTGATATTTCTAAAATATCAGGTCCAACTCCTGATGTAAATATATCAAATATATTTCCATCAGTTTTGAGTTCCAAAATATAAGTCAACAAGACAATTGGGTCCTTCCAACACCGCTTATGGAGAAATCCAATTTCTCGAGGCCGCACGGTCGGAATCGTGCAAAACTTTATCGCACTAATTGAGGAATTGATTTATGACATATTATAAGTAGTTTAGCATGTTATATGACCCGAAAATGATGGCTAAAATTCATAACTTTAATGCTACGATCTTTGGACAAAATCGGAGTCTGCGATCGCTTTTAACATCTGAATGTTCTCCCAAATGTTACCAACAATTAGTGCATGTTTTGAGTATGAGTCCAGATTTTATAGATCTCATATATTTCCCAAAAAAGTTTAAAAATAGGGGATAACAATAGCAACTTCGAAAGTCTCTAAATCATTCGAATAGTTAAAACCGTCGCAAGACAATGTACCCGATAATTGTGATGATCTAGCTGATTGTTCATCAGACTTGGATAACAATCCAAGTCCTATAAATTATGAATTTGATATCAATTTGAAGGAACTAAATAAAAATTATTTACTACACATCATGAAAATGCAGAATATTTAACAAATATTTTGCCAAAATAACCTAGTTCATCGTATGAACTAGAAAATCTAGAATAAAAATTTATGCATTCAAAAATCATAAATTCTAAGGAAATAATTTACAAAATAATTTCTGATATTCATAATGATTATAAAGAACAAATCAGGGTTATATCTTGAAGCGTAAGTTTCTAAAGTAAGAAACATCATGAATCTAGTCCGACCTGCAGAAGTCTCTCTCGTGGACGCGAAGATGAATCTTGTTGTTTCCCACGATTCCGAACATTGACCAGAGCAACAAAAAGAGGAGTATGAGAGATGGATACTCTTAAGACTCTTTTATATCTCAAGGGACACAAAATTTCTAAGGACTATCACTCTCCAAAATTGTGTTACAAAAGATAGGGCCTTGCCCTCCTTTTATACTTACACCACAAGATATGCGTTGTCGTCCCTTGGATTTCAAATCAAGAGCTTAGAGCAAGTCCTAATTCAATAAGGATTATCCTTTTTATCTCTAATTAATATTAACTAATTAATAATAAATTTATTAGTTAAGATTATTGCCTTTTAACTATTAATTAATTAACTTGATAATCTCATTATCGAAATTAGAGAAATTATGGAATTAATCCTCAAAGCTTATGAATCATATTCATGAGCCCAAAATTAAATGTAAATCCAATTTGCATCTACAAAATTAATGTGAATCAAATTCACACAATTTCATGCCTTGGAAATATTATGTAAATCATATTTACATAAGTATTTATATGAATCATATCCATATAAATATTAATTACCGTGAATCACACACTTTAGTTAATGATATATATTTGTTAATCTTATTCATAAAATTACCTTTTATAAAATAATGCAATAATAACTATTATTATTACAATATTTACATCAATATGTATGAGTCCTAATCCAATTAGAACTCATAAGATACAAGTGGAGATACATGGAGATAATGTCAGGGAGATCATACTATCTATGTATAGGACCATGAATTGTGGATAACTATCCAATTTTAGGGTTTATACCCTTTTGTAAAAATCCGTCACCTACGAATGTTGAGCTTGAGCTATAACACTTTACACTCTCAATGAGCTCAACGAAACACATCACACTCTCCATGATCTGGAAAAAGTGTCGGTGGGGTGAATCCAATTTCCTTGACCATTTCTAATCATAGTCCAAACCATTTGGATCTAAGAAATAAGCTCAAGGAGCTTGTATATTTACATTTCCATGATTATTTTTGTTTCCAACATTTGAACATTGAAATTAGAATTGAAATTGGAAATTGGATTCAAATGTACTTTAATTTAATTCAATTAATCACAAATTATCAAGCTAAATGGAGCCATTAAGGCCCCGTTTGTCATGCAGGAATATGGGAGAGAGTGGAGTCACAAATCCTCTGTCGATTCCATTCCTTTGTTTGTTAGATCATATTAAGGCATGAACAATGATTACAAAAGAAACCTGATTCCCTCATTCATGGGAATTGCCATTCCTAGGTACGTTCCTAGGAATTGGGATTCCATTCATTACAAATGCTAATGAATGTATTCTTCTTTAATATTTTCAATTAATATATCATTGTTACAAATATATGGTTATCGGCATGAATACGCGTTTTTCTTTTTCTTGGATATGTTTTTAGACAATGACGTGGATATGTTTTTTTGGGCATGGATATATGGACACTAACATGGATACAAATATATGGATGCAAAAAGTTGGATACGTGACAAATATATGCATATATGTATACTGACATGGATATATGATATTTTTTGCGGATACAGGTATAGATACAGTTTAAATTTTTTGAACATGGATACAAATATGGTTATAAGATATTCCAGCGGATACTAATATATATATATATTAGATATATCTATTATAAGGATAAAATATATCAGATATGATTTTTTTATAGATACGGATACAAACATGGATAAGGTTTTTTTTATTTTTTCCCATATATGGATATGGACAAGGATATATGATTTGCTTCTAATATGGATATGGAAACGGATGAAATATTCGGTGTTTTCTAAGATATGGATACTGATTATATTCTAGCAGATACATATACAGATATGGATATCGACTTAATTCTTCTACGGATACGTATATGGACATGGATGATGTTTTTTTATGAAAGCGGATATGGACATGGAAATGCATTTTTATTTTTTTGAAGCTATAGATATTGATACAGATACCATCTTTAGTTTTTTAGGACATGGATTACATTTTAGTGGATACAGACATGGATATGTGTTTCTATTTTTTTCCGATAAAGGATACCCATAACATTTTCAATTTCTTTAGAATATGGATATAGATATGGTAAAAAAACATTATAGCGGATACAGATATGGATATATCAAATATATCAATTGTATGGAAAAAATCAAAGTACTTTCTATTTAAATTTGACTATTGATTCTTTATATAAAATATATTGATTATATGAAAAACAAGTCTGAAAATACCAATTATTTTTTCTACTTAACGAAATATATCAAAGGAATGTTATTTTCTTTCTATTTTTCCTTTCCAAATATAAAAAAAGAACGTGTCTCGTAATAAATGTTTCAATTCCTAATATGATCCAAATAATGGAATGGAAAAACTTTTTCCTTTCCATTCCATTGTTAATTCCATTCTTGTCTTGATTCCATTCTATTGTAATTCCTTTACAATCAAATAAACGGGGCCTAAAATCCATCTTGTTTCATCAGTACCTCGGAATAGAAGTGTCATGATAGATGATCCATTGCAATAGATGTAACCTTGAGTATTCCCAATACTTATTCATCCTTCATGCTGGAAGACTTTGATAAATCCGAAGTTCAATCCCTAGTTTGACTGTCTTCTTCGGAATCTATAAATAGATTTCTCATTTGATAATTGGATGACAATTTTAATCATATACTTTCAGAAAACATATATTAACATATCAAATTCATGTCTTATTTCATAAACAAGATGAGACTATGCGTGAAATTTATTTTGACCCTAAAATATCTCATGAGTGAGCTCTGTCTCCCCGTTCATCAACTATGAACCTGTACATTCCTTCGAGAAATCATACATCCCACATGACTTCATATGCACACTGATGAATCCGCGATTCATCATCTTAATATCTTGATCTTAGCAAAATCCCCGAGTAAATTCCCTAATAAATGTCCATAAAATCAATAAACTAACAAAATGACTCTTGTAAATAAAATACATTAATTATTGTATATTAGATTGTACAAAATAAATTACACATAAAAAGCCGCAAAAATAAAGGAGTTTTATACTTGTAAATAGCCCAAAAATTCATTTTTTTTAATAAATTCATTTCAACTCCTTTTTGGCTAATTCTTTCTCTAACTTGTTCATAATAATGTATATAAAAATACAAAAATATAAAATAAATTTTACCTCAAATAAATGCTCCTAGATCCCAAAGAGAAAAAGCCGTAAAGTCCAACTTCCAAGCTAAATTCCTTCTCCGTATGAACTCCAAATTCACCAAACTCACTTTTAAAGTTCAAGTTAGAAAATTATCTATCCAACGAAAGTGGTTTCATTAAAATCGGAGCTCGTTTGCAAAAGTTGGGTTTTGGGACCTAGATGTACATTGTATATTATGTATATATTCATTCTTTAGTCATTTTTTATTTTATCTTTCTCAATTACTAAAAATACAAAAAAAATCATGATTGTCTTGTATTTTGATTGTACTATTTTATTGTATTTTCCTATTGTATTTTCCTATTGTACATAGCTACTATTAAAAAGACAATAAAATATAAAGAAAAGCAAACAAAAAAATGTACATGTTGTATATCTTCTTTTTGTAAATTTCCCACTCTTTTTCTTCTCTTTATTTTATTTTCTCTTTTTAGTAGCCTACTTTATTTCATTTCATTTTTTATTCATTTAATAACATTCTCAACAATAACTTTTCTACCACCAACCTCCAAGTCTTCATCAACCTCCATTCAACACCATTATTCATCTAACTTCCCATTCAACCCCATCACTAATTTAACCTCCCATTCAACACCACCACCATTCTAACTTCCCTTTCTCTTCTCTTTATATTCATTTCTACATCCTCATTTTTGCCCATCCACCATTCTTATAGAATAAGGAGATAGCTTGGAGTGTTTTGTTGGTGACAGCGGCGAAGCATCGTCCTCAAGCGACGACCTCCTTCAGGTGAGATCCGCGGAGCTCCGCTTCGCGTCACGAGTTCCCCGTCGAGCTCGCGTAGCTTCTCCGATTTTTATTTCGCCAATCGGATCGAGGCAACAACAGGAGTTCAGCGTAGCTGCTCCGCAAATCCGGCGAAGAATCAGGTAAGTATTTCTCATCATTTCTATTGTTACTTATTTTATCTAATATTCTGTTTTCTTGTTGTCTTGATCATTTTTTTTACTACCATCACTTCACCACCTATCATTTATATCCCCATTTCCACCTACTCCCATTTGTTTATATCACATCATATTTCTTCACCATCTTCATCATTTCATCACCATAATGTCCCCCTCATTCTCATTTCTTTTTGCATTCTCTGTTTAAAAAAATCAAAAAAAAATTATTTGCATCAAATCAGTAAAAAATCATTAAAAAAATCAAAAAAAATAAAAAAAATAAAAATCGGAAGGAGCAGCAGGTGCAGGTTCCACCCGCCGCCCCTCCCACCTTTCCAGCCGCCGGCCGCCGCCTTCCCCTACGCGCACCGGCGCGGCCGCCCGCGCGCCGGACTAGCGGCGCCACCGCCTCCGTCTCCCATCGCCAGCGCGGCCTGACGCCGCCCCCCTCACGGCACCCCTGCTCCCAGCCGAACTCACCACCCGCGCTAACCTGTCGCGCCGCCCTCGCGGCACCTCCGCCGACCACCCGCGCCGCCCTCTGACGCCCTGCGGCCACCGCCGACCTCCGCGCGGCGCCGCCTCCTCCTTGCGGCCGCGCGCGGCCGCCGTCGCGCCCCACCCGTTTTGGGTTCCTATCGTGCACAGAGGAAGGAAGAAGAAGAGGTCCACATTTTAGTTCATTTTTTTATTGTAAATCTTGCATGTTTGTCCCTTATAATTTATGTAAATACACAAACGTTCCTTTGCATAAGTTTTAGTTGTATGTTTCAATTTCTGAATTGCACTGCTACCCCTGTCTTTGTCTATTAATTTGGACTTCAAGATTGCGTCTTTATATTCAATGAAAAATGTTTTCATGTTGAGCAACTAATTCTCTACATCGTGGGTATTTATTTATATTTTTATGACTCGTGGGTAATTAATTATAATTGTTTAACTGAAATTTTGTATAGTTTACCCATTCTGTGCCATTAAATTAATATCTCACACATGGTTGCTCTAAAAATTCCACAAAAAATATATATGATGCCTTGATATGTGATGAGCTTACAGTCCAAATTTCATCCAAAATGGAGTTGTCTTGTGCCTTAAATAAATTGTAGAGTGATTTTAGTTTTTGATTTTTAATTAAATCCCCGTATATTCTATTTGCGAAATTTCAACTCTCCTGGATTCTAGATCTAAATATCTTTCTGAGATAATTCACATTCTGATTAATTTGATAACGTGGATTTAATAGGAATTAATTACTCATTTCCACTCTGTCTTCACTAAAAAATCCATAAAAAATTCATACTTTGTCAGAAAATTCTAAAAATATTACTGTAGCTTTCTTGCATCATGTTTTACTTCCAGTAAAATTTTCATGATTTTTGCTTACTGTTTGTGTGAAAAATTGCGAAAAAACCCATAAAAAGTGTGCATTTTTATTTATTGCATTTTAAACCTAAAAAATACAAAAAAATGTGTCTTGTGTTCTCCACTGGATTAGGACTTTAGGAAAAATATAATTTGGCTAAATTGGATTAACTTCTCATTAAAATTAATTTGGCTAAGTTGTGTGTTTTCTTAGGTGCTTAATTCACTTGCATTGGCATCCTATCTGCATTAAAAAAAATCTAAAAAAATACCGTTTGGATATCTAGATCTTAAATTTGCAAATTAAACCCAAGTTGTTCCTTTGCCTCCCTGAGTTTGACCCCGGACTTGCCCAGGATATAAATTAAGCCGAGACACTCTTCACGGAGATCTTCTCTCGGTTCTGACCGAATCGCTAAGTACACGTATTACAACGTGACCTAATTAATTACCGTATCTAGTGACACGTCAGATGGCGCCGTTGCCGGGGAGGCAAATGGCTTAGGGACTAATTTAAAATTTTGGATTTAGTTTTCCATTTACTCGGGTAGTCTGACCCCCGAGCCCACTTGTAATTAATCCATTTCCTTTCAATTATTTGTCTTCATATTCTTGTATATATTTTTTTATTTATCTCTAACATACATCTTTGTTTCCTTACGAGGGCCCGGTGGACTTGGAGTGTATCGGAGGTCGACGGACGCGACGCGAGTTGACTGCTGAAGTGCGAGGAGAACTATTTATTTTTTAGAGAACTTTTTGTAATTATTGTGTTGTAATAACTTAGGTAATTCGCTCTTTCCAGCGGCTCTTGTTTGAGAGCTCGCGTTTGTATCCGGACTGGACTTTGGACCCGCTCGTGGTCGTGTGGTTGCTTGACGTAGAATAGGACTTGCACTCGCGGCTCTTAGAGCATTTTATTAGATTATCTTGATTGCTTGTGCTCGTAATATTTAGGTCCACACATCACATTTAACGAGACGCACTTAGACCGCTGGACTGTTAGTCAAATTTAACTTGTTCATCACTCGCTAATAGAACTGCTTGTCTAGGAACGGTTTCTCGTTTGCATTCATATAGTATAAAATTTCAATTCTGCCTTGCATCCCGCATGTAGAGCGCGAGGATCACTGTAAGTCTTCTGAACTGGGCATGCATCATTGATTTCATCATTTGCATCGGTTTTTCTCGACTCCCTCCCCTTGGTTTTTGAAACTTAGGTTAAAAGGAAATCGGGACTGATCGTTAGGCGTGCTTTGTTTGGTGGACTAATCAAGTGATAACCAAACCTAAAACCGGGACTGCTAATCAGAGTTGACAAAAAAAAACTGATTAAAACTAACACTTGTTTTGGGAGAGCAAAACCCTCATTGTATGCTTGGCTAATTGTGATTGTTGAGAGGTGAGGACGCATCCCTAGGATAGTGCCCAAAACCTACTTTGAGCCTTGCGTAATTGGATTGATATCTTGATTTATCACCTAATTAAAACTGAAAAGATAAACGGTCGGACTTTTGCGACCATCACTGTGTTGAGTAGGTGAACTCAGGGTTTGCTCTTGTGTTTGTTTGTTTTGTGTGTTATTCGGTGCACTTGCACGCTTTCTTCCTCGATCTGCTTCATTCTCCCATTTTCCCTCCAAGATGTCAGAATATTGGTCATCATATCCACGTCATTCTTCTTCGACCATATTTCGATCATCTCCACCCTCTCATTCCTCTTCATACCCACACCCCAACCGCGAAGTCAGAACTCCGACTGACTTCCGCACTTCTTCGTCCTTCTCACCTACCCCACCATCTTGCACCCCTGACCCACAACCACCTTGGATTGACTCACTATATTCTCGTCCGCTTGCTGGAATCAAGGAACAAATCAAAGAGCAAGCGACTGCTGAGATGAATGATTGGCATAATCAGTTGACCCCACATACCTCACTTTCACCTCGAGTTGGGACAGAACAACAATTGCCATACACACATCCCGACTTAACCTTAGGGTACAACATGGTCAACCAGACAAACCGAATGGAGAGGCCTGCACCGTACGATCTTCCTGACTTGATTGACCTGAGTGATAGAGACCACATTGACCAACCTTTATATCACCCATTCGGAGAGCCGACATATACAGGGGATTGGATTCATGCGACTGATTTACAGACCCCCTGTCTACTAACTCCGCTTGATGAGGCTCCGACCAACAATTGCCATACATATGGGTCATACTCAACCCAGTATTACACACCCGAGTCAAGGTGTGTTGAGTATAAGAGCCCGAGTTCTCAGCAGTACCCTCCAATTGCGTCAACTTCTCTCATGATGTGTCATGAGAACTTATTGGAGGATGACATTTGTAGACCGATCAAGAGTCCAGGTAGGAATGTGGATCATGGATTTTGCGGATTAGATCTTGAAAACCTGGAAGACACCGGATTGACCACAAGTCATGTACAGCTGGAGTCCCTTCTACCTCCCTCTTCCACTAACCACTTTCCCTCCAAACCAGAGTCTGTACATTCTCCTAGTCCTCCTTCACATACCAAAAAGACCAAAAAAATTGAAAACTCGGAAAATACCATAAAAATTGAAAAAGGAAAAGATCTAAAAAGTTTGGATCCTACAGTTAGGGAAGCATTGGATAGAAAGTTGATTTTTGAGCTTCCCTTAATAATGGCCATTGAACACTTTCCCGACCTTAAAAGATTTGTGAGAAGTAAATTGATGCCTAAAAGGTCGGGCAATAAGAGAACAAGGACTGAGATACATATAGTGTCTATGGACACATCTTTGATGATAGGGAGAAAAACCAAGAGCCGCAGAGTAAAGCGGTTGCCTAGGTTTGATTGTGAAATCAAAGATACCACATTCACCCATGCAAGAATCGATGATGACTTACCAATTAATATCCTCCCGACCTCCGTGTTTGCCAAGCTCAAACTCGGATCTGCCAAGAAGTCAAGAGATATCATTCAGTTGGCAGATCGGACCATTAAACGGTCGTGAGGAACCATTTCAGTCATCGTCACTTTTCAAGGCGCTCTACTGGAGATAGACTTCATGATCATTGACATTGAGCACCGAGGAGAGTTCACCCAGTCTCCGATCATTCTTGGGAAGCCGTTCTTAGCCTTGGCTAAGGCAACTATAGATTGTGAGACTCGGGAGATCGATTTCTCTGCATTGGGAGCACTCCGACCTCACCCGATCTTTGAGGACACACGATATTCCAAGGTAACCCGTAAAGTTGCAGACAGTCGCGACCTTCGAGAGACAGTTGAGTCCCATCTCTCTACTACACCTGAGATACCGACTGTCCAGACAACCATTGGTTTAGACACTTCCTACAACCACACACCGCCTACTGCTTGCACCACCACCACGACAGCTTCTAGAGAGGACTCAAGACCAGAAGCTATCAGTGAGTCGGACATGACCTTTGTGGATTGCCTTGATCATTTCTATGATCCGACACAAGAACCCAACAATGTCAAGCCAACTAAGATCACTGTGCCTTATCAGAGACGTGTGCTGACCCTGCAGGAGTATTACAATGCATATGGTGACTCATCTGATGATGAACCTCTGGTCAGAACCTCACACACACCACATCCAAGACATACACCAAAGGAGACAACTGGGACCAAATTGACCAATCTTGATAAATCGGTTGCTCCATCCTCTAGTCGGTCATCTGGTAAGAAGAAGACGGGTGTTGATTCCTTGAGGTGTTCTCCTGAACTCCTTAAGACGTATCAATCTCCTCTTCCTCTTGATGCTTCAGGTTCTAGAAAACCGACTAAGAAGGTTACCTTCGATGTTTCAGAGAAGGAACTTTCTGAGGAGTCCTCATCAGGTCCGGATGAGGTGATCTACATGAGTGAGCTTAGTTCGGCTTATCTGAAGCCATATTTGAGCAAGCAGCCGTGTGTCGACCCCCGTTGGACGTTCCCCACACCTCACTATTATTCTTCGGAGGACGATTCTGACAGCGACACATGTGTATACTACCCACCCCATCGCTCCCGCAAGAAGGTCCGTCACAAACCTTCTTGATCCTTGTATATTCTCCCTCCTCCTTGTACATATTTTCCTTCCTTTATTCACCTCCCTCCCTAATGATTCGCATCACTCGCCCCAGTTCCGTATCGTTTTCATTTTGTGGCTATACTTAGGATGACTAGATCCTAAGTATAGGGGGGTGAGTGACCCGATTTACTCCTTCTCTTCTTTTTATTTTCTTTTTGTATATTCTTTCCCATTCTCATTGGTCCCCCATTCTTGTGTTCTTTCCAATACTTAGGCTGACCAGAGCCTAAGTATAGGGGGCCCGATGCCCATTGTGTATTATTCACATTTTTTTTCCTCACTTCTCTTCTTTTCACCCACTTGTACTTAGTACGAGCTATGGATTTTTGTCACCTAGTGCCATGAGGACATAGCACAAGCTAAGTATAGGGGGGCGCGTATATATTACATATATACTTTACCCATACCTCGTACTTTCACATATTTTTTTTATATATATTATACAATAATTATGGGGTGGGTAAAAAAAAACAAACAAAACAAAAGTAAAAACTTTTCAAAAAAAAACTCTTTTCTTATTTTCCTTAAAAAAACTTTAAAAAAAGAATCTTTTCTTATTTACCTATCTTTTTCAAAAAAAAAAAGCAAAACTTTTCTAACAAAAAAAAAACTTCTTTGCTTTTGTTTGCACAAAAAAATAACTTAAAAAAAACTAAAAGAAAAACTAACTAATAAGTTGGTTTAATCCCTGACACAATTCACTTTCACACAAGACTAGTGATGTTCAAGAACACTTGGTTTATGAGGTCTTGAGATTTTAAGTTAACCAGCCTTAGTCATTAGGGTCCTTGACTTAATTATTCACATTTCCCTAGTTTGAAAGATGTATGTGCTATATTGCATGCTTAGTCTCTACCTTAAGAATATGATATGCACCTCACATACACGACTGCAGTTATGATGAGATGAGTTGTAATTTCACTTGAGGAACTAGGAAGAGGGATTTGAGTTTGGACTTGATTTAATGATGCTCGAGGATGGGATAAAATCAATGAAGGCTTCATGAAACCTGAGTGTCAGCATCTTTAGCCAGTATGAGAACATGGTTCTTGTACTATCTCTTGATATTTACCTATGTGCCAGGGTGTGATAAAATAAAAAAAATGTTGATCAGTGTGCGCCAACTCTTGGTAAAAGCAGTGGAGCTAGCCACAAATACTACAAAGCAATGAAATGTCAAAGAAAAGCTCTCATTCCACAAAGTCAATTATCAAAAGAGCTTCCACCAAAGGCGAGCGCTCCCAACCATTTCAAAGTGTCCACTTGGACCACCGCTATTAGGACCAGGAGTCGGGCTTGCACCAAAAAAGGGCTCTGCATCGTAAATGCTACAAGTCTGGGTGTAGAAGGTACGATAGGTACTCAAAAAAGGCACACCCCGGTGTACTCCCAGGAAAACAAGTGCAGACGGCTCCAACTTCTCTTGACGGACGCACTGATCAACACCAAAAAAAATTGCGTTGCGTAATAAGGCACTTGAGAGGATCCTTGTTCCAATGAGAGGGAGAGAAGAAATGACACAATCCTATGCCCTCCATCAACTGGCCTTCCATCTACACTTTTAAGTCTGACAACTAAAGAGACGGTGGATTGGATGCAAGAAATGGTTTATTCCCTAGTGTTGAGGATCGGGTCCATAGGAGAGTCTCTTGGACTGGAACCTTGGGTGACGTTGCGACTCTACTCTTATAACTGCAGTCCACACTTAAAGTCATATCCCTTATATATATGTATACAAAGAAAGTCTGATGATTAGGGGAATTGGGTACCTTTTGACTAGAGCTTGGTTCAGCTTAGAATTTTAGGATCTCTAAAACCGAGAGTTCTTGAACGGATCAAGTCTTGTATTCACATGCGCAGTCAGGGATTAACCCAACTTATTCATTCTTTATTTGCTCGAGGACTAGCAAAGTTTAAGTATAGGGGGGTGATGAATCCGCGATTCATCATCTTAATATCTTGATCTTAGCAAAATCCCCGAGTAAATTCCCTAATAAATGTCCATAAAATCAATAAACTAACAAAATGACTCTTGTAAATAAAATACATTAATTATTGTATATTAGATTGTACAAAATAAATTACACATAAAAATCCGCAAAAATAAAGGAGTTTTATACTTGTAAATAGCCCAAAAATTCATTTTTTTAATAAATTCATTTCTACTCCTTTTTGGCTAATTCTTTCTCTAACTTGTTCATAATAATGTATATAAAAATACAAAAATATAAAATAAATTTTACCTCAAATAAATGCTCCTAGATCCCAAAGAGAAAAAGCCGTAAAGTCCAACTTCCAAGCTAAATTCCTGCTCCGTATGAACTCCAAATTCACCAAACTCACTTTTAAAGTTCAAGTTAGAAAATTATCTATCCAACGAAAGTGGTTTCATTAAAATCGGAGCTCGTTTGCAAAAGTTGGGTTTTGGGACCTAGATGTACATTGTATATTATGTATATATTCATTCTTTAGTCATTTTTTATTTTATCTTTCTCAATTACTAAAAATACAAAAAAAAATCACGATTGTCTTGTATTTTGATTGTACTATTTTATTGTATTTTCCTATTGTATTTTCCTATTGTACATAGCTACTATTAAAAAGACAATAAAATATAAAGAAAAGCAAACAAAAAAATGTACATGTTGTATATCTTCTTTTTGTAAATTTCCCATTCTTTTTCTTCTCTTTATTTTATTTTCTCTTTTTAGTAGCCTACTTTATTTCATTTCATTTTTTATTCATTTAATAACATTCTCAACAATAACTTTTCTACCACCAACCTCCAAGTCTTCATCAACCTCCATTCAACATCATTATTCATCTAACTTCCCATTCAACCCCATCACTAATTTAACCTCCCATTCAACACCACCACCATTCTAACTTCCCTTTCTCTTCTCTTTATATTCATTTCTACATCCTCATTTTTGCCCATCCACCATTCTTATAGAATAAGGAGATAGCTTGGAGTGTTTTGTTGGTGACAGCGGTGAAGCATCGTCCTCAAGCGACGACCTCCTTCAGGTGAGATCCGCGGAGCTCCGCTTCGCGTCACGAGTTCCCCGTCGAGCTCGCGTAGCTTCTCCGATTTTTATTTCGCCAATCGGATCGAGGCAACAACAGGAGTTCAGCGTAGCTGCTCCGCAAATCCGGCGAAGAATCAGGTAAGTATTTCTCATCATTTCTATTGTTACTTATTTTATCTAATATTCTGTTTTCTTGTTGTCTTGATCATTTTTTTACTACCATCACTTCACCACCTATCATTTATATCCCCATTTCCACCTACTCCCATTTGTTTATATCGCATCATATTTCTTCACCATCTTCATCATTTCATCACCATAATGTCCCCCTCATTCTCATTTCTTTTTGCATTCTCTGTTTAAAAAAATCAAAAAAAAAATTATTTGCATCAAATCAGTAAAAAATCATTAAAAAAATCAAAAAAAAATAAAAAAATAAAAATCGGAAGGAGCAGCAGGTGCAGGTTCCACCCGCCGCCCCTCCCACCTTTCCAGCCGCCGGCCGCCGCCTTCCCCTACGCGCACCAGCGCGGCCGCCCGCACGCCGGACTAGCGGCGCCACCGCCTCCGTCTCCCATCGCCAGCGCGGCCTGACGCCGCCCCCCTCACGGCACCCCTGCTCCCAGCCGAACTCGCCACCCGCGCCAACCTGTCGCGCCGCCCTCGCGGCACCTCCGCCGACCACCCGCGCCGCCCTCTGACGCCCTGCGGCCACCGCCGACCTCCGCGCGGCGCCGCCTCCTCCTTGCGGCCGCGCGCGGCCGCCGTCGCGCCCCACCCGTTTTGGGTTCCTATCGTGCACAGAGGAAGGAAGAAGAAGAGGTCCACATTTTAGTTCATTTTTTTATTGTAAATCTTGCATGTTTGTCCCTTATAATTTATGTAAATACACAAACGTTCCTTTGCATAAGTTTTAGTTGTATGTTTCAATTTCTGAATTGCATTGCTACCCCTGTCTTTGTCTATTAATTTGGACTTCAAGATTGCATCTTTATATTCAATGAAAAATGTTTTCATGTTGAGCAACTAATTCTCTACATCGTGGGTATTTATTTATATTTTTATGACTCGTGGGTAATTAATTATAATTGTTTAACTGAAATTTTGTATAGTTTACCCATTCTGTGCCATTAAATTAATATCTCACACATGGTTGCTCTAAAAATTCCACAAAAAATATATATGATGCCTTGATATGTGATGAGCTTACAGTCCAAATTTCATCCAAAATGGAGTTGTCTTGTGCCTTAAATAAATTGTAGAGTGATTTTAGTTTTTGATTTTTAATTAAATCCCCGTATATTCTATTTGCGAAATTTCAACTCTCCTGGATTCTAGATCTAAATATCTTTCTGAGATAATTCACATTCTGATTAATTTGATAACGTGGATTTAATAGGAATTAATTACTCATTTCCACTCTGTCTTCACTAAAAAATCCATAAAAAATTCATACTTTGTCAGAAAATTCCAAAAAAATTACTGTAGCTTTCTTGCATCATGTTTTACTTCCAGTAAAATTTTCATGATTTTTGCTTACTGTTTGTGTGAAAAATTGCGAAAAAACCCATAAAAAGTGTGCATTTTTATTTATTGCATTTTAAACCTAAAAAATACAAAAAAATGTGTCTTGTGTTCTCCACTGGATTAGGACTTTAGGAAAAATATAATTTGGCTAAATTGGATTAATTTCTCATTAAAATTAATTTGGCTAAGTTGTGTATTTTCTTAGGTGCTTAATTCACTTGCATTGGCATCCTATTTGCATTAAAAAAAATCTAAAAAAATACCGTTTGGATATCTAGATCTTAAATTTGCAAATTAAACCCAAGTTGTTCCTTTGCCTCCCTGAGTTCGACCCCGGACTTGCCCGGGATATAAATTAAGCCGAGACACTCTTCACGGAGATCTTCTCTCGGTTCTGACCGAATCGCTAAGTACACGTATTACAACGTGACCTAATTAATTACCGTATCTAGTGACACGTCACACACCAACGTCCAATCAATTGGTCTGTCAAATGTGTATACTCGTGCATATAAATGCATATTTCTCTCGGGTCAAAGGATGCGTACCTGATCATGACAGTTACGATTCATGTCATAGTTTATCTCGACCTCATCAAGTCAACTCTCCATTTTTATGCAAAGGACCTACATCAAAAACTTGGTTGGAAATTAGTCATTAGAGAAAGATTGCCATCACTTTCTCAAACTAGAGATCTTTATTGAATATCACATGTTTGAAGTCAGTTGTCTCCTCCCAGCTCCATGGTATTCAATAGGGTCATGGTACATAACCCTAATTATATTTCAGATGGACATGATAGAATAATAACTTTTATTGCATTAATGGTTTGCCGTTGGCTTACAGTCCAACGTGCATAATATATAATGGTTTATTCTTTAATTAAACCATTTTCTCGCGTAACATGTAATGATTTTTTCTTTAATTCACCTTTTTATTTCATAACATGAAATGGTTTATTCTTTAATTAAACCGTTGTCCTGCATAACATATAATGGTTCACCTTTGTAAATCATTTCTTTCATAATTTGTAATGGTTTACCTTTATAAACCATTTTCTTTCATACTTGCAATGATTTACTTTTATAAAACATTTTCTTGCATAACTTTCATGTATGTTTCTTGTTCTATTTTCAACTGCTGACACTTGCGGTCCATAGCATGACACGACAGTGTAGCAACAACTGCAAGGGACTAAGCTTTTGCTTCTATGGTTCCTTGCAACCATATGTCCCTTGAGGCATTGCCCCTTGGGCTAACACGACCCCTTGCGGTTGTCCATGTGACTCTTTATGAGTCTGTGCCTTAAATCTTGCTTAACTCTTCTGGTAAAGTTATATGTCTTGTTTTATATTCTTTTTCGATCCTCGGTGATCTAGCAGTTTGGTACTACCTGGTCAAGACATACCGATTTATTATTACAAGTTATCATCATTTTTTAAAGAGAATACTTATAGAACCTCCAATTAACTTATAAATATATGACACATCACATATATACCCACTTTTTCCTATGGAATTTACGTATACATAAGTTATGAGTGGTACCAAGAATACCTTATTCTTATAATGTCTAATTTAGACATGGTACAATTGAGTGCTGAGAGCTCTCCAAATCCATCGGCACATATACATACATATATACATACATATATGTGTTTTAAATATACACACGGTTTATCTTTTTATTAAAAGTCCATGGCAACCTCTTGATCAATATGTGTGACTTAACCTTTAGATATCCACAACTCATCAATCGGAATCATGTCTCTAGTAAAGTTACAACTAATGGCAGACTCACTATTATTAATACCTTTTTATACACATGGAATGTATGATTGCCAATGCATGTTAAATATATGTTTGTTAATGACCGTAAAACATGGTAACATAGGGGTCAATTATATGTGCATGTTTTCATATACGATTCATTCTACATAGTTTTCTTGATAGATCAAAAGGACAAGGTTATCGTAAAAATAAATCTAATGTATAAGATTTGTTTATTTTCAACCTCAAGATATCAATAGCAGATGAAATACGTTGAAAATAATTAAATTAGTAATATTATTAACAATCCAAATGCCTATTCATTTTTATCCGTGAAATCTACTCGCAAATCAATCAATAAAAAAATCTGCTTGACAACCATGCTTACACAATGTATAAAAAGAATTTTTCATATGAAACTTAATATTAATCTCCTTAATGTCAACATCATGATCTGATAAAACAAGTAGTTAAATTCCGTAAAAGCTTCCAGTGCAAACCATTGTGAATAGTTCAGATCTAAGAATACATAAAAATTATTCTGGTTATCTCGAACAACATATGTGTTATCCCAATGATTCGAAACATACAATAAAGGCCTTTTTCCCGATAGGCTCAAATTCATACGTGTATACGAACCGGCACATACAATAAGAGATCTATTTCAAATGTAATCGATATTCATACAAAATCCTAGACCGATACATACCTCAAGTCTTGATCTGTGCACCTTCAACTCATGCTTACTTATCCGCGACTAATCATGCCGTTCGTCACCATGCTGCCTTGATGCACCGTTGTCGTCTTCTATGAGGAAGACTAGCCTTATGGTAAGGATCCCCCCTCTCCCTCTCTTTTTCTCTCTGTCTCTCTTAACTCAGGAATGTGAGAAAGTGATGTAGGGGAGATAATTAATGAGATTTTATAGACAAAAAATGGAGGGATTAATGGACCAATAATGTCCATTCAATTAGTAATAAAATCCCTCTAGTTGTCCTTCCATTTTTGTTTGTCTTGATGATAAAGGTTGGAGAATAAGGAAACTAGATTGGGGAGCAAAAGTTTCATCCGTTACAATCTACCACCCCTAAAGGAAATTTCGTCCTTAAAATTTCTTAGCAAAGGAACATGCTAAATATGCGTTGATCTTTTCTTCGAATCTCACTTTCTAGCTTCCTAAGTAGCCTCATTCTTTGATGACGTTGTCCAAGAACTTTTACCATATGAAATATATGGCGATAAGGTTGGTCATGTTTTCAATCAATAATCTGTACCACTTCTCTTCGAAAGTCAAATTAGACTGAATATCAAGGACTTTATGCTCAACAACCTGTGTAGGGTTAAGATCGTACTTTCTCACCATAGACATGTAGAACAATTTATGTAGCTTCAAGTATTGCAGTTATAATGCATTGAAATAAGCCTACTGTCCGATCTTTTTAAAATCTCGAAAAGTCCAACGAATCTAGCATTGAACATTTCTTCCTTACTAAATCGCAAGACACCTTTGATTGGGGAAATCTTTTGAAACACATGCTCTTCGATCATGAAACTCAACTTTCTTCTGCAAAGATTAGCACATAACTTATGTCTAGACGATAATCTTATCCTAATTAGTTCAACATTTTATTTGCCAATTCGGTCTAGCTTTGGTTCCAAACTATTTTTCCAACCAACATTACTCAAGCATGAAGACGATCTTAAGATGTCCCCTACAATGCTTCAATGGAAGCCATCTTAATGCTTGGATGATACATGGTATTTTAACAGAACCTACTGACAGAAGATATCTATTCCAGATATCTGCAAATCTAGATCACATAATCACAACACATCCCCAGCCCCCGCAAGAGCCCCCTCCCCCAGTCCCTGCCACCAGCGTAAGAGCCCCCAGTCGACGTCGTTGTATTGTACGGTTCTGTCGTCAGTGGATTAGAGAAGGGAAGGGAAGATGATGAAGAGGATAGAAGAAGGAATCGAAAGAGAGGAAGAACTCCAACCGTTAGATTTTATATGCTTTGATTAACTCGGTTTTAACCCACCCAAGTTAGCTCAAGATTTGTCAATTTAACGGCAGGGTTCGTGGGGTAAGACGGAGCAAGTTTACGGGGTCTAGGGAGGAATTACGTTGTTTCAAAGGTCGTAGAGGTAATTGGCAAAGATTATAGGGTCTGTCGAATAAAAATCCCTTTTATAAATTCCAGGATGTAAGATATCATAGAAAATTTTGGAGCCTTGGTGACAATTTGTTATGACAACAGATCTTAAATTAAGTTCATAGTTCTATATATGTTATTAATTCAGGCATGACAGAAAAAAATATACGGAGATATCCAACAAGATTTTTGATGGCAAAAGATGAAGAAAGACATTGTCGAATTTATTTCAAGTGCTTGATATGCAAGAAATAAAAATTGAATATCAAAAGTTTGCAAGTCATGTGCAACCATGGGATATACAAGAATTGTAGTGCAAGTACGTTACTATGTTGTTATAACCAATTTACCTAAGGATATGAAACATCTTTATAATACTAGCAGAGCGATTATTGATTGATACATCGAAATTGGCTCACTTTTTACCTATTTTCTTGAGTCAATCGATAATGGGTTTGGTTGAACTGTAAGTGGGTGACATTGTTAGCCAACATGGTGTCTCATCGTCAATTGCATTAGAGTGGGACACAAAGATGCACATATCAATTATAGAAAAGAAAGATTTTTTCTTGAGGCTACGAACACTCAGTTTAAGTGTAGCACTTCCTTTCACCTGCGAACTTATAGGTAATCAAATAGGGGCTCTTGCGGGGGCGGCGTGAAACTGAGGGGGCTTTGAGCAGGGGCCTTCAACGGGGCGGCGGGGGGGTCTTCGAGCAAGGGCCTTCAGCGGAGCGCCGGGGGGGGGGGGGGGTCTTCAAGCGCTCGGGCCGGGGGGGAAGGGGGGTGCTCTTGCAGGGGTGGCGGGCGGGGGCTCTTGCGGGGGCGGCGGCTCTTGCGGGGGTGCGGGGGACGGAGAGGGGGTGTTCGACCGGGTGGGTGGGGGGGGCACCGAGCACACTGCCTGGAGACGCAATTTGGAGGGAGCAGCAGTGGCTGGGGGCTCCGAGCGCCACCTGGAGACACAATTTGGAGGGAGTAACAGTGGCTGGGGGCTCCGAGCACGCCACCGACCGGGTGTTGCGCTGCCGAGGTGGAGATCATGACGGAGGACCTGGAGGTGAACTACGAGGCCGGAGGTTGGGAACGAGGAGGTAGAGGGCGGAAGTCGGGGAGGAGGAGGGTGAGGGCGGTGGAGGTGGTGGGTGTTGGGTGGTGGGGAAAAGGAAGAGGTTGAAAGGGAGTGGCAATTGATGTAAATTCGATAAATAAAATAGGTATAATATAACAGAATGTAACAGAATCTGGTTAGTTTTAACGGGTAAATGGATGGGGGTTAACCACAGGGTTTATAGGGTAAGAGTTAGCAAGTTTACAGGATCCAGGGAGGAATTACGTTGTTTCAAAGGTCGTAGAGGTAATTGAAAAAGATTATAGGGTCTACAAGGTAAAAATCCCTTTATAAAATTGAATTCTTCCTTCTTGGTCATTTCAATTATATTTGGACAATCGACATCTTTTTATGCTACTGTGATCCTTCCAATTACCTCAAATTTTCTTTTGTATCGGTAATGTCACCAAATTCTTAAAGTAAATATTATCACTATTAACTCTAATTCACGATTAGGAAATCACTCTCTTGTGATTTTGCTGGCGTGATGTATAACCCTTTCATTCTGCATAAAATATTTTTGTGCTAAATACATCAATGTAAAATGCACATACTATCGTACATAATGATAATGCCAATATTGTATGATGTAGTTAATCTCTACTTCAAGTTGGACAAATCTTTCACATTTTTTTGGTCATATAAATTTTATGTCCTTTCTAGTGAGCTTTGTCGATGATTATGAGATCCTTAAATTGCATAAATCTTAAATAGTATCCTATGCAGCCTAAAATTTTTAGAACTTGTATTCATTTATCGATCGATTTCCATTCACATAGATTTCATTTGATTAAGTCCACTTCAATCACATAATTGATTGTCTAAATCATTGATCCATAATAACAAATATTATCTTTCATAATTACCTTATCCACAGTCATTGCAAAAATGTGACCTATCTTTGTATTCACAGAGATCATAAGTGCTCCTCTATAAAAAAATTGAGTCATAACGATCCCCTCTATCCATTTATTATGATGATTGGTTCTTCAATCGTTTAATTTCAACTTGTGCATAAGGAGTTTTCGAAATCAATGTAGTTTTCTGCCATAACATCAATGAATAAATCCACTTGTCAATAAGAAAGTAATCTCGAACAATCATCTGATAAGGTATCTAGAAAAATCCGACAACATCTAAACTCTCATTATATAATTGAGATGATTATGTACCAAGAATTAACTAAATATGTTGTGTAAAACTTAACTATAGCTCACTTGCTTCTTATTTGCATATGTCCTCTTTTCATATATACGTTTCTTCAACATTGTAACTTGATCGCATACTCTTTTATCATCTTATTACGGTATCAAATACTTAAGAATTCTGATCTCTTTGAATCATAGACATTGTCAAGGTTGTAACATTCAATAGAGTTTTCAATAAATCACTCCACTTAATGGTAGATGTCACAAAAAAGTCTTTTTTTACCTTTAGTCTATCACTCCTGTGCTCTACACTTTTTGGTAACAAGTCATAAATATAATATTCTTCTCCTTAAGCCAGTCTGTAATTTCAATTGACATCTCCATCTCTTATATCCAATTCTTAACCTTATCCATCTCTTGTATCCGATGTTCAGCTTTCTCCATCTCATGTCCGCACTCCAAGATAAATGGTTGTTGTTGTGAATAAAGGTCATCGGGATAAATCCATCAAACTCTAGGAGAGATGTTTTCTACTAGTGAGTTATCAATCCTTAACTCCAGTAATAATTGTTGTTTATCCATGATCTCATTATTTAGTGATGACTCATGATCTCTGTTCGCCTCAGCCCTATGAAAAGAGTCCATGTGATTCAGGAATACAAAGTGACGACTACATGCATGTAACACCTAAGTCTTACTCTAGATATATACGTCTTAGATCTCTATGGTTGTAGATATCCTATACTTAGAGGAACTCTAGCTCTGATACCATTTATAAGAGAACGTGTCGCATTGATGGTGGAAGCATGCAACATTAAGTCGCATGACCGAACAGTTACCGAATCATGCATGTAATCAATGAGCATACAAAAATCATTCTCAAAAGGATCTATAAAATTCATTTCAAATTAATAGTTTCATCATTACATCATCAATAATGGTATGGTTGCGAAAGATCAATAATTAATACAATAACATTTCCTTGGTTCTAGTGGGCATATAGATATCCTTCATGTTCAACCATACCACACCAAACATCTTGACGAAACTGTTGCACGATCATATCTACATGATGAAACTTGTCCTGCACCTGAAATAGATAAACAAAATTTTTCCTGAGCCTAATGCTTAGTATGCATCGGAGTCCATGTATGAAATTCTAAAAGTCTTTTAACCTTCTACATTTCATGTACTTGAATATTCATGAAAAAAATATCATTGCCTGGCTAGATGTCCGATGCATGTGCTAAGCCATTCCCGAACAAGTTGCATATTGGTTTCTTTCATAAACATGAGTATGCATGTGCAATATACATGAAAAATACATAAGCTATCATTTTTCATCATAAGGGGTATGTTTAATGAAATTCATAACATATATATATCCTTTATCATTTAGATCATTCTTTCGGATCAACCCCCTTAACTAGCTTTTGCATGACTTGTGATGGTTTATTATTCTTAAACCATTTCACTCATAACATATAATAATTTATCTTTAATTAAACCATTTCCTCGCATAACCTATAATGGTTTATTCTTTAATTAAATCATTTTCTTACGTAACATGTAATGATTTTGTCTTTAATTAAATCATTTTCTTTCATAACATGTAATGATTTATTCTTTAATTAAACCATTGTCTTGCATAACATATAATGGTTCATCTTTATAAATCATTTCTTTCATAACTTGTAATGGTTTATCTTTATAAACCATTTCCTTGCATACTTGTAATGATTTACCTTTATAAATCATTTCCTTGCATAATTGTAATGGTTTACCTTTATAAATCATTTTCTTGCAAAATTTTCATGTATGTTTCTTGTTATATTTTCAACCGCTAGCACTTGCGGTCTATGGCATGGCATGACAGTGTAGCTACAACTGTAGAGGACTTAGCTTTTGCCTCTGTGGTTCCTTGCAACCATACGTCTCTTGCGGCGTTGCTCATTGGGCTAACATTACCCATTGCGGTCATCCATGTGACTCTTTATAAGTCCATACCTTAAATCTTGATTAACTCTTCTAGTAAAGTTATATGTATGTTTTATTTTCTTTTTCGATCCTCGGTGATCAAATAGTTTGGTACTGGCTAGTCAAGACATACCGATATATTATTACAACTTGTAATCATTTTTTAAAGAGAATACTTATAGAACCTCCAATTAACTTATAAATATACGACACATCACATATACACCAACTTTTTTCTATGGAATTCGCATATACAGAAGTTATGAATCAAGAATACCTTATTCTTATAATGTCTGATTTAAATAGGGTACAATTGAATGACAACAACTCTCCAAATCCATTGACACACACATATAAATATATATATGTTTTAAATATAAATATATATATATATATATGGTTTATCTTTTTATTAAAAGTCCATGGTAACCTCTTGATTAATATGTGACTTAACCTTTAGATATCCACAACCCACCAAATGGAATCATGTCTCTTGTAAAGTTACAACTAATGACAAACTCACTAGCATTAATACCTTTTTATACATAGTGAATGTTGGATTGCCAATGCATGTTAAATATATGTCTATTAATGACCGTAGAACAGGGTTATATAGGGGTCAATTATACGTTCATGTTTGCAGGTACGATTCATTCTACATGGTTTTCTTTACAGATAAAAAGGGGAAGGTTGTCGTAAAAATAAATTTAATGTATAAGTCTATTCATTTTCGATCTCAAGATATCAATAACAGATGAAATATGTTGAAAAATAATTAAATTAGTAATATTATTAGCAATCCAAACACCTATCATTTTTATCCGTGAAATCTGCTCGCAAATCACAATCAATAAAAAACCTACTTGACAACCATGCACACACAATATATAAAAAGATTTTTCATATGAAACTTAATATTAATCTCCTTAATGGCAACATCATGATATGATAAAATAAGTAGTTGAATTCCATAAAAGCTTCCAATGCGGACCACTGTCGAATAATTTATATATGAGAATACACAAAAATTATTATGGTTATCTTGAACTACATATGTACTATCCCAAGGATTCGGAACATACAATAAAGGTCTTTTTCCCGATATGATCAAATTCATAAATGTATATGAATGGACACATACATTAAGAGATTTATTTCACATTTGATTAATATTCATACTGATACATACCTCATGTTTTGATCTGTGCACCTCCAAGTCATGCTTACTTATCCACGACTAATCATGCTGTTCGTGATTGTGCTCCCTTGATGCACCGTGGTAAGGATCCCACGAGGAAGACCGGCCTTCTGGTAAGGATCCCCCCTCTTCCGCTCTCTTCTTCTCTATGTCCGTCTTTGCATACGGATGGAAGAAAGTGACATGGGGAGATGATTATAATGGGATTTTATGGACATCTAATGGATGGATTAATGGACCAATAATGTTCATTCAATTAGTAATAAAATTCATCTAATTGTCATTCATTTTTGTTTGACTTGATGGTAAATGTTGAAGAATAAGGAAACTAAGTTGGGGAGTAAAAGTTGCATTCCTTACACATATTTTCAGCTCCTCCTCCTCCCTTGGAAAGTTCACATCAACATATTCCAAAAGTAATATATGTACAATGACATATCATACCGTGTATTTGCAATATGACATTTATACTATATACACATCTGGTTACTAAGCATATACTTCATATGCATGTATACACCTAGTTATTAAACATATAATCTGTATGCATACGTGTATATATAGTGTATATTGGTTGTCACACATTTATTACATAAGAAATAACATAGCTAGAAGTTACTAAACATATAATCTATACGGCAATTGGCAACATCATAGCTAGAAGTTATGCCATCATATGATATCATAATCATGTTCTTGCATTCATGAGTAAATATTCATTATAATATACATCATGTTCATATTAGACCATAAATCCTAAAATCATGGCAGTATCATGAACAAAACGATTATTTTGATTTACGTTTAGTAGATGAAGCGATAACAATATGTTATTATTGGAATACGATTTGATAAAAAAAGATATTAGGAGCAGTCATATTATCATATAATATGTAATGCTAATATGGATTTGGTCATGATGATAAATTCATCTTTCAGTGGCGGCCAAGTCATGTTATTGTTTTTGTTGATTTAGATCCCACGAAACACTAAGTTGGGGAAATATTTTTTGCATAGATTGGGAAGACAACATCGCTTTACGTAAAATTTGTTAATTATTAATTAAATTACATGCTCAATAAAAAATTACATGAATATGGATGTATTTACAATGTATTTTTACCCCACAAACCTTATAAACTTTGTCAATTACCTTCTCAATCCTGTAAACATTGTAATTATCACTTGAACCCACCAAGTTGCTAACCCTTACATTACGGACCATGTAGTTAACCCTCATCTAATTGCCTGTTAAACTGAACGATTTTCTGTCAAAAATACAAGACATCCACCCCTCAACTTGCATCGAATTTACTAATACTACCCTTCCCCATCTTCTCCCCCTCCTTGTGATGACAAGTATTGGAGCTTCAACTCATGGCAAGATCCGTCAGAGACCTTCATCTTCTATGTAGAGAGGTCCAAAGTCACCATGTAGCTTCGGTTCCATCACCAGAACCTCGAGCCAATCATCGAGAAGCTTGCAACTTCTCACGTATACGCCAAACATCCTCTAACCTCAATGCACTCATCCTTTGTCTTTCTCATTTATCATCTATCAATTCTTCTTCATCCAATACCTTCTCCTTCCACATTGTTCTATCCTTCTTCCCTTTCTCTTATCTCTGTTGGATAATGTTGGACATGTGATTACATGGCGAGCCATTATGCAATAAAAGTTATTACAGATTATTCATTAATCTGAAATGAAGAGTAATTAACTCGCTTAGTAGGTCCCTTAGTTGAATATCTAAAGAGTTATATTGAGGACTAAATCGCACCGTCAAATGATTGTCAAGAAATGATCTCCAACCTGAGAAGGAGAGGACAATTCTTACTCCAAAAGCTGATATTGGACCGAACTATTGATGTAGTCCTATACATAGGAATAGAGATTCAAAGATGTTGGATATGATAAGCCAAAGAGTTGACTTAGAGACATCAAGATAACTAAGATCTATGTTGTATGCTGTCACTCATTGGTACACATCCTCTGACCGGAGACATATTTGTTATCATATGTCTAAGTATGTACATTAGGTAGACCATTATGTTGATGACCTAATAAAGGTATATACACCAACAAGCCGGTATGCATACAAGGACATACGAGTAATATGATATCTCAAAGGGATCATATAGGTTCACTATTGAAGTGAAAGTCATGATCCCATTCATGTGATATTGGGATGAACCAAATTCCAATTTTGGCCATCTTGTTTTGGAAACAAGACAAGATTTTAAGGCATGACATATGCTTTTGGAAAGCTATGACCCATGTCGGCTCCCAATGATCGAATGAGAAACTTAGTGATAAAATCGTGAAGGAAACAATCCAAAATATGATCAGAACTTCAGGTTTCATCATAGTCTTCTAGTACACAAGGTATACAGATATTGGGAATACTCGACGGTGATGTGATCTAAAACGATTGTATAACATGTCACTTCCATTCCGAGGGACTGATGAAACATTGGATTTTAGTGACTCCACTCGGTAGTCTTGTTATCCAATCTCAGTCCAAATATTGGATATTGATTTGAACTGGATTCAGATGCAATAGGGAGATTGGGTATCATGTCTGACATGATGAGGCATCTCAAAGAGGTCCTCTAAATCTAGAAATGAGATTAGATCTCATATTCTAAGTCACTGTGCATGGCTTATACAATTGCCCTATCCTTATCTCTAAGTATCCGAGGAGAAGGCGCACTACCTCTGAAAGAGTTCGAGAATAGTTCCACTAGATAATATATGAGTATTGAAAAATAAAGAGAAATAATGATAATTAAATTAGATTTAATCATCAGGAATAATGATTATATGATTCATATTATTTGACATTTGTAGAGACAGATCTAAGATAATTAAATTGGACTTAATTATACTATATATGATAAATATGGATGACTATCCACAATAATTATGAATAATGCGGATATAATCCATAGAGGGAACTAATTGTAAAATAGGATTCACAATTTAAATTATAATGTGAATTGGATTCACATTATGCAATTAAATCTATTGGATGATAGAATATGATTCATAAATATCAATGGTATAATTGTAATTATCACAAATAATTTGGAATTATTTTCATGATAAATCAATTAGAAAATATGCAACACATGTTTATTTGATGCAAATTAAAGATTGCATCACATATTACAAAAAGGAGCGGACTCCTCCTAATATGGGGTGGACTACCAGTCTACCATGGTGGCTCCAACCATGGTGGCCATCCACTCTATAATGGGAAGAAGACTACTTTCCCCATTATGCTTTTTGCTAATTGATTGCAATAGTTGGATAACTCAACTTGTAATAATGAAGAGTACATGTAATATTGGAGGTTACAGTTTAATCTCAACCATTGATTCTTATTAGGAGTGCATTGAGAATGCATTTTAATTTTCCATTTTATTAAAAAAGAAAAGATAACCCTAGCCGCTCTAAGTGAATGTGAATGCAATTGTTGCAACAACAACAACTCTCTCTCTCTCTCTACACCATACATCCTCTCTCTCTCTCTCCATCTCTCAATGGTCGACTCCTTTGCCTAAGGATTTGGAGTCTACAACAGTCGTCTTGTTGCTGTTATACTGCCAGATCGATTCGATCAATCTCACATGGAGGTTGTACTTCTTTGGCGCCCTTGCTCTTGAAGAAAGAGAAAGATCCCGTATGACGAAATCAGGAGCTTCACAAGTCAGATAATCTCCATGGATTATAGGAGTTACGCAGTTCATTCCTGTGCTCGCAAGCATTATCTCTGTGGGATTGAACTTGAGATAGGAGATCTCTTTTCTTTGAGACTATATTATCGCAATCACGCTTTAATAGGTAAGCCTAATACTCGTGTGATTTTGATGGAACAAATTAGGAAAGGCTCCCAAGCCGTGTGATTCCGTTGAAAAAATTTATAAATTCTGATGTCGTTGCGACATGTAAGACGTGTCTTTTTTTAGGATATGATCCAACCCTCACTCTTCCGTGATGCGCGAGGCCCTATTGCCTCCCTTCAGGTATACATGTTCTTCCTCCCTTTTTCTTTCTTTAAACCACCAACACACCACTATCATTATAAGCCCAAACACTTCTACTTTTACCCATGACAATCCACCCCCCTCCGCCCGTACAATGGTTGGAGCCAAGCTCCATCCTTCATCATTCAAGAGAAGCCATTACGCTCACCCACCTTCCTATCCCACATTCGAGTTGAACACAGTTCGAGCCTCTAAACTCGAGACCCGATCCCCATCTATAGATCATCGAAGAGGAAACATAGAAGGAGCTCCTCTGTTTGCTCACCTCGATCGTACATTGGAATCCCTACCAGTAAGTGGACTCAACAACAGATATCCCCAACCATGCTCTTTGGCCATCTCCTCCTATTTGATAACTGGAGTGAAACACCGAAACTCGAAGCAGTTGAATCCCTCTTCATTATAAGATCATCGCGTGTAGTAGAAGTTTGACACCTCGGACACTTGCTACTCCACCTGACAAGGAAGCTGTGAAGCTTCGTTGTGTTTCGTCCACAGTCAGAGGCGAGAATTGGAGGCCACGGTGAAACTCCTTTTGAATGAAACCCAACTCTCCGGGTAGTACTTATTTTCCCTCTTTCTTACCCGTTGATTTTTCCCTCCCTTTTTTAATTGTTCTTCATCTGCTATTTCATCTCCCTCAAATTCCCCTTTCTTCTTCTCTGTTTTGAACCCCAATTGACTCGACCATGGCCATCTTTTCGTCAACTACTTTGCTTAGAGAAGCTCTAATGAGCAGAGCATGTTTCACACCTCCTCAAATCCCATTGCCAATGGGGCTGTCGTTCTTCCTTGCCATCTTTGATCAGAACTTACTGTTGTAGCAAGAACAACGAAGAGGAAGGATGGGGGAGAAGAAGAGAGGATGGAAAGTTACAGGAGGTGAAGGAGACGATTACAATAATATAATTAAACTTCAACATGGACCATTGGATTGTCTTTTTGTTGTGTGTCTAATTATATCAACTCATGAGTGGTTAACTGATGAATAGACATTCATTCACCTTTATTCTTCCATTTGGCTTTAAATACCTAGTAAATGCCTATAAATACCACTAACATGCATGACTTAACATTCTAATATTGGTATATTAATACTGTGTAAATGCTTGTATTTAAATCCAAAATTAAAGAATAAAGAAAAGAAAAGAAAAACAAAGGAAGTAACAAATATATTGACTGACCTTGAATCCCGAGACCAAGTTAAATATCAACTATGTAGACTAGGAATAAAGTAGGTGGAGACAAGGGTAAAATACTGTACACAAATACAGAGAAACCCTAATTTTTCTAAGTGCTAAATACTGTGTAAATACCCTATGTTTTATGGGTAAATTGCATATCGGTCCCATATTTTATTTTTATTACTCATTTAGTCTACTAAAATAAATTAATTGAATTTTAGTCCCTAGGAAGCAATCTTTTCTTCTGTGTGTTAATTTGAAGTAAAAATAGCTAATTATATTTAAAAAAACCATAAAAAGTTACCTTAACCTCGTGTTAATATCTTTTATTCACAATAATTTTGATTTTATTTTTTAGTTAATTTTACTATTTTTAGAAATCTTGAAATTATTTGTTTTTTTCATATATGTATTATAAAATCAATAATATATATATTTTTTGAAAAATTCCAAAAAAATCATGTTTGTCTATTTTGACTTATTTTATTTACTGTATAAATTTCATTTGCTAATTCCTCAAAAAACCCACAAAATAGAAAAAAAACTCCAAAAAATGCTAAAGAAATTCATATAAAATCATTGAAAATTCCAATTTTTTTATAAAAATACTTTCTGGAAATTTAAAATTTCATCTTTATGTTTGCATAATTTCTTAATTTTTGATTTTATTTTCTATTTTAAAAATCCATTTTCTTTATTTCTTGTTTTTAATTTATTTAAAAATCCTAAAAAAATTAAAAATTTTTGAAAAAATAAAAAATATAGAAAAATATCAAAAATCCAAATATATTTTTATTTGAATTTTCTGTACATTTTCGTTACATTCTAAAAATACAAAAACTTGCATTCCTTTCTTTTCTCTTATTTCTTTTATTTGTTTTTATTTTCTTTTATTTCCAAAAATATAAAAAGTTATAGAATTAAAAAACTAAAAAAATAATAATAAATTAGAAAAGTAGTAAAAATACAATAAAAATTCAAAAAATAAAAGATAAATATTTACAAAATCAAGAGTAGTATGCATAGAATTCCTTCTTTTAATTCATTAATTTTTCATTGATTTAATAATCCTCGGGATTTGTAGATTCCTTGAGTTCGATCTTGTACGCTATACAGGTAAATAAATAGCAAAATTCCCTTGCTTATATTTCATTGATTTATTTTTAGCTTGAGAGTTCATCAAAAAAATTTGACGCTTCTTTGGGCTGCAACAACATCTTCATCTTATTATTAATTCCATTAAATAAAACCCTGAAAAATTATGTTCAACAACACTGTCAGATTAGATTAGCCTGATTTGGTCTAACGGTCATTATTATTCCCAAGCCCCACTCTGAAGCAATGGTTCAAGCCTTCGCTTCAGGAGCCCGAGCCTAAGCACGAGGCACTAGAGTGTGCCACATCACCTAAGGCTAGCCGCCCATCCAAGCCTAAACCCCACGTGAGTTCAATCACGTGATGGGGGTAATTTGCAGTGTCTGGGATCGACATTTCACTAATTGTAGATAGGTCCAGCACGTGCAAAGCATGCGCCACTTGAGAAATTTGTAGATAAGCCCTATTGATTTATTATATTTGCATTTTAATCCTCATGCGTGTTTTCTTTGCACTTATACCCTAGCAACTTGTAAATATTGCATTTCAATCCTTTTTTATCCTTTTTGTTAAGTATTTTATGTGTTTTCCTTGCACTTATGCCCCTAACTTTATGTGTTAATAACTTTTGCATCCCTTATCCAAATTTAATAAAATCAATGACATTTTAAAGATATTTGTATGTTCTTTAATGCGATTAAGTTATATATCTATTATGTATTACCGAAAATGAACTAAAATTCAGAGAGCTATGTTTTCCTTAGGATTTGATTGATTGGACATTAATTCCTTAGTTAGTTATTATAATGTGTCCTTGAGCCCCCGATTTGCTTCTATTAATAAGTTCTTAATCAGGAAAAACTTGCTGAGTTAAGTGCTTAAAAACTTGAGCCCCTGATTTATCTATTAATTCCTGAATTTAAGTGGCTTTAGGGAGCTCACTGAGTTAAGTGCTTAAAAACTTGATTAATCGACACATTGATTCAACATTAAAATGCTTCAATTGGAGAATAAGATGTCAATTGCATAATTTGGATGCTTTAATAGGTAAATGACTTAAGCATTAAATCAATAGCTAAATCATGAGTTTTGTATGTTTACTTATCTTGTGATTTGTTTGCACTTGCGAGCATATAGTAGCATAAAATAATTTGCATTGAAAAGCCATAAAAATTCATGCATTCATTTGTGTTACATAACATATAGCTTGATTTAAGTAGTCCCTTAGAGTAGTCAATCACTTAAATTAGGTCATGATTAAATATCCTAGCCACTAGTGTCCTTGTATTCGACCCCACACTTATCTGAGAGAAATTAGACCAAGCCACTCCTTGCAGAGATTCTCGCTCGGTCTTTGATAGATTCGTTTTGGGACGTATTAGAACGAGCCTATCTTAGAGTAGCTGAAAGAGGACTCATCACTCTCTACCCATCCTTGATTCATCTCAAGGTCACCATCATTTTCACCAGACATCCAGTGACATGCTCCAACACCCAGCCCTGAGGAGAGCGGAGGGACCCAACAACACTAGTTGGAGATCATCCACTCTGCCATCGCTCGCGAAGAAGCACGAGGAGCAGATATTGTTTGATCAAATCCATCGGAATTGATCTTACGTCTCAGATTTCCCCCGAGCCTACTGCCATAGCCTTCAGCCTTGGAGGATATGCACATGGAGCGAAGCAGCCATTGAGCTCCATGTTTCCAAACCCGGAGTTGTGACCCGAAGCAAGAGTCACATGCCCCATGCATGTGACCTCCTAGAAAAATTACAGATAGGCCTCACAAGGATCTCTCATTTACATTTATATCCTCATACGTGAACATTTGCAAGTCAAGCCCTTTTGGATTTCATTTATTGCATTTTAATGCAATTCGGGCTTTTCTGTGATGCTTTGTTAGATTTTTAATTATGTTTTATTTACAATTACACGCATGGATTGTATGGTTAATATCTTTTACATAAGAATTCCAAAATTAATGATATTGGTTTCTATGGAAACCTCTATACATGCTCTATTTGACTATTTAACCATGTATTGTAAGTTCTAACGCGATGCATTATTTATCAACGATCAATAGAGCACAAGTACAGTTTCTTGTTCCTCATTTCATTTGCTTCCTAATAATTGTTGCTCCATAATTCATTAATAAATAGGCGAACATATCCTAGTGATTTGTATTTCTTATTTAATTGACCTTCGAACTGATTTGAAGCACATTCATCTTCAATTAATAGGATCACATGCGTATCTTCGTAGGTACATAGAAGCTCTTATTTGCATTTTTGACTCGTCTTTCATATAGCATCTCTTAAATGAAAAACGTAGACCATTTCATTTGATGTGATTTTAAATTCATGAGCTAATTGCGTGATCGTGTGAATAGTTTTGTAATCATTTTGTTGCACTTCTTTTTATTTTGTAGCATGGTATTACTATTAGCATGCATATAAAGACTAAAAAATGACATGCATTCATTTGACTTGAACTAGATTACATTAGATCCCTTAACTTGGGTATTTAAAATACTAACTAGATAACTTAAGAGCTCGTGTCCTTGTGTAAAACACTGGACTTATCCATATATAAATAAACCACGTCTCTTTACGGAGATTATTCAGCATGGTTCTGATCGATTCATTATTGGCTCGTATTACAACGATACAATCGTATATATTGCCTAAAACATATGCCACTCGTTTCAAACTCGATCTACCTTCACTCAAATGATCATATCTTTTACATCCGATATTGATTCAAGAAATGTTTAATGTATTGGATGTTTGTCAACAATGCGCATTTAAACATCATTATATTATTTTTTTGGATTTGAAAGCAATTTTGAAGTTCTTCAACTAAATTAGTGGTTCTCACTACAATATGATATAACCACAATAATTTTTCACTATGCACACAGTGTTTTATGGATGATAAGGAACACCTATGATTACAAAGAAGTAATAAGACATGCTTGTGATCAATCATAGGTTCTTGCTTAAACAACTTCTTGTCGTAAGTTTAATGGAGATTGAAGTTATTATAGCAAACAAAACCTAACCAATTTTCTAAGGATTGATAAAATCAGTTAACCAATAATCGAAAGACTCGTCAAATCTGAACTACACAACAAAATTAAATAAGCCTATAAATAAGCTTCGTACATTAACTTAAGGGACTAAAATATAGCATTGACTCCTCAATTCAGCTTATTACCCAACATCTCGCTTTCTGCTTGTAAGGTTGTAGCCAATATTAGTCAAATGAGTTTTACTAAGTATGCACCATCAAATTATGAAACGTAATCCATTAGGAATTTCCATGCAATAATCAAGATTTATTATATCAATAATGAACTATAATAAAAATGTCCAATATATTGTATGTGAAATCCCGATTTTTTTTCTAAAATCTGGAGTATTTTTAGTATCCAAAAAATTCAAATAATCACACCATTACGTGGATCTTGTCGAGATCTTTCCAACGAGCCCAAGAACACCCAATTCCGATATTCCTAGCTCAAGTTATCATTGTTTTACGTATCATAGCCGGGACCCATATATGGATCCGAACCGGATCCGAATCGAGATCCAAATACACCTCTCCTTCTATAAATAGGAGATGGTAGGCTGCTCTCTCAAAGCCCTAGCCACCACCATCTTTCCCTCTCTTTGGAGCACCACCACCTTGGTCGATTTTATCATCGGAGGGCCGCCGTCGAAATCGGAGAAGGAGCTCCAATTGAAGATCTGCGACCACCATCACATAGGAAAGCTCGAGGTCACCTTCACACGCGCATTCACGCTACCATCGAGAGACGGAAATATCATTTCCGTGTGAGAGGAGATCCCGAGGGAACATCCTCGGAGGTAACGATAATACCCCCTTCTTGTTGTTGGTTTCCACGTACTTTTGTCCCCATATGCTTGAACATCATATAGCCTTAGCTATTTTTATGATTTTGTTTACATACCGCTAACGATGAATATCCCTCGCTTGCTGTTGGTTTCCACATTTTTGTCCCCACATATTTGGAGATGCTAAGAGCCATGGTTATTCTCATGGTGTATTCCATATACTAATAACGAAGTTTCCCTTCTCTCATGCTATTGGTTTACGCGATCTTTAAGATCATATATGTGTGTACAAGCTATAGGATATCTCATTACATACTTTATACGGCTATCTCATCAACTTTCATTTTCTGCCGAGTACGTGCAATTTGCATTAAATGTGACAATATATATTAGGCGTGAATATGCGTGAAATAAAAATGTGGAGTCCAAATAAATTGTATGGATCATAATCATTAAAGAAATGAAAATTTTTCCATCTAAAATATATTGATAGATAATCGTGAGCATCCTTTCTCGAATGGCGTTTCATCTCATCACGGAAACGGAATGATTAGTAGTCAACATTAAGCTCATTGTCATCATAAGTTAGTGCATACTTATGCCAATTGTCATTAACCATATTCCATGGAAAATTTAGATTCAAAAGTGGTGCACGTTGTGCATATCAATGTTACTATATCTATTATTATCTTACCATTAAAGTATATGTGACGTTACATGTTGTTGATATTAAGTGTGATCCCAGTCATGCTTCTTTACGTTATTCACATTCTATGAAGGGATGTTAAAAACATGAATGCCAGTATAGATTGCCTCCTTACTAATTTGACTTGGAATACGAAGCAAAAAAAAACGCACACAAAGATTTATTGGGTTATTGTTCACAAGTTAATTACATGGAATTCAAGACATGCATGGTTTCTAATTATATAATACATTAACTGTATGCCGTTACAACATCTTGTTTTAAGTTACTTTTTTTTGGCCATGGAATATTATATGTTACAGTGCCACATGAAGAAATCCGTGGCCTTATAATTGCAAACATTAACGGCCATGCACAACAGCATTCTTGTCTTACTATTATTACGGTCGACTATGCTTCTAATTGCCTTAGAAGTATCACTTTTAATATAAATGTGAGACGATTTTGTTTTGATTGAAGATGAGAATCACGAAAATGCTCATGTCCATTATAATTATTTTTACGTGCTTTTAATTCAAAACTATCCTTTGAATGTTTCTGATTATAATTGTTTTTACTTGCTTTTAATTCAAAACTATCCTTTGAATGTTTCTGGTAGTGAACACATCACAATTTACACGTAAAAAAAAAAGAGGAATTAAGTTGCCTAACATTGCTGCATATATATATGGTTGTAAGATTTCAATCGGGTAATGATTAATATACTGTGGTCTCTAGTTTAGGCGAATTCAAAATTGATAAGTAGACATTAACATGTGATAATTAGACATGGTACAATAGTTTGTGATTGTATTTTTTTATTCAATCTCGTGGAGAGAATTTACGGTGATTGGATAGATGGAGTTAGACACCTCAAGGGGTTGAGCATGCATCCTTGGACCCCGGGTAGATACCTTGAAGGTCGCGACCCCAACGGACGAGTTGGGTGACGCGTTGCACCTAGCAGCCCGGTAGCATCCGGAGTCGCTCGACGGAGTAGGCAGGTGGCGCGGTTGGCATTCTTGGTTTCGCACTTATACACGATATTAGGACTCGAAGTAGAGTTGGGTGTGGCCGCATCAAATTCTATTTCAAGTAATTATTATTGTGAGAGGTGTTCCAGGACATGGTTTGAAGTTGAAGAATTTGAGGTTTAGATCTTTTCCTGCTCTAGATTGGACAGAGATACTTGGAGGTTTATCCAAGATGACAAACAAGTTCCCGCATAGCGGAGGCCTGCGAGTCGCGTACTTGCATGTGCTAAAATAATATCAGAAATGATAAATAACCAAATCTCGGAAATTTATACCGTTTAGACTCTAACCAGCTTGTAGAAATATCAAGAATATTGTGGTAATACTCAATGATTATTTTTTTATAAATAAATAGAATCAAGGTCATCGAATGAGAATTAGAAGTTGGTGTTCTTTATAATTTTTTTACAATACATGCATATGCCATAAAATAAAGTTGAGTGTGCATTCTTTCCTTACCCCTACTTTAGTCGTTATAATATTTGTCTCGTTACTGGGCAATTGCTCATAACATTACCCTCGTGTGAACCCAACAAGTGTACCTGAGCAACAACCGCCACAGTAGCGCTCCCTTGAGGAGATCAGACTTCTTTTCGTCATATTCGCATCAGACAGGGTGCGTCCTGCTTAGATTAATTTATTTACTTCCGCTTTATTTTATGTTATTCTGAAAGACTTTGTAGTGAGATATGTGGAGAGTTTTCTACAAAGTTTGAGATTTTCTGATGTATCTCGTATCATGGACATGGACTTGATGAGTATTGATCAGAATGGATGTTGTATTTTCATTTCCATTTCATATTATTCTCATGTTGTTATTTATATTTCAAATGTTAATCTAATGTGCATAAGATGGTTTGCTGAGTATCATAGATCATGGGCGTATTTGGACCGTAGGTCCAACGCTCCCGTCTCATCGGTTTCGGTAGCCAGAGGGGCGGGACGTCACATTGTATATCATTTATAGACAACAATGAAAAATACAATAAGCATTTGATGCATAATCTCATGCTTTTGGAATCAATAACAATGTCAATGATTGCCAATATCACAAAATAAATCTATACCCTCTGCCGACAATGGATAGCGCGAGTTTAGATAGGAGCCACCCCATCCCATAGATCAAAACTTTGAACCGTGAAATATATTACATGAGGTCTCCTATCCTCACCCAATAAATGGACATCAGTACTACCGAGTCAATTGTCGTAGCTGAAATTGTTTAGGTGTAGTGCAGATATATACATGTTTGCAATGGTCAATTGATGGAATTATCCTTTCGCGCGGCACCCGATCAGATCAAGGTCTCTAATAGACCAATAGTAAATAATGTCTACTCCCGCACAATGGTGTTGTCAATACAATAGTTATTTTTCAATAAAATATTTAAAATAATACACACATATGAGTGTTAATTTGGTATAATGAAAACTGAATGTATGCATCTAGTCAATTTGGGGTAGTTGTCTGTATTGTACAACAATAATGAGAAAACTAGTTCTAAAATAAACATTGAGTAACACTGTGAATAAGCATGATATTTACCTAGACTTCAATACATTTCTAAAATCTAAAAAACAAGTTATGAGTTACACCAACAAAGTTAACATGCAACTGAGTCATAAGCAAAATTATCTATGAGCTAATATAACATTCTAACAACTAATAAATTTCAATGTAATGTACAAATAACAATGATATGCGACACAAATTAATAGAAATCAAGTTCCACCTAAATCAAAAGGGATGCATCTTACTCTGTTTTAAATGCATATTCTCGATGCCCGATACCAAACCGTTAGTTTTTTATGGTTAAATATATATTGATCATCTGACATATTTATTAATATACGTTATGGTTAAATATATATTGATCATCTGACATATTTATTAATATACGTTATGGTTAAATATATATTAATCATCTGACATATTTATTAATATGTGTACGCTAGAATCCAATCAATGCTAAACATTAGATATGTCTTTATTTTGCAATCTTACGGTAATGAGATCAAGACATGTAACTATTATTACTAGTTTAATATTTTTTAATATTCTACGTTTGTGTAGGTATAAAAGCAGAATATAAAACTCTCTCTCTTCCATGTACGTTGAGATGGATTGTGCATATGAGATTTCTTAAACTTAATTATATAATCTATATCTATATACACACAGAGAGACGAAGTCAGGATTTCATTTCCGAGGGGGCTAGATTGAGTTGATACTTGATATCCATATAATACAAAGATTTAAAAATCATATTGAAGAATTTTTATCCTCCAAATTTCTAAATAAATATCAAAAAGTATATTAAAAATACATAAAAGTATAAATTGATCAAATGAATAAAACTAAAACTCACATATGATGAACAAAAGGTAGACTTGACTATGAACATCTTTTTATTAACCATTTCATATATTAATTAAAATAAATCCCGCATAATATTGAGTGTTTCTGAAATTGGACTTGAGACTCGGTCCGTTCGGATCACATGGTGAACTGGACTAATGCCCGACTAATTATCTGAACTTCACTAGTTTGGTTCAAATAGTTATTTTTTTATCCAATCACTTGTTTAGTTGGGTACATGGAATTCAGTTTAATCAGCTTCAACCGAAAATGAAATGGAATTCAACTTGATTTTATCCAAAAATAGTTCAATTTATGGAGTTGAACCCATGAGATTATTTGATCATCCAACACAACTTACTAATCAACTCAACCACAACCATTTCTCATAAATAACTGATCCAACATATTATTATGTTATTATTATATTTTAAAGTACTTAATTCATATATTATATATGTATAATATTTAATGATGCATATGATAAAATATTGTACGTGTGCAAGATATTTATGTTATGCAACATTTTTAATAGCTATATATAAAAGTATGTATTACATTACATCATATATTTTATCCATAGAGTTATATATATATATATTATATTTTGTTTATTCACATATTTTGATTTACACTTATATGATTGTGTGTACACACACATATTTTATTTTTAAAAAATGCATGCTAATATATGCACTTACAAATTTATATCTTTTCAATCTGTTTATTGATCTTTGTAAATGTATGTGTGTATCTTTGTTGGTTCAATCAACTATTTCAATGATATTTAAATTTATATATTACACATGATTTTATTTTTCAGATTGGATCAGCCAACCCAATCATTTTTTCCTCACTGGCTTGATTTAGTTCGGTTAAAAAAATGATGGCATCATCATCCGATTGAACCAGTTAAATTTTGTGGTCCAACCCGATTCAGCTTTTTCGATAAGGTTAAAGGTTCGGCCATCGGTTCGATTACAAAAACATTACAAATACCTTCTAAAAAAATACAATTATAAAATGGACACATATTAGATGCGTATTAGTAGAAATACTTCCGAGACAAATATAAATTGAATAATTTATATATAAAATAAGAATACCTATGTATTTATTTCTTACGAATTTTATCGTTATAGCAAAAGAATCCATGATATTTTATTGCATACAACTGTTTAAATATACAATAATATCCATATATTACAATGGATATACGGGTGGTTTACCCGTACCCATTTTAAAATAGATGTGGCTCTAAATGTTAAAATGTTTATAAAGTATTACTACTGTAGAGGATTTGATACAAATATATTAGTTTTGTTTTCATTCGAATGTTTATAATGATACAATAATAGGTTTTCAAAGCTAACCATAAGTAATCAATAGTTATATCTAATATTAAGAGAGAGAGAAGGATTTTATAACTAATATTTGATATTTAAAAATTATAATAACAACGGTTAATACAAGAGTAGATTAAACATTTAAATAGCATTAAAACAGTGATCTTAATCTGAGATATATAAACATCTAGTAATTCAAAAGTACAAATAAAATCACCCATTAACAATTTTCTTAAAAAACACAAAGCACTGTGATTCATTATCATGAATGCATGTAATTACTAATTGGCATATAGTATGGAAAAACAATGCATGTGTGTGTATTTATGGGAAAACAATAATTAAGGAGAATTTATCAAGATAAAAGTCTCCAACATTGACTCTGATCGTCGACGGACTTAACCATCAAAACTTGCAAACAAACGCAAGCGTTATCGACAAAAGGGAAGTGAAAGGTAGGGAGCAATGTACGAAATGGTATGGTTAGGTTTCGTCGTGTGGAGCTGAAGCGCACTATGCGATGGAGATTAAAAAGGCATGAATACAAAGATAAATTTAATGGAATAAAAAAAGTGAAAAAAAGAACAATTAGAAGTAAACAAATCACTAATGTTGTTTTCTTTTGACTTGGGCCAATTTAGTTTTCTTTTTTTCTCAGTCCTTTCCTTTCCCTTTGAACAGCACAACGGTTTTTATTTTAATTGCTCATTAATTTATTTTTGGGATTTTTACCCGGCTGACCCTATAAACTTTGCCAATTGCCTCCACGACCTTTGAAACAACATAATTCTCTCCTCGACCCCGTAATCTTGCCAACTCTTACCCTATGAACCTCTTGTGGTTACTCTGTTTGAAGCTCACGAGGGTTCTTGGGGTAATTTATAGGGTCGATAGGGTAATTACGTTATGCAAAAGGTCGTGGAGGTGATTGGCAAAGTTTATAGGGTCTGCTGGATAAAATCCACAATTGATTCTATTTCATTTTTATCTAATGGTTTGAATTTTGCATAACAAAAACAATAGATGTTTCAAATCCCTCCTAAAAGAAATTTCGCCCTCGGAAATTAAATGAAATATCTAAAAGTTGAGGATATTTTCAAGAATTTCATCTTCCAGTTCCCATATGGCTTCCCTATCCGAGTGGTTATGTCAACCAACCTTTACCATTTTGATAGTCTTCCTTCGTAATTGATATTCTTGACGATCAAAAATGTGTGAATGACGCTCTTCATATGATAAGTTTTTACGAACTTCAACATGCTCATAGTGAATTCAATGAGATGGATCTTGAATGTACTTCTGTAACATGGATACACGGAAGACATTATGAATGTGCAAGTAATGGGGTGATAATGCAATACAATAAACTACTTCGCCCACCTTATCAAGTACCTCAGGATCGATGTATCTTGGACTGAATTTTCCTTTTCGTCCAAACCTCAGCACACCACAAGTCGGAGAACGCTTTAGAAAATCATGATCATCGATAGCAAATTCTAATTCTCTACGTGGTTAATTGTAACTCTTTCGCCTGCTTTGAGCTATCAATAGCCTTTTCTTAATCTTCTTTCTCCTACCTCACTCCAACAAAGAGGGGATCTACAAGACCTCCCTTAAAAAGGTTCGTACAGAGCCATTCCAATAGTAGCATCATAACTGTTATAGGCGACTTCAATAAGTGGAAGATTCTTGTCCCAACTTCAAGTGTAGTACATTGAACACGCCCTAAGCATGTCCTCAAGAACTTAAGTAGTTCTTTCGGATTGACCGTCTGTCCGAGGATGAAAAGCGGTACTAATTTTTAGCTCTGTACCAAAAGCATCATGAAGCTTTTTCCAAAATCTTCCTGTAAATCTTGGATCTCGATCAGAAATGATAGAGACCGATATACTATGAAGCTTCACAATATTATTCATGTACAAATTTTGATAAGCTCGCAGCTGGCTCCTTTTTCTTCATCGGTAAGAAATGAGCAAACTTTGTCGATCTATCCACAATCACCTAAATTGCATCGTAATTAGTTTCTTCAATCTTTGGAAGACCCATCACAAAATCTATGATGATGTGTTCCCATTTCCATCCAGGAACCTCCAACTTCTCCAATAGTACAGCTGGTCTTTGATGCTCAGTCTTAACCTAATGACACACTAAGCAATGGGAAATGAATTATGTAATTTCCTTTTTCATATTTTCCTCCAAAAGTTTCATCAGAGATCCTTGTACATCTTCATACTTCCGGGATGTACGGTATATTGAGAGTGATGGCTTTCATCTAGAATCTCATGATTTAGTTCTGCTTGCGAAGGAACCCATAAGCGGTTCTTGAATCTAATACAATAGTCTATAGCAATTAATTCTAAATATCCCACTTGAGTTTTCTCAGCTAGAACATGGTAAGCAAAATCTTCTTTCTAAGTATTCAATACCTTATTTACGATCTCAGAATGTATCTAGACACTAGACAAGATAATCTTGTCCCCGTTCTTGAAAGGGTTCCAGGTGATGAAGTCGTCAACCAGCTTCCACTTTTTAATCATCAAACTGATTGACACGGCATAACCCTTTTGGCTTAAAGCATCCACCACTACATTTGTTTTACCTAGATGGTAAGCAACAGAGAAATCATAGTCCTTAAGGAATTCCATCCATCTTCGTCAGTGCATATTCAAATCTTTTCAGAAAAAGATATATTTGCGACTTTTATGGTCTGAGAAGACCTCAAATTCTCACTATAAAAGTAGTGATGCCAGATTTTCAACAGAAACACTATAGCAGCAAGCTCTATATCATGAGTAGAATAATTCCTTTCATGAATCTTCAATTGTCTCAAAGTACAAGCTATAACTTTCTCATTCCACATCAACACACATCCCAAGCCATTCAAGGATGCATGAGTAAAGATGGCGAAACCTCCACTACCCAAAGGTAGTGCTGAAATAGGAGTCGTGGTCAACCTCCTCTTTAATTCTTGAGAGTTGTGTCCACATGCGGACGGCAATTCAAACTTTGTTCCTTTCCTAGTCATGAGTGAGATAAAGATTTCATTAACCTATTAACCAAAATAAGAGTGTCATATAACAATGGAAGAAATAAAAGAAATTAACTAATAATCCAAAGACTCATCATGTCTGAACTATAAAATAAAATTATATAAGCCTATAAATAAGTTTCGTACATTAACTAAAGAGACTAGAATATAGCAATGACTACTCAATCCAGCTGATGGCCTACACCTTACTTTCTTCTAAGCTACAAGGTTGTAGTCAATATTAATCAAATGAATTTGACTAAATATGCACCATCAAATTATAAAACATACCATAATTATCCATATGTCTCAAATTTTGGAATTAATAATCCAGTAGATATTTCCATGCAATAATTATGACGTATTAATATCAAAATGAACTATAGTAAAATGTCCAATAAATATACGATAAGACTTGATATATAATCTCATATTTGTAGAACTAATAACAATGTCAATGACTGCCAATATCACTAAATAAATCAATACCCTCTGCTAACATCGGGCATCTGAGTTTAGATAGGAGCCGCTTTATCCCCATAAATCAAAACTTTAAATCATGAAATATTTTAACATGAGGTCTCTTATCCTCACCCCAATACAATGGACATCAATACCGAGTCAACCGCTATAGCAGAAATTGTTTAAGAATAGTGTGGATATACATGTCTGCAACGGTTAATCGGCAAAATTAATCGTCTACGTAGCACCTAGTTAGGTCAAGATCTCTAATGGACCAACAACGAACAATGTCTACTCCGACACGATAGTGTTGTCAATATAATAGTTAATTTTTCAATAAAATATTTAAATGATAAAACATATGAATACTAATATGATATAATAAAAACTGAATGTATGTATCCAATCAATTTAGGCTAGTTATTTGTATTGTACAACAATCATGAGAAAACTATTTCTAGAATAAATATTAAGTAACATCATAAATAAGCATAATGTTTACCTAGACTTTAATACATTTATAAAATCTACAAAGAAAACCAAGTTATGAGCTACACAATAAAGTTAACATGCAACGAGTCATAAAGAAAATGATCGACAGGACAATACAACATTTTAACAGCTAGTAAATTTCAATGGTGTACAGATAACGATATACAAATTAATTTATATACCTTAATAAGAAACCAACATATATCGATCAGCATGACTCTCTGTCCGCGGAAATCAAGTCACACCTAAACAAAAGGGATGTATCTTAGTTCAATACTCTATCCTAAATACATATTCTCGCTACTCGATCCCAAAGCATCAAAGTTTTTTATGGATAAACATATATTGATCATCTAACATCATTATTATGTCTGTACACTAGAATCCAATCGATGATATACATTAGATATGTATTTATTTTGCAATATTACAAGTAATAAGATCGATACCCGTAACTATTATTATTATTATTATTATTATTATTATTTTAATGTATTTTTTTAACATTCTACGTTTCTGTCGGTATAACACAATATAAAACTTATTTTGCAATCTTACAAGTACTCTCGTGAATCTGAACCAACCCATAAACGACAGTCCATCTTCCTCCCCCACCGAGTCGCCTCTCCCGCTCCACTGCCTGCTCATCCGAGGAGGGAAAGATACACGCGCACGTCCTCCCTCAAGTCGTCTTCCCAACCCGAGCCTCCTCTCTTGCGCACACGCGTTGCTACCTGCAAACGTCCCTCTCCGCTGCAATCTCACTTCGCAAAATTATCATATAGATTATGTAAAGAAATCTCAATTATAATTCAAGACAATTCCATATTAATAGAATTCAAAAGCATCGTTGTTAAAATAATAGAAGTCATGACTAAATTCCAAAAGCATCTCACTGGTTTTAGTGGATTATTGCATTCATACACATTTCTTGACGTACTTAGATGTAGACTAAATTCCAAAAGCATCAGCACGTAATTTCGATTTGATAATATCCAAGGTATGATTCTTATATGTTAAATAGCCTTACGTCAATTAGAAATATTTCTCTAATGAGGGCTGATATACAAGAGATAATATCCAAGATACAAGAGATAAGATGTTTGTCATAATCCCTTGAACATGCGAATCTAATACATGTTTTGGGATCGCAATCCAGTATGTATTCAGAGTGCCCCTTCGTAAATTGTTGAATATTCCTTTCTCCTAGACGGTGGATCTCTCTTTGTTAATTATTCCATCAAGTCTATCATACAGAAAAAAACCTTCTTGTGTTGATTCGTTGCTCCTCAGTGATCAGTTGCAGTATCAACTTAAATAAGCTAATTAGTCACTGTTTCATCAACGTAAATATGGTGCAGTGGAGCAGGCATGTCAACGATTCTATACTATACCCATTCGAGTCATTCCCACTAGAGGGATGGACTCCAGCAATCTGTATGCATACCATGTGAAGCATGTCCCAGTTTCTACGAGATTGGTGAATGTGACAGAGAGTAAAAAGATCCGACTTCAGAAGTGTGACAATGCAAATGGAGCCATTCAAGCAATGCTACTTGTTAACTCGTTGTTGCTCTGATTTTCTTTTCATATAGTATTTATCTGTTGGTTGTGGAATGACCGTGCACGCAGCCGAATGGTGCGTAGCAAAGGAGAGGTGGTGCAACAACGGGACGTTGATGGAGATGTCTCGTAAGGGAGAGGTGGCGCAACCGTGCAACCCTTGTAGCTGTGCATCGCTAGTGGCAGTGTACATGTGCGGCAAGAGGGTGGCGAGGATGGTAGCTCGGGAAAGGATGTATGGTTAGAGTAGCGGAGAGGAAGATTTGCGGGTGGCAACACTTGCGAGCAAAATTACATCGAATAGGTGGAGGAGAGACGGTCCAACAATGGGAGCGGGAACTCGGTGGGAGAGGATTATGGACTGTCGGTAATGGGTCTTACAGGAATGGCGAAGGATGCTTGTGGTTAAAGGGGAGACGGGAACCCCTCTAATGGTCTGGTTGTAGAAGCAGCGGCTCCCACTTTAAAGGATCAGAGTTCGAATCCTACTATAAAAGAAAGGGAGACGTATGAAATCCCAGCTGTGATTAATCGGGAAAGAGGGGCCCAGTGCAATATTCAAATGAGGAGTGGGGGATGGGATTGAATCCAATGGCGCATGGGATTATATCCGGCGGATTAAAAGTAGGGAGGAGGGAATGTTACCTCCTGTTGAGAGGAAGCTCCCTATTCCCTATTATTATTATTGTTATTTTAATGTATTTTTTTTAACATTCTACGTTTCCGTCGGCACAACACAATATAAAACTCTCTCTCTCCTTCCATGTACGTTGAAGGTGGATTGCATGAATCAATTATTAAATCTATCTATATATATATATATATATATATATATATATAATTTTGAATACCTATTAAATAAAACAACACTTTCTGGCAATGAAAATATGAAATGAATAAATCTCCAATGTACATTCTACATTTCTGTGAACAAAGACATATCTGCCATATTTCCATGAGCGTAGACATATTTGTTCTCGAAAGCTAAAAAATAAATTATTTGTTCTTGATAAACGACTTGGGCAAAAGATGCATATTTCATTTTTTTTCAAAAAAAATCTAATAGGACATGAAGAAATTACATCGGACCAAAATCATGAGTAGATGATTTAAAGTTTCTAATATTTCATAGCATGACATCTTGACGATTGTATAATGAAATCAAAAGTTACAATGCCAATGTCGGTTCTAATAGACAAATAGAAAGAAAATAATTAAGGAGAATTTACCAAAATAAAAGCCTCCAACATTTATGACACATCGACGGCCTTAATAATCAAAACTTGCAAGCCAACTCGAGCACTCTCGACCCAAGAGAAATGAAAGGCAAGGAGCAATTAAGGAATGGTGGGGATAGGTTGTAAGAGCACGATGTAATGGTGATTAAAAAGACAAGAATACAATGCATAAATCTAATGGAATAAAGAAATCAACGATTGCACTTGAGAAAAAGAACAATTAAAAATAAACAAATCACCAATGCCGTTTTCGTTTGGACTTGGGTCAATTTGGTTTTCTTTTTTTCTCAGCCCATTCCTTTCCCCTTTGAACAACATAGCAGTTGTCGTTTCAATTGCTCATTAAATTATTTTCTATTAGTTTTATTTATACGATACACACCCATAATTGATTCTATTCCATTTTTTATCTAATGGTTAGAATTTTGCAAAACAACCCTTGAAAAAAACAGATGTTACAGAGTCAGATAGTGTGAAATTCAATACAAAATTATCGTCATCATAAAGGATGATTCACCCATGGTTATATAAGTACAAAAGAAAGATTACTGAGAAATCTGTCATATTGTTTAAGTGCATGACTGGTTTAATGTCTTCAAAGATGGGATCCACATGAAATTAATAAGTATGGTAAAATTAAACATATTTCAAGATATGGTAAAATGTTAAATAAAAAGTGGAAATGAAATGAAAAGAATCTTACCTCCTAGTTATTATACAAAACCATATCGATCGACTTATCTGTAATATAATTGATAGCTTCACTTTGAAAGGTTAACATATTTCAGGATATTTTAGCAGCATAAACAGTTAGGAAGTTCCTTAAAAATTAGAAGTCATCAGGTCCACAGCTTTAGACTGACGTTAATGCCCCCACTGCCATAGCTTCTAGAGAAATCGTAGTAAGTACAACTGCTGGGGACTCGATTGGTATTTCAGGTGGGTCAAAAAAGAGAAACTTAAAAAACTTCTTTCATCGGGGAACCATTTCCCAACTGTAAATAACTGAGATTTTCTTCAAAATATGTTTAGCCGTCAAAATCCAGAACAGAGCCTCAGAAAGAGCACCATTGAAGAAACACTCATGATGAGTACATAAAAGACTAACAGGAAACAAGTCCCAACTCCATTTGCATCATATCCAATAAATGTAGAAAAGAGGGGCTACGGAAGGGAGAATTAACCCCATAGATTACAGAATTGTTCATTCATTTATCTCATCTGGACAATCCCCGCGCTCACTAGCTTCTGGATCTTGTGCATCACTTGAGGATTCTTCAGGTGTTCCTGCGCTGCACGGGGGTTCTCCTGGAAGTCTATCAACACCTGGATTCAGAAAAGGCAACATTGTAGGTCAAACTACCATCCTCAGATGTTAAAATCTATAAGCATATGAGATCCAAGGTTCAAACCTGACGCATGATCGGGTCTGATAAAATATTTTGGATTTCAGGGTCTTGCATTGCTTTAGCCTGTTCATCCAGCAAAGATATTAGTATTCAATAACATAAGCATTATATGGAGCCAAGTTTCACCATACCTGTCTCTCTTTCAGCTCGTCATCACTTATCTCCCCTCTATTGGCCTTGTTAATTTGTTCAACACACCTAATACAATATTAGGTTGTTCCATCAGACACACTTCACCAATATGATAAAAGAGAGACAGATCGTTTTTACCTCCCGATGCCGTCTAGCATTTCTTGGTTGTTTGCATCGTGTTTTAAACCCTGCTGATATGTTTCCAGTGCTTTGTCGTACTCCTTCATAAAGAACTGGATAGCACCCTTCCTAGTATACCCTTTGACAAATGTTGGATCAAGCTCAATGCACTTCTCTGCATCTTTCAGGCCCTCAGGCATTGCACCCAACTTTGTGTAGCAAGCCGCTCTATTACTGTAGACCTTTAAAATATACCAAGAAGTCACATATTGCCCAAGAAACACAGGCAGAATTTAGAGCATACAAAATAGTGGGCCTTCTGATTAAGTAGATATCAAGAAGAGTAGAATGCTTTACTCGCGGGTCCTTCGGATTCCTTCTAAGAGCCTCTGTGTAATGCCTCACTGCCTCTGGATACTTCTGTTGCTTGAAAAAGTCGTTCCCTACATATCCAGAAAACATTAGGCATCTTAAATATAAATTGTAGACAAGTTTTTATTGCCAATGCCAACGTTTCAAAATACTTTTGGAGTATAGGTAAAGCATGCCAAACATCCCCTGAAAGGAGCTCACACAGATTTCACGATTTCAACTTGCTTCGTATATACTTAGAAGTTCCAAGTATAAAATACCAAGAGCAATTTCACCTTTCCATTGTTATACATCTATGTTACTGCACCACAATAATAAAGCCAAACACGAAAGTTCACTGAGGGTCGGTACCAGAGAAACGAGAGCATACAAATTAGAAAATCAAAATCCTAGTTGTTATGTGTGTGTGTTTAATCGGTTTAAATGGTTCAGGTTTTTATGCGAAAAGTGTGAAGCGTCCTCCCTATTCCATGAAAAGAGGACGGAATCAGAGAAAGGGATTCTGATTGTCTTCGCATCAAGTTAAAAATGTTCTCATGCCACACTTCAAATGAAGAAGGATGGATTCAATGTGAATTTCTTATGCATTGTATCATCTTTTACACAAGTTATCTATTGAGACAACCCAAGCAAACTTAGATTATTCTAGTTCATGTGCACAAAAAATATCTTTTACAAGCAATTCTAATGTTTTTATCTCTGGGAGCTAAAAATTTGCGGGATCGGGGACCATCCCATTAATTAAATTCAATAAGACTTGTTCAAAACAGGGTACCTCAAATGGGCTGCGGCGAGCACTGCATTCTTAAAAAGAATGTCAAGCCAAACATGGTCCCTTCAGATTCAATGTGAATTTCTTATGCATTGTATCATCTGAATAGCAAAGTCAACAACATCCTCACAATAAAAGTTCCCTCCGAAAGACAACACATTTTCTAGCCAGCCAAATAGCCCAAAGATACGCACAAATCTTTTCTCCACCTTCCATCGACCTAATCCACTTACTCCCAAAGGAAAACCAGAAAGTGTCAACATCACCACACTGTATGCCAAGAAAATCCACAATCCTCCCACCTCCGTATATCAGGGCATTGAAAGAAAAGGTGATCTCTGTCTTCCACTGCTACGCCACAACTATTGCATGTCGCCTCTGCCCACGGGAAAAATCAAGCCCTCCTAGCACCAGTCGAACCTTCCCTCTTCTCAGCAACCATAAAAAGGTCTGTATTCTAACAGGGATCTCCCAGATCCAGAACCTAGCACAGTCTCGGTCAACCTCCTCGATTCTTGCTACCAGAGGAGCATAAATAACACCATAAGGCTTCTTAAATAGAATAGGGGTGCACACGGATCGGATAAAATCCTTAATCCGATCCATTCCGATGTTATTGGATTGGACTGGTTTTATCATTTTAATGGATTGGATTGGATTAGAATTTTTCAAATCCGTTATCATATGGATTGGATCTGATTATCATCAAAATCCGATCCAATCCGTTAATCCGTTAACATATACATGCATACATACATATATATACCTACATACATATACACGCATGTGTGCGTGTGCACCCATTATCCTCCCTCCCACACGATACCATTTGGTCCAACCGTGTTGCCACTTGTATCATTTCCGTTAAAGAAACTAGATTTATTACAGTTGTTTAGTACATCTGTTTGTTATTTTTAACATTTTTGCTTCTTACATTTTACTTGTTCCAACTTGGAAGCTTGTCCTAACAATGAAACTAGTGAAACTAGTGCAGTTGTTTCATCTAAGAATTGATGTTCAAATATACTAAACACATATAAGAATTAATAAGCATTACTTGAATTCCTCTCTTTTCTAAATTGATATCCAAATTTGATCCATTTTTTTAAATGCATATTTTGACAATAGGTATAATCTGGTAAATAAATTTCATTTTAAATGAGAAGCATGCTACCCAATTGGTGAGATATATTTAAGTTGGATTTGTCCGATACTCAATCGGGTATAATTATTTTATGATTCGCGTTTGTTGATAATATATTATAGGAATTTGGGGGTGTTATTGGAAGTAGTTTGGCTTGACATAGCTTAACAATTTAGATTGGCCATGGAGTTTATCAAAATATCTGGCTGCAAAGATCACATTTTTTGTTTGTGTAACTTATCTTTGGATCATTATTTGGTAACTTGTATTACTCTTACTTGAATCATTAGTTGGAAATCATTTGCGAAAAAACATAATAGTGCAACATTTATAAAGGAATCTTAAATTCAAAATTCAATAAAATACTCTACATTTGCATGGTCTTCAACTTTTTTATTACAGATTAATGAAGTTTTTCATGTTTAATTTGATTGAGTCGTCTTCATATATTCTTTTCTTTACAGCTGATTTATATTACCAATTTTCGAGCCACAATTAAACGTTGAGGGCTAGTATGCAATAAACACATACATGAGAGGGTAAAAAATTGAGATGGAATCATAAGTACAAAAGAATCCAAACCAATCCGATCCAAACCGTAATCCAATGGATTGGATTGGTTTGGATTTAGATATTTGATGGATTGGATTGGATTGAAAAAGGTTAAAATCCATTAAGGTTGGATTGGACATGGACTAAGCAAAAATCCGATCCACGTGCACCCCTATTCTTAAACGAGAACACCCCATCTTTCCAGCACCATGAATCTCTCCCATCATATGGGTCTTCCATCTTCGCAAGTCGGGCCGAAAGACACAAGAAGTCCTCCACCCACTGTAAAGGCTATAGGGAAAGCCTTAAGCGCATCACGGAAGCGTGAAGATCGCATCCAATGCGATCGGGAGCGCCTAATCATACTAGTTGCTCGATGCAGCGGAATTTAAAAAATTAAAGAGAAAAACCACATGATTTGAGAACACTTCTCAAATCGTTTCATCAAACCACAAATAAGATAAAGGAATACCTCTTGAAGCGTGGTTGCGATCGAAGTCTCTAAAGGAAGAAACTACCTGTCTCAAGTCCGATCCGACGGATGAGACGCTTGCGAGCTCGTTGATGAGACGCGTGCTTCTCGCAATCCAAGATGATTATCCGAGCCCCGAATCTCCTGATTTTGTCTCACGAAATCGAATGTCTTCTTCATGAGCCCCAAATCCATATTTAGTGATTTTGTCTCTCTAACACAAGGGGTGGACTGCCACACTTGATATATAGAGACAGGACGTATGATGGGAATGAGAAAGAGAGACTTGCAACGTGTTATAAAAGAAGAGATAGGGCTTTCATAGTATTTTGGGAGTCTATAGATAACAATACATGTGCAACATTAAATCAATGGTTAGATTGATTTGTGTTTTTAATCAATGACCATAATCATTGTTGCTTAGAAATGCAATAATTAATTTACATTTAATTAAATATATATTGGATTATCATCAGCATAATTTAATTTAATTAAATAAATTTGGATGAGAGGATGAAGAATGAGTCCATTGTCTAAATATAACGGGGATGGCCACTATTGATTAAGTCAAAGATGGTCATCCACCCTCCATATAATAGAAGACGGCTCATCCTCTTAATTTATGTGAGATTTTATATCTCGCATAATCCTCTACATATTTGCAACAACTTTTATTGCAAATATATTCACAAAATTAATTCCAAAATAATTTGAGAATATTTCATCCATGCTATTGAAAAAAATAAAAAAAATATATTCATATAACCAAAATAACATGGAAATTGTATTTTCAATTATTCATCCAATGTGAGTCCAATTCAAATCAACAATTAATTCGTACATACTATTTACAGTTAGCCCTCTCTAATATATTATAAATCACATTCATAATATATATAAATAAAATGATAGTGTTATCCACATTATTCATATCCTTGGTAATTAAATCACATTTAATTATCTACGATCATCATTCTCATGCAACTAAATAATATGAATCACGTTCACATTATTCATGATATTTAAATCATATTTAATTATCAATTTATCAATGCTCAGATACAATATTCATCTCCTAAAACTGACCGCGATGAGGGCATCGTATCCGACCGCAAGCAAAGTATAAAGTTACAAAGCACTCTTTCCTCTGTTCAGTCATCCTTCCTCTGTCCAGGAAGAGCCTAGGATACAAGTTACAAAGTACTCCTTCCAAAATCAACCAAAATAATCTGTCTAGGAAGAGCCTAGGAAGAACCTAGGATACAAGTTAAACTGTGCCAAAGCAAAAAAGCCTAGGATACAAGTTACAAAGCACTCCTTCCTCTGTCCAGACATCTTTCCAAAATCAAAAAACTCTACCATCTCCTAAAATTGACCGCAACGAGGGCATCATATCTGGAAGCACCGCGCAAACACCCCTCCACAACGTGGTTGAAGAGAACACTGCATCAAGATGGGTGTACAAACTGGACAACGCTCAATAAATCAACATATTCAACATGGTCAGCAAATCAACCTCAACACTCCAAATTCTCATCACCTACATAGTGAGTAAGGCCTTATTCATATTGCCTAACTGCCTCACTCCTAAGTCATCGTCTGTGATCGATTTCGACACCAGATTCCAGTCCACCAAAGCAAGTCCCCTATCTTCAGGTGACAAAGACCAGAAGAAACAACGCATTAAACTCTCCATCTATTTATGAACCCCAATTAGAAGCACCCTCGTAGAAATAAAAAGGACTAAAATGACTAAGAACATAGCTTTAGTCAACACCAACCGCCCGCAACTTGAGAGAAATGCAGCCTTTCACCCTGCTAGCCTTTTCTCCAATTTCTCAATCATTGGATGTCAATCCACCTGTCTAATTCGCCCACACAGCAAAGGCAGGACAAGATAGCTGATAGGAAGAGCTTTCGGTGACGTCCCCAAGATCTCCGCACCAACACAAACATCCTCCTCCATAGGCTAAAGGGGACAAAGGTAAATTTTGCCCCATTAACCTTCAATCCTGACACCTCCCCAAAGATATCAAAGAAAACCTACACTGCCCTGCACTATGATGTTCCACCTTCAACAAAGAAAATAGTATCATTCGCATACTGTAGGAAAGGAATCCAGATGCCCTCTCTATTGTAGCCCCTAAAGAAACATCCCTGTACTGCAAGACTTGCTATAACCGCCAATGCATCCGCGGCAAGAATGAAAAGTAGGGGGCCAGAGGACAACCTTGCTTAACGCCACATTATGGCTGGCTCCTCCATGGCAGGAATAGTAGCATCTGGCAGAATCTGGGAGCGAGCAGTCTCATATTCAGGATCAAGGGCTGCTAAGAATACACCAACCATAGTAGCATTCCTATGTCTTCTACTGCTCAGGAGTAGCCGTGAGAAACATGAAGCTGTGGAGCTTCTCAAACATCCCACGCAAGGATGTATACAACGAATGAAGGGACCATCTGTTATGCTTGATAGTGAATATATCATGTTGGAGTTGCAGAATCTTGGTCTCATTCATCTCATGAGAATAAGTTGTCGTGAGGATATCCCACATCGCCTTAACGATGGGCCGATGTAACACATCATTGGCGATCTCTATCGTCAATGAACCTGAAAGTCAAACTTCGGCATATGCATCATCCCGCCTCCCACGTAGCGTTAACCCCAATTTTCTCCACCAGCTCCTCCTTCACAAGAATATGCTTCTTAGTTCTTACTAGTGGACTTCATAAGGTTCATGAACTGCATAGCCCAGAGCTCATAGTTCATCCCGTCCATCTTGACAATCAGTACCGGACCTCTGAAGGCGTCTATGATGGGTATGTCGACTTTGTTTTCTGACATATTGCCAGATGAAGAGTACTAGGGTTTTGTAGACCAAAGGATGAGTGTCTACACAAACATGTGATTTTGAATGCATATGTAGACTTATGCACTCAAATCCATCAATCCTCAACGGATGTCGATGCAAGGATAGGTAGTCGGTGATGGCTAGTTGTGGCGAAGATGAGCCGACAATGAGTAGACAACAACGACGCCTAGAAAAGAGAGGGAAGGAGGTTGGTGACAGCCACCTGCGATTGAGAGAGAGGGCGGCGGCAACAACGAGTGCTCGTGTATGCATCACCAGCCTCCCACGAGGCGTTAACCTCAGTTTTCTCCACTAGCTCCTCCTCGACAAGAATATGCTTCTTACAAGTAAACTCCATAAGGTTCATGAACTGCATATCCCAGAGCTCATAGTTCGTCATGTCCATCTTAACAGTTGGCATTGGACCTCTGAAGGAGTCTGTGGCGAGTACGTCGACTTGTTTTCTGACATATTGCCGGATGAAGAGTACTAGGGTTTTGTAGACCAAAGAATGAGTGTCTACACAAACATGTGATTTTCAATGCATATGTAGACTTATGCACTCAAATCCATCAATCCTCAACAAATGTTGATGCAAGGACGAAGGGCTAGGAGTCGGCGATAGGTGAGATGAGCCGGCGACGGCTAAAAAAGAGAGGGAAGGAGGTCGGTGACAGCCACTCGCGATTGAGAGAGGGTGGCACCAGCATCGAGTAGCCGCAGTGATGAATCAGTGTGCCCCGAGGACGACCGAGCAACGACGGTACCCGAGGGAGATGGGAGGCGACCGAGCAACAGCGGAGAGATGGGCCGACAACCACCTCGGTGTTTGAAGGAGGAGAGGGTAGCGCGTGTGGTTAGGTTAGGATTATGGTACGAGAGCTCCGGCCTAGGGCCGCTGCTCTGATATCATGTTGGGAAAAAAGAACAAAATACTATTCCTTGAAACCTTAGCTCTTTTATATAGAGAAGAGACCTATGGATAAATTACATAAGCTGGACGAAAGACCATGAAAGTAAATAAACAGTACAGAGACATAAATATATATCTACATGCTTTTGTGGTTCACTTCAGGGTTTTTAGGAGGTTGCCGTCCACTGGAGTCAGATGGTCAGAAAAGGTGCACAGATGTTGATGTCCGATCAAAAGCAGATGTTGTGTTCGAGGCTAGATGGCTTGTCAGTTTCTTCTACAAAGAGTTCTAAGATGTACCAAAGGAATATGTTATGACTTTTATTTTGGAGTTTCGACACGAATTTGGGTTTGGAGAGGATAAATAGATCATTTGATCTTTTTGCTTCCTAAAAAGGAAGGGATTGAAAGGGTGGAAGATTTTAGGCCCATCGTGTTGTCCAATGCCATCTACCTCATAGTGAGAAAGGTTTTGGCAAACATATTCAAGCGTATTCTTGGTGATCTTGTCACATCAGCTCAAATCGCCTTTATCCTCGGTCGACCATTATTGGATGGAGTGGTTTGTGTCAGATTGGAAGAGGAAGGGAGTGCCAGGATTTCTTTGGAAGGTAGATTCTCAAAGGTGCATGATCGTGAGTTGGGGGTTCATTTGAGCTTAGTGGGTTCGAAGAGGTTTTCCAGATGTTCAGGTTGATTGGATGAAGAGGTGTATTACCACAATCTCGTGTTAGGTTATGGTCAATGGAAGGCGTGAGAGGGGTTTCAGACTCAGCGGGATTATTGTTCCATCCACAGCTACTAGTCAGACTTCTTCAACGATGGTTATCTCTCGAGATCAAGGAGGTTCTTACCAGTTCTGTGGATGTGGATCTCATAGCAGAGGAAGTCGTATACATCAGCCATGCACTTATTGTCATTGTTCAGGACATTCAGAGGATACATGTTATTCCAAGCATGGCTTTTCTACATCTGCTTGAGTAGTTGAGCAAGTTGAGTCGGTGCCTACTTCCTCTTCGGATCAGAGATTTGATGAACTTGTAGCACGATTGAGGGATATCATGCCTCATGCCAGTTCCATTGCTTCGTCACCTACTTCGAGAAGTCACTCGAACGTGACTGCTTCAGCATCTTCTAGTACCTCAGATAGTACTTATGCACTTACTAGTTGTAGTGGATCTGAGGTTGTAGAATAGATTATGAACTCTGGTGCTGCACATCACTTGTGTGGAGATAGAGGTCAACTTATAATGTACAGATAGGTGCCTCCAGTGAGAACTGTGATTATAGCAGATGGGACTCATTCCCCGATTACATGACAGGGGAAGATTAGCTTGACACCCTCTATGTGTCTACAGAATGTATTACATGTGCATGATTTCTCTACGGATTTGTTATCTATTAGTCAAATTATGAAAGACCAACATTGGTGAGCTACTTTTGACCCATCTTCTCTTGTATTTCAGGACATCCTTACATGCAAGGCGATTGGATGTGATCGCGAGCAAGACGGCCTCTATCGTTTGGTTCGAACCCCTTGTGCAGGTATTGCCTCCTATTTTGTTGGATATGTCTCACCCTCTATGTGGCACATGCGCTTTGGTCATCTTCGCTCCAGAAAATGTCCTGCTCTACTTCAGATTTCTCCTCACTCGTCCTTCCAGTGTAAGGTGTGTTAGTTGGGGAAGCATCATCGGTCTGTCTTCCTCAGTGGTCAGAGTTCCAATTATAAGGTGTTTCATATAGATATTTGAGGTCCAAGTCGTGTTCATGATCATCAGGGACATAGATTTTATCTTGTGGATGTGAATGATTTCATTCATCTATCATGGGTATTTTTATTAAAAAATAAATCTGAAGCAGGAGATGTTATTAAAAACTTTATCAATGAAGTGCATAATGTGTTTTCTTCATCTGTGGAATTCGTGAGAACTGACAGTGTTTTGGAATATTCTGTATGCATGCTCTCAAAATTCGTTTTAACTCGTGGTATTATTCATCAAACATCGTGTGCCTATACTTCCCAACAAAATGGTTTTGCAGAGAGAAAGCATTGCCATTTGCTTAATGTCACCAGAACTCTCCTCATTCAGAGTCGTGCTCCGCACTCCTTTTGGAGTGATGTTGTCCTTACGGCATGTTATCTTGTAAATCACATGCCCTCATCTGTCTTTGTTGGGAAATTATTTTTTCCCTTGAATTTCCTGATAAAGAATTGTTCTTACTCACTCATGTTTTTGGCTCGATCGCCTTTGTTCACTAGATGTCTCCATGTCTTGACAAGCTGATGCAGCGTGGACTCGACATGTAGAGTCGTCTAATTATTTAAATTGTGGCCGTTAATTTTATTTACGTTTTTTAAGTTGTCGCAATTTTAAATAAAGAGATCGCGTGTGATCACAATTAGTCTTAATTTGAATTTCAAATTTGGTAGTTAGTCGGTTAATTAGTTAGAGTCAATTTAGGATAATTGGTTGTCGGTTTAAATTATTTTCTATTCTTGTAATGTCATCCCTCCTATATAAAGGGATGATGGTCCAATGTTTTAGTAAGTTCAAGATGTGATAAAATAGAGATTTATCTCTCTCTCCTCTCCCCTCTCTCTCCTTCTCCCCGCGTGATCTACACGTGTTCTTCTTCTCCCGAACCCCTCGTATTCCCGACGAGTCTCTTCTCTCTTCCCCTCGCGGTCTACGCGTTTCTTCTTCTCTAACCCCGCGCATCCGGCGTGTCTTCTCTTCTCAACCCTTCCAGTTTCTTCTTCTCAACCCCTCTCTTTTCTTCTACCAAAAATCCACCATAAAAAGTTTATTTTTTTCGTCAACGCTAATTCGAGTTTGCATCACAAGCTCTCTCTTAGAGTTGTCAAGTGTGTCTTTGTTGGTTACTCCAGGATACAAAAGGGGTATATATAGATGCTATGATCCATTGTGTGTGATGCAAACGGATTTCGGCATGTCGTCTAAAAAATAAATAATTTGCGCGGTGGATATTGGGTGGAAGAAAGAGAGGGATTGAGAAGGAGAAAACTCGTCGGTAACGAGGGATGGAAGAAGAAGCACGCGGAGATCGCGGGAGGAGAGAGGAGAAAGAGGGAGATAATGAGATAACTCTCAAATTTTCATAATCATTCACCCCCTCAAAATGATGGACTACCATCTCTTTATATAGGAGAGATGGTTTACAAAAATAGTAAATAAATTAAAATTGACAACTAATTTTATCCTAATTGACCTCTAATTAGACTCTAATTAATTAACCAACAATTACATTTAAAATCTACGAAATAAACGTTGAGATCACATGCGATCTCAATTATTTAATTAGACCACTACGACCACTAAAAACGTTAATAAAATTGACGACTAATTAATTAGATAAATGTGGCCCTATAATTTGGGGTCACGCTGCATCAACTCTCCACCGCTTTAAAAATTCGGCTCCTGACGAATTGCGTGATGTAGGTGGATCGTTGGAGAAATCATCCTTGAATTGAGGCTTCAATTTCCGCCAATTAGATCCCTTTCAACGTTACGTTTGTAGTTCTTTTCAATTGAAGGGCGTCCCTGCAATTTTCGTACCCCTTCAATTTTTCTCACATTCCTTTTGCCCTGGACCTTTCTGTAAATAGAGAATTTAGGAATTTTGATTATGCAATTTTTCCCACTTGAATTCCAATCCCCTTCTTCCAGGGATTTGAGTTCCCTCAATCTCGGACGAATTGTTAGGGCATGGGGCCCCTGTGGCGTTATAGGCGCGTGGGGCCGGTGACCACGCAAAGGCGGCGCGGCGGCTCCTCGAGGGCGCGATTTGGGGCGGCGGTGCTGCTGGTGGGGTCGGTGCGGCTCGGCGGAGAAGCAGAGGTCGCCAGGGGTGTTGCGCGGGAGGGCGAGGGAGGGGCCGCGTGGTGGCGGGCGGAGGGTGGGGGTTCTGGGGAGGATAGCGGGGGAGGGGAGGCGCTGGGGGGGTATGTTGCGGGTAGGGCGCTGGGACCGCGCGGGGAGGAGAGGGACGGCTGGTGGGATGGGGAAAGTGGTGGGCGAGGGGCGCGGGAGCGGAAGAAGAAGGGGGAGGGCCTGGGAAAATGAGGGGAGGTCGGGGCGATAAGCACAGGGAAGGGGGTTCAGGGGTGGGGAGGGGAGAAGGCGCCGGGGGTGGGGTTCTGGGCTGTTGGGGTTATGGGAGAGGGTCGGGGGTATGGGGTTGCGGGGGTGGGGAAGGCGAGAGCAAGGGAGGCCTGCGGGGTTGTAGCCGTGGGGCGGTATGGGGCTGTCGGAGGGGTTGTCGGGGTGGGGCTGACGGCCGCGCGGACCGGGGAGGGCAGGAGAGGTACCTGGGGGGGTCGAGGTGGCTCCGGGGTGGTTGGAGGGGGCAGCGGAGTCGATGCTGATGGCGGAATTGGTTCTGGAACGTGCTGGACAGCGGCTTGATCGGCTTCCACGGCGAGTTTTTCGTCGTCAAAACTCACGACAACGGTTGCGGAGGTTGGCAGCTTCGATTGGGCGTCGCGGTAGGCCTCAAAGTAGGCCATTAAGTTCCGAGACATGGACTGGAGGTTGTTCTGCAAGTCACGTATCATGTCCCCCGTCTCTTTGTAGGTGGCGTCGATGGTGGAGATGGCTCGTCGTGTTTGTTCGGACGAACGATGATGTCGGTGCGAGCGCCGGGACGGATCGTTAGATCGTGAGGACGATCTAAATGCCATGCTCTGATACCAAATTGATGCAAACGGATTTCGGCGCGTCGTCTAAAAAATAAATAATTTGCGCGGAGGATATTGGGTGGAAGAAAGAGAGGGATTGAGAAGGAGAAAACTCGTCGGTAACGAGGGATGGAAGAAGAAGCACGCGGAGATCGCGGGAGGAGAGAGGAGGAGGGAGACAATGAGATAACTCTCAAATTTTCATAATCATTCACCCCCTCAAAATGATGGACTACCATCTCTTTATATAGGAGAGATGGTTTACAAAAATAGTAAATAAATTAAAATTGACAACTAATTTTATCCTAATTGACCTCTAATTAGACTCTAATTAATTAATTGACCAACAATTACATTTAAAATCTACGAATAAACGTTGAGATCACATGCGATCTCAATTATTTAATTAGACCACTACGACCACTAAAAACGTAAATAAAATTGACGACTAATTAATTAGATAAATGTGGCCCTATAATTTGGGGTCACGCTGCATCAACTCTTGATGCAAACGGATTTCGGCGCGTCGTCTAAAAAATAAATAATTTGCGCGGTGGATATTGGGTGGAAGAAAAAGAGGGATTGAGAAGGAGAAAACTCGTCGGTAACGAGGGATGGAAGAAGAAGCACGCGGAGATCGCGGGAGGAGAGAGGAGAAGGAGGGAGATAATGAGATAACTCTCAAATTTTCATAATCATTCACCCCCTCAAAATGATGGACTACCATCTCTTTATATAGGAGAGATGGTTTACAAAAATAGTAAATAAATTAAAATTGACAACTAATTTTATCCTAATTGACCTCTAATTAGACTCTAATTAATTAATTGACCAACAATTACATTTAAAATCTACGAAATAAACGTTGAGATCACATGCGATCTCAATTATTTAATTAGACCACTACGACCACTAAAAACGTAAATAAAATTGACGACTAATTAATTAGATAAATGTGGCCCTATAATTTGGGGTCACGCTGCATCAGTGTGGGACGTATTATTATGTTAGTGTTGATGTCACCTTTTTCGAGTCAGTGATGTACTTTTCTCCTATAGGTGATCGGTTGACTTCGCCAAACTTCGATGACAAAATCCACATGCCACAACCACCACCTTCACCATTATCACCTCCTCGTATACCCTCAGCTCCTATTGTCATGATCCCATTGTTGCCACATTGCTATACATATCGACCTACTTCTGGTCATGGTCACCGCTCATCATCTAGCACGCTTCAGGTATGTTATGACTACGTTGTTCCTAACAATGGGCTTGATGCTTTGCTTGAACAGGGTTCTCTACAAGGAACGGGCATATAGGTTGATAATCCGGACATACCTATTCCGCTTCGGAAGCAGAAGCGTAGTTGTGCATCATATCCTCTTGCATCCCAGGCCTTCTTTGGTCGCTTGACTGGAGACTTCAGGAAGTTTGCTATTGCAGTGTCTGTCGTGGAAATTCCATAGAATTATCAGGAGGCTTTGAAGGATGGTAGGTAATGCCTAGTTATAGAAGAAGAAATTGTTTTACAGTCACGTGGTACCTGAAGCTTGAATCCTACCTTTAGTGGAGCATTTGGTGGAAGTGGTGTTTATTGTTAAACACCATGCAGATGGGACTCTAGATACATATAAAGCCGGATTGGTTGTTCGTAGCTTTACTCGGACATATGGACAGTCACTCTTCATTCCACTCTACATATTCTTCTTTCTATTGATGTAATATGTGATTGGCCTATATTTCACCTTAACATTAAAAATGCCTTTATATATGGTGATATACAAGAAGAGGTCTACATGCAACAACCTCTTGGGTTTGCTGCTGAGGGGGAGTATCCGTAGGTTTACATGCTTCATAAGGCAATATATGACCGTAAATAGAGTCCAAGGGCATGGTTTCAGAAGCCCTCGAATTTAATTGAGAAGCAGGGATTTCAGAAGTCAAATACGGATCATTCACTGTTTGTACAGAGAACTTCCAGAGGTATGGTGGCTATTATGGTATATGTTGATGCTATACTAGTTACATGTGTTGATGTGCATGGAATAACAAGCGCAAAGGAATTTCTTGACCAACAGTTTGTTATCAAGGATCTTAACACCCTACGGTAGTTCTTGAAGTTAGAATTTGCCAGAAATCAACAGGATCTTGTGATGACCAATGAAAGTATGTGACAGATATGTTAGTTGAGACAGGAATGGTTGGATGTCGACCTCTTACCACTCCTGTGGACCCTAATATGAGGTTATATGATGATGATACAGAGGAAGTGGACAGGAGAAGATATAAAGAATTAGTGGGAAAGCTTCGTTATGTTACTATAACCAGGCTAGATAGCTCATTTACAGTTAGTCGAGTGAGTCTATTCATGGAGAAACCCCAATAGGTACATATGGATGTTGTATATATGATATTGAGGTATCTCAAATCTTCTCCAAGTGCAGGATTGTTATTCAGAAAAGGGGCAACACTTACTACTTCTGCATGCGCCGATGCTGGCTATACAGCATGTCAAGAGGATAGAAAGTCCACTTCATGCTTTGCAGTTTTTGTTGACAGTTCTCTCATCTCTTGGAAGAGTAAGAAGCACACGGTGGTCGCCATGTCCAACGTTGTGTCTGAATATAGGACTATGGCAGCCAGTCCAGAAATGATGTAGGTTCGAGCAATACTAGCTGATTTACATATAGATGTACCTCTTCCTATGCAACTGCAATGAGGTAATCAGGCAGCTCTATTCATTGCAAACAATCCCGCATTTCATGAGAGGACGAACGTATTGAAGTGGACTGCCACTATACAAGGGACATGATTCAGAAAGGTTTTATCTCTACCTCTCATGTCAGCTCTGGAGACCAAACGATAGACATCTTCACCAAGGCTTTACTCAGAGGATTTTCCAGAAATGTTTATCCAAGCTAAGCATGATTGACATCTATACTCCATTTTAAGGGAGAGTGCAGATATATATTTTTAGGAGGTATCTGGTTTGGGGTGAGGCAAGGATGGCTTGGTTGTGCATGGCGGACTTGGCCTCCTTCTGCGGCTCGTTGGTTGCCAACAGGAGCAGAGCACGACGGGAGCTCCTCAGTCCCGTTGCCATTCTGTGGGCCCTGTGGCTGGGCAGGAATGCGGTCGTCTTTTCTGGGCAAAGATTCTACAAGGAAAATGTGGGGATACAGTCCGCGAGGTTGGTTGATGAGTGGGATATGTAGTTGTATGTCGTTGTTCTTGATTCCTTTTGTCTTTCCACGTGTTTTCGTCATTTAAATAATTAATTAATTTTTGGGGTGAACACCAATGAGTGTATCCACCTGTGTTTTGGCCTCAAAAAATATAGATTTTTATCTCTGTATTGTTTATTTACTTTCCTATTCTTTCGTCCAGCTTCTGTAATTTACCCATAGGTCTCTCCTCTATATAAGAGAGCCTAAGGTTCAAGGAATAGTATAACTTTCATTCTTTTTTCCCAACAAGCACCAATCACCCCCTCCCCTGGAATTCTTTCTCCCTCGACCTGCAAGTCATGGATAAAGTTTCTCCTTCTCCTTCCACTAGTAACCGCATGAAAAAAAATTGTGTTTGCGTCCTCTTCTTCCACCCATTTTCGTCTTGATCGGTGTTACCAACTTTTCATTTTTCACTAAGCGTTCCTCAACCATGAGATCAAGCTCTTCTTCCATACCAACCAATCGTGTGTCTCTGCCTCGGCCAACCTACGATGCTCTCCCCTTTTCTGTCGATCTACCCTCCCACATCTCATCAACCTCTCCCACACTAAATATCTAATGTGCAAACATCTGAGTTGCCAAACCTACCATCTGCAACGAACGCCAGAGAGCCGCCACCATCTCCCAGAATCCATCATCTAAAAACCAAGCTCTCTCAAATCTAAATATAGAGTGAGGAAGCATCCCCTCCCCCGACTCCCAGCAAATAGGCATCTGATCCGATATAATTCGAGTGAGAAGTCGGACCGAAGAAAGAGGAAACAACTCCATCAGTTCTGCAGAAGCCAAGAAACGATCTAACCGAGATCTTGGAGAAAGGTTACGTCATGTGTAACAACCATTTTAGCCACATCAATCACCTCCAAATTCAAATCTCTAACAAAATCCAAAAACTCATGATCACTGGTCTTGTCCCCATATCGCCGACGGGATCAATTTCGAGAAATTCGACCAAAATGGCCTATATCGACTGAAATTTGGGGGGGCTACTCAAAAACTGATCGAAATTTCGGTCGAATTTCAACGAAATTCCATCAAAATTTCATTTCAATCAATCACTGAAATGGTGACCGCATCGAAATTGGAGGCCTTCGTATCGCCAAGGCAGCCAGACCCAAAAAAGCATCACATTAAAGTCACCTTCAACCAGCCACAAGATACTTAAAAACTCTCCCCCGACAATCCTCAACTCGCCCCCAAAGAGCAGATCGACATGGGGCCCCAGATGGTCCATACACCGCAGAGAACAAGATCACCTTCGATAAACTTCGATTGCAATACCATCAATACCGAATTCTGAGCTACATGATATGCCGCCAGCTCAAAGACGTCCACATCCCACGCTAACACAACACCTCCAGCACTGCCAACAGTCAGGACCGCATGAAACTCTGAAAGACGATGTCCACCTACTGACCACACACCTAGACCCCACTCCGTCAACTTCGACTCTTGTGGAAACTCCACATCAGCACGCCAAGTCAACAAGAGATCACTCATAGCCTTTCTTTTTTTCCAAATCCCCAAAACCTCGCACGCGAGATGTTTAAGATTTGTCTTGAGATTGTAGTGAAAGCGCAAATGAGATGTGAGAAGCAGTAACATCTTGTAACTGAATGATAGCCAAAGAGCTAGACAAGTCTAAGGGAGGAGTCTCGCAAAAAAGGGTTTGGTGGTGAAGTGAAGGTGTTGGAAAAGAAAAGAGCCCACCCATGTGTTTAGTACCACATGGGGGAGCGATCACTGTTGGGTCTGTCCGTGGGGCTATATAAGGAGCCCCACACCCCCTGTACTCATTGAGAAAAGCAATAGCAAAACACGCCCCTTTGAGGGCTTCTCCCGTGGTTTCATCCCGCTCCTCACGGAGTAGGGTTCCACGTTAAAATCTTTGTTCTTATTGATCTATCTTTATTTCCGATTCCGCTTCCGCATTCTATTCTTCTACATGGTATCAGAGCGGGTTCGATTCTCGAGGAGTTTATGATATTTTATTTTTTGTTCGAGATTCGAGATCCAGATCTACGGTTTCTGTGAAAACCTTATTTTTGTTGAAGATTATTTTGGAGATTCGTCGCGTTCTTAGTTTTTGTTCCCGCAGCCCTAGGTGCTAGGGCTATCATCGGCAGGTTTTTCATCATGTTCATCACCCGTCGAGCTCCTGCAGCCCACGCCAATGGCACAGCCTCCAGACTTCCAGGTTTAGATGGAACCCTAGATATGATTTTGTGAGGGTGCAACACATCTCCACGCACCCATACAGGAGCAGATCTATTCCAAGGTTGAGATCCGTTCATGTTCCAAGGCATGCGAGCCCCACAGGCGCAGCCGTAGTGCACCCCCGTGCACCTCCTTCCAAATGCAGCCCTCGGAGCCCCATTTGCGGCAGCAGCCGCCAATCCCTTTCCAAGGCAGAGGCTCCAGATCGTGCTCCCGATTCCAAGCGTGCGAAAGTCATCGCACAACCCTACGCATCTGAACAACTCCATGGCTCATCGTGTTGAAGATCCTCCCATCGACGATCATTCTCGTGAAGCCCTCGGTCTCGCATCTCCCCAGGCTCTCAGGCGCAACTTAGATCACTCCTTCGAGGCGGCGCGAGGGACTCCGTGTAATCAACCGCGCATATCGGCATCTCCGCGCACAGGTGCAGGGTCTTCGCCCAGGCGGCGCACCCTCCTCTCGCACCCCCTCATCTCCCAGGCCCACATGCGGAGGCGCAGCACCTTCCAGGCCCCCCCAGGCCTCCGCGACGACGGTCCTCTTCCACATCGAAGCCGCCAGCAACCTGGGCGGCGACCTCCTTCCTCCTCCAGGTGATCATCTCCAGCACGACCAACCCAACGCGAATCCAGCGGCCAATCGCGCGCCGTATCCTCCAGCAGCAGCGGCATCCAGAGGAACCCCATCGGGGGGGCTTCCACGAATGGTTGAGAAGAGCCCTAGGGGGGCCGAAACCCCTTCAACGGGAATCCTGTTGGGCCTTTAAAAAAAAGTATATTTGAAAGGGTCCAAAAGGGGGCCCAATATTTGGCCGTACAAAAAAAGGGGGAGGGGTAAACAGAGATACCAGCCCGTTCGATTCCGAGTCTTCAGAAAAAAAAAGGATATTTGCGGGGTATTTGCTTGAAAGCCCACGAAAAAAAAGAGAGATTTATTATTGAAAGGAAAAAGGTGAGTATAAAATATAAAAAGTCGTACGCGAGTATAAAAAAAAGAGAAAGGAGAGATGCGTACAAAAAAAAATCGTACGCAAGTATTTAAAAAAAACAGAGAGGGAGAGAAATTAAAAAAAAAAGAAAGAAAAGAAGTTTGTTAAAAAAAGGAGGTGCATACATGAGAAAAGCCGTACGAAAAAAAGTGTAATAGGAGAAGATGAAGAAAAGGCGCGTACAAGAAAAAAAGCCGTACGCATAAAAAAATGCGATTCATGTTTGCTTCTCCCAACATGTTTTTATTTTCATTTTTCTCACAAGTTTGGGAGAAAGGGGGAGTAAAAGCCATATGCATCCTACATCATTTATTGACAGACCAAACACTCCGGATTTCACAGAATATCAAGCCATCTTCACTGTGCATCGATCTTCGTCGTGGTGTCTCTATCCTCGACATCGACTCCGCACTGGATTTGTTTTCTTCAAGGCACGACGGAGACAAAGTCCGATGACCCGCAGGCACGACTGAGACAGAGATCCGGTGACCATGCAGGCACGACAGAGACAGTCCGGTGACCTTCCAGGCACGACAGAGATACGTTCCGGTGACCTGATATACCCGTCAGCAAGCGGGTTTGTCTACCAGTTGCGGATACATACGTTTATTGTGGTGATTTCAAGTGAAGATGTAATGATGTATATTTTTCTTTATTGTTGCAAGTTGTAGCTGTCCCAGCTACCAACTTGAGGGGGAATGTTGGAAAAGAAAAGAGCCCACCCATGTGTTTAGTACCACATGGGGGAGCGATCACTGTTGGGTCTGTCCGTGGGGCTATATAAGGAGCCCCACACCCCCTGTACTCATTGAGAAAAGCAATAGCAAAACACGCCCCTTTGAGGGCTTCTCCCGTGGTTTCATCCCGCTCCTCACGGAGTAGGGTTCCACGTTAAAATCTTTGTTCTTATTGATCTATCTTTATTTCCGATTCCGCTTCCGCATTCTATTCTTCTACAGAAGGGATACAAGAAAAGCTTAAAATTAAAAGAGCTTGCTTTAAAGCTATGTATAAGTATAGTTAAGAAGACGTTGTCACAAACTATAAAATAGCGAAAAATGAAGAAAAGAATGTTGTAAGTGAGCTAAGTCAAAATCTTACGAAGTTTTGAAGAAATAGCTTGACTCTAAGGAGGGTCAAAAGGATAATATTTAGATTGACCAAAGCAAGATTAAAAAAAGACCAAAGATCTTTCTCAAGTGAGATGCATTAAGGATGAGGAAAGGCGTGTGTGTGTTACTCAGACAGATACATAGACTAGATGGAAGTGATATTCCCATATGCTTTTTATTGGAGAAAGGAATAAAGAGATCGCTTTGGGAGATCCAACCGGTAGTGAAAGTTACACGAATCATACAAACTAAAGACGAATACAAAGAAAGGAAGTAGGGGAGGTTTTAAAGGTTATGAAACATGGGAAAGGTGTAGGACCTAATGACATTCCTATAGTTGATGAATTCTAGGATAACATGATTTGACTTAACTCAAAATTTTATTCAATATTATTTGGTGAAGCAAGAAAATGCCTAGAGAATGGAGGAGAAGCATTGCGTATCTTTACAAGAATAAAGAAGACTTTCAAAATTGTTCAAATTACTGAGGTGTCAAACTGATGAGCCATACTATAAAATTTGGGAACATATAATCAAAAGAATGTTGAAATAAGTTTCTAAAATAACATAAAATCAATTCGGCTCCATGCCAGGTCACTCTAAGCTCATTGAAACTCTTGAGAAGAACAATGGAGATTTATGATTCAGTCCCATTGGAGATATTGTGGGGAGTTTTGGAGAAGAGACAAGTGCATGTCATGTACATTAACATTATAAATTCTATGAATGACGGGACCAGTGTAGGAAATGTCGAATCGTATCAGTCCGTCCGAAAAAGGATATATCAGGATATATCACTGATATATCAACGATATCGATGGAAATGTCGAAAATGGCTCAAAAAGCCATTTTTTACTATTTTTAGAATTAAGATCATCCAAGATATTAAAACAACAAATAAATATCGATGATTTATGCCCCATATATCGCACATATCAGTCATATCGAACGTATCGTTGTTAATATTGATTCATGACTTATAGATATTGGAAATGGATTTCACTCAAAGTCTTCAAACAATAAATAACCAAGAAATATACACTTAGATGACACATATGGATCATTTATGATCCTTATATCACACATATCAGACATATCAGCCTTATCAACCACATAGTGAATGGTAATGAAATAAGACATTTGATTCCAAAAATGTACATAATGATTAATGAGTAATGAGACTGTGTTTCTGTTAGAGATTGCAGAAGATTTTTTTCTTTATATTATATTATAACCCCACGAGGGCTTTTATAATGAGAATATTCTATGTGGCTATTTGTTAAGAGAATATTCTATAGAAAATATTCTATAGAATATTCTCATTTGAGCCCTCTAGGGTTTAGTCCTATATAAGGAACCCTAAACAACGAATCATGTTTTCTTACCATCCTTTCACATGGTATCAGAGCAGCGGTTCTAGACCGGTGTTCTGACCTAATCACCCCTCCGCCACCGCTAGCCCTCTAAGTCCCTCTACAGCCGTGTGTCACCTCGGGTCTCTACACCTCCTGCCTTAGGCCCACGCCGCCTCGGGTCCCCAGGCCCTACCAAGCCTTCTGTACACGCGAGGGGGCCGGGCTGAGCGTTGCCAAACTGCTTTAAGTCGGCCAGGTACCACCGCCACGTTGGTCAGGCCCGCCTTGCGCCTCCTTGCGCGGCCAGGCGCCTCCGCCAGGCCCCTCCAGGGTCCGATTGTGTCACCTTTGCGTCGTCCAGCACCATCAGGCGCCTCCACTAGGCAGGCCAGGCCCCCCAAGGCCTCCCCTTTATGCCGTCAGCGCCGACAGGCGCCTCTGCTAGGAAGGTCAGGCCCTAATCACGTGAGGAGGCCGACTCCGCCATGCCCGCCAGGCCCCCTCTTCTGACATCAAACGATCATTGCCTCATCCTTCTTACTCCTTGATGAGGGTTTAGATATTTGATGATAAATTGAGGCAAGCTATACTCTCTAGGTCACTTTTTCTCGACCAAAGCCGTCATGATGACATCTGTCGAGATCAAGCTCACGTACCCTACTTCTTCTTTGCTGGTACAAGGCCCTTCTATCAACTTGAAGGGCTCCGAAAATTATGTTCTATGGTCTCGGTCTTTCAAAGTGGTTGTTGGTGGTCAGCGCAAGAGCTACATTCTTACAAAAGTTCCACCTGCGAAAACGGATAAGGACTATGAAACTTGATTTGTTGATAATTTCCAGGTTATCACTTAGACGACGAACAGTGTCGATCCAAACATTGCTGCGAATCTTCTGTACAAAGACACCGCTAAAGCAATGTGGGAAAACCTTGAGTGTGTATATTCTCAAAAAACGACTAAATCTCGTCTGTCAGACATATACACAAGGATTTGGTCTAGTACTCAGAGAGAATCAAGTCTTATCGAATACTACAGGCTTCTTACAAGCCTTTTTGAGGAACTCCTTATTTTTCAGCCTGCATGTCGTGATAAACAAGTAGGAGAACGTGTTGAATGGCAGGTTTACAGATTTCTTTCGGGACTAAATCCAAAATATAAGACTGTGAAAGATCAGTTTCTGATGGCCGATACTCTACCTACTCTTGAGACCATCTTCGGACGCTTACAGGAGCTAGAGGCTTCAATTCATCACTCTACCACCCACACCTCTACAGAGACGATGGCTCACTATACCTCCTCAGGATACAGAGGGTGTCATAACTATCAAGGAGGACGGGGACGTGACTCAGGGCATGGACGTGGTCGTGAATCTGGACGTAGTCGTGACTCTAGACGTGGACGTGGTCGTGATTCTTCTACTCGGCATCCAGCATGTGTACACTATGGACGTTGGAATCACCCTTCTGATCGTTGTTGGGCAACGTTTGGAATGCAACCTAATGCCAACAATGCCTAGATGAAGTATCGTATGATGCAACTGCAGAAACATCTACTCAGCAAACCAACGAGGCACAAACCCCATTCATTGCTTCAAATATGCTCGCCTGCGACAACTGCTACAATAATCTAGTCCTTCTGATAGTAATGCTTCTGCCCCTATTGCTAGCATGGCTACTACCTCAGGTACAGTAGCAAACTCTGTCTCTGCCTTTAAGCATGCATGGATTATTGATTCTGGAGCCTCTACCCATCTGATGGGAGAAGGAAGTTTGCTAACCTCCTCCCAGTTGTCTTCCTCTGTGAAGACTGTTCGGTTTGCTAATGGGGATCATTCCCCAGTGACTGATGTTGGTACTGTCAACTTTTCTTCCAAGCTGCATCTGACAGATGTTCATTGTGCACCTGCTTTTCCTCTCAACCTTCTATTAGTATAGAAGCTATGTCGTCAGCTTAACTCTTGTGTTATTTTTGATGAGGTTTGTTGTTATTTTCAAGACATCCGGACGAAGAAGATTTTTGGTGGGGTCATGAGAGGAACGGCCTCTATTACCTCGACATCCCTTCTGATTCCAACTTTGCCGGTGCGGTCTCCATCTTTGAAGATACTTTTCTATGGCATCTTCGTCTTGGCCACCCTTATGCTAAAGCTCTCTCCATGATGTTCCCGGAACTTTCTATGCTGAAACCCTTTGAGTGTGAAGCATGTCAGTTCGGGAAACATCATCGAGTCTCCTTTCCTGCCAAAAACTGAGTCGTGCCGTCGTATTCCTTTTGCACTTGTTCATTATGATATCTGGGGACCTGTCCGGTCCGAAGTCTAAGCGGTTATAAATATTTTGATGTCTTTGTGGATGACTACAGTCGATCATCTTGGATTTCCATGTTAAAGGAACGTTCAGAAATTAACAATATTGTCAAGAATTTCTTTTACTATGTCAAAAACATCTTCTCCACTGCTGTTAAAATATTTCGTTCTGATAATGCATTGGAATTTACACAAAATGATTTGACATCCTTCTTTGCTTCCCAAGGTGCTATCCATCAAACCTCTTGCCCATATACCTTCCAACAGAATGGGGTAGCCGAAAGAAAACTTCAACATCTCCTCGACATTGCCCGCTCTCTTCTTACCCAAATGAAGGTCCCCAAAACCTATTTGGGAGATGATATTCGCACTGATGTCCATCTTATCAACAGAGTTCCCTCTGTCTCCCTAAATGGCTCCACGCACTTTGCCTTATTGTATCCATATGACACACCATTTCCTTTACCTCTACGGATTTTTGGATGCATCGACTTTGTTCACAACTTTCATACTGTAGACAAATTATCGTCGCGTGCAATTAAATGTGTTTTTCTGGGTTATTCCCAACAAAGAACGGTTATAGATGTTATGATCATTGTGGTAAATGCTATTATATTCAGTCGATGTCACCTTTTTCGAACAAACTCGCTTCTTCAATCAAGATGTATCTGACATACCATTAGAACTTCCTCCTCCAACAATTGTCTATAAAAGAAAGCATGTGTCGCCTCTTGTTCCTGTTCCTCTACATGTTCCTTTGTTGCAGGAAAATATGCCATCTTCAAGTGCCCCCACCAACACTACCCCGGATGATCCTCAGGAGCTTCCCATTGCCATATGCAGAACAAAGAGGCAATGCACTATTCATCCTATGTCTAATTTCATGTCCACTGATAGCCTATCATTCTTTTTGAAATCCAGAAGCAAGGGGGAGACACTCGACGGTGCACGCCTTAAAATTTTGTTCAACAGAGAAAGGGAAAAGAGAGGGATAAGAAAAAAAATCACACCCCAACACTACACAACCATTACAACGCCCAATCCTCCACCAGATGCTTAGCAAAAATCCCCACATTCTCCTTATAGAACCTTTGGCCCGAGAACAGCAGATCATTCCGTCCCCGCCAAATCGCCCACAGTAAGACCACTGGATAGAGCACCTCCTTCACTAGCATCCCCTTATTAGCCTGAAGCGAACACCAGAAAGACTGGAGGTCATTTGTGCCGCACGTGTCCAAAGCAGCCCCCTGCCACACTTCAAACACCCAGGGGCACAAGAAGAAGAGATGCTCCACGGATTCAATCGCCGCATTGCAAAGCAAGCATCTGTCAGAAATGGTACCTAAAAGCCTGGCACAACGGTCTCTCGTCATCAGCCTCCGCCTCCTTAACAGCTACAAGAAGAAGCCAACTCTCTCAGGAAGCTTAAGAGCCCATAGAAAGGCAAAATCCCGAATAATAATCTCCGACTGCGACGGCGGTCGCCGAGAGATAGCCCCGAAGGCCTTCTTGACCGCGAAAGGAGCCTCCCGCCAGCACCAGTGGTCCCTCCCCCCGTAGGGCATCCCACCTCCCTCACAGCATCGAGCAAAGCCAAGAAATCCTCCAACCTCTGATCAGAAAAGTTGACGGAAAACCTGGGGCATCAATTCCCATCCAACCAGCAGGCAGCAACCGAACACGACTTATCCTCAGCCAAAGCAAATAACCGCGGGAAACGAGATTAACGCCCCCTCCCCCCCCGCCCAATCGTCCGTCCAAAAGGAGGACTCCCCCCCACCAAGGACCGGTCTGAAAAGCGCGATATTCCTCAAGAACACCTCCACGACCCCCCCCCCCCCCCAAATGGTGGTGGAGGCATCCCGGAAGACCTGCGAAGGCAAGCCCCCCCCACCCCACGTCATAGATCATCCTCACCACATTGCAGCACAGATCCTCCCCTGACCCCCAAATCCTGCTCGCCCACTTAAGGAGCAAGGCGTCGTTCATATGTTCAATCGACTTGACACCCAGCCCACCTTGATCCTTCCTGCAAGTAATATCCTCCCACCCAACCAAGTGGATCCCCCTCGACCCACCCCTCCCCCCCGCTTCCCCCACAAGAAAGTACGCATTGCTTCTCCAGCTGAGACCTGATCCCCTTGGGCATCCGTCGGTTCGACAAAAAATATATCGGAATAGACGAAAGGATCGCTTTAAGTAGAACAGCCGACCCCCTCTCGATAAAATCGCGAACTTCCAGCCAGCCATTCTTGCCCCCACTTACTCCACCACCCTCAGCCACGTCCGCCCCACATTTATAGGCATCCCCAGGTAGTCCATCGGCAAAGAAGAACAAGCCGATCCCAAAGCCACCGCATACGCGTCGCTGTCCTGAACCGCAGGTCCGAAGGGGACGAACTTGGACTTGCCATCGTTCTTAACCAATCCGGACAGCTCGCCAAAGATTTCCAGAGCGAGGTCATACCCCTCGCCTCCTCTAGCCCCCCCTCAACAAAAAACAAGGTACCATCGACGTACTGCAAGATTGGGACATGCACCCCCCCCCCCCCCCGAGTAACCCCTTGAGAGGCCGATGTTAACCACACGAGTCGCAAAATCCGCAAGAACATCAGCCGCCAGGATAAAAAGCATGGGAGCAAGAGGACACCCCTGGCGCACCCCCCTCCGGCCATTCACCATAATAGAAAAAGAGGCAGTGGTGATACACCACCTCATCCACGATATCCACAGCTCCGGGAAACCCTTTCTCCTAAGCACCGACCAGAGGAACCTCCAATCAAGACTACCGTAAGCTTTTTTAATATCGACCTTCCAAAGGATACCACATGTGTCCCTCCTCTTCCAATCCGCAATGATCTCCGACGCAAACGTGAGACAATCAGAAATCTGCCTCCCAAGAATGAAGGCCGACTGCATCGGGGAGACAACACTGTCAAGAATGCTGCTGCCCAGGCGGATAGCGAGAACCTTAGCAATAATAAGGTAAATAGCGTTGGAGACCACAATAGAGCAAAAATCGTCGATGGAGGCCGGCGTCGAGGACTTGGGCAATAAAATAATAAGCACACGGTTGATCATGTCGAAGCACACGTTCTCCCGACAAAACTCCAAGGCCACCTCCAACACCTCGTGGCCCACAAGATCCCAAAAGTCCCTGTAAAATGACACTGGGAACCCATCAGGGCCAGGGGCTGCATCAGCATTATGCTCCCACACCGCATCCTTGAGCTCCTCCAAGGTCACATTACGCACGAGCAAGTCAACGTGCGAGTCCGCCACCGCACGCGTGTCAAGGTCCAGCCACCTCCACAACCTCGAAATATTCGAGGAAGACACGTCCTTGAAATAGTCCGCTATGGCTCTCCCCATCTCTTTGTTCCCCTCCACGCGAGTCCCACCAATGTCGATGGAACGCAACGCATTTGCCCTGAGTCTCCCACTAGCAACACGATGAAAGAAAGAGGTATTCGCGTCCCCTTCCTGAAGCCAAACGCTTCTCGATCGATGTCTCCATTCCGTCACGCGCTTCTTATCCTCCAGAGCAACCTTTAATTGAGCAGCAGCGTGGTCGGTCAGCTCCTCCACCGTGAGCTCCATGTGGTCCTCAAGCTCGTCCAGACACCGGATAGCCTCCTCTGCGTCTTTCCTTGAGGCGATTCTGGCCACCCTAGAGTCCCTCTTGAAAGCCGATAGACGAATCCGCAGCGAAGATAGCTTTTGAGTAAAGCGAGACGCAGCGGACCCCGAAACGGCCACCTCCGACCAATGTGATGCCACCAAGTCCCTGAAATTGTCTTCCAATAGCCAGCATTTTTCGTATATGAACATCCCCCTCTGCAAAGGAGCCTCCCCCGAGCACCATAAATTGGATTGTGATCCGAACACACCCGCAGCTTTGTCTCCACCGAGGCTAAAACATAGGTCTCCAAAAGCTCGTTGGAAGTAAGGAACCGATCAAGATGCGACCGAGAATTTAAGCTCCTCCAGGTATACGCGGTGTCCACCGCATCCATCACCTCAAGTCCCAGCGAGTCCACGATGTCCGTGAAGTCAAACGAGCCCGAATCCTGACCACCCCTGCCCCCAGGCATGTCCGAAGATAGAAGCGTAACGTTGAAGTCCCCCCAATGAGCCAGGGGACTCCAACAACAGACCTACCAACCTCCAGAAGATCTTTCCATAAATCCCCCCGAACCAAACCACAGCAAGGACCATAGACGCAAGACACCGCCAACCGAAGAGAGGAGGCCGAACATACCAGGAACACCGTCAGCACGTATCTCCCACGAATGACCGAGTCCAAGGACATAGCCGAGGACCGCCACGCCACCAGCATCCCACCCGAGGATCCCACCGTGTCGAAGGCACAGAACTGGTCCAAAGCCCCCGCCCCAAAGGACCTCCACACGTCATCCGCCACAGACTGCAGCTTTGTCTCCTGAAGCAAGACGATGTCGCATCCCCATTCAATGCACCTGGAACCCACAATCCTCCGCTTATCCGGGTCACCGAGCCCGCGAACATTCCAAGACAGAACCTTCATCTGGAACCTTCGAAGCTCCCAAGGATTCTGGCCACCCCCGCGGTCTCCGCTACTAGCATCTTCAACGGAGGGCACGGGCTTTCCTCCGCCCGCGCCGACCTTGATCTGTTCCACCATCTGTATCTCTTGCCGCTTCTCTTATCGCTCGTCCCCTCACCGCACACGAGGTCGGGCACCTCCAGAGCAGGGGCCGCCGCAGCACCCCGATCGAGGCCACCAGAACCAGATGTGGAGGACGTTGGGACCTCACCTGTTGAAAGTCGAGCCCGAGCACCCCCCCCCTCCGTGCCATGAGAGAATAGCGCGCCCAGAACCTCCAAAGATGGAAAGACCCACGTCGAAGCAGTATCAGACGTCACCACCGGAAAGGGCAGCACGGGATCCGAAGATGCCCTACCGACACCCGCACTTCGGAAGCCCCCTGGATCCGCAGAAGGAAAGTAAACCTTAAACGGGTCCGCGAGAAGGTCCGAGTGCTCGACCCGCAACTTTGGGCCCAAATCCACAACCGGCTCCAACACAGACGTTGAAGAAACAGGAAGACGCCTGCCCGCGTCACCATGCAAAAGGAATAAGTTTGGCGGCAGGTACAGAGCTAGAGAGGAGTTTACGAAGCACCGCGTGCATGGAAGAGATCGAGTCGTTCCACCGAGGGGTCTCCTCGGAAACCCAACCGTCAACAGGATATCCGAAGCGTCCCCGGACCCTCCGCCGGCCTCCTCCACCTGCACCTCCGGAGGGGGCGGAGGTTCGTCCACCAGCAACTCAACTTTGAAAGAATAGCACCTGACCTCCGATTCGGCGTGGGTGCTTCTCCCTCCAATACTGTCGAGGAAGCTCTTGCTGCATTCAAAAAGGATCCTCGTGTCCTCCACAGACGACCCAGGTCGGAGCCCGTCATCCAACACAACCCGGACCGTACCCCACCGTCGTAAGGCCTTCCTCAGGCAGCCAAGCGAGCGCGATAGGAAGGGAACTCCCTTAACCCTAGCCACGCACACTTCCACCTCTGAACAGGCACCATCCGCGAACCGAAAGCCTTGCCAGCAGACGTTGGCTACATCTCCGTTGCGAAGCAACCGATCCCTCTGGATGGTCGTCAACCACGAACGCAGCACCTTGAAGCGCCCAGCTTCACCACATCTCCCGCGAAGTGCGTGCCCAGGAACCCGCGCAGATGGGAAAGAACTATGTCCAAATCGACAGCGCCCCTCACAGCAAATCCGATCAGTGCATGCACACCCGAGCCCCGATCGTCCAACCCTTCTTGGGCCACGACCGTCGGGCGACCACCCCCAACCACAGCCCCAGGAACACTTACAGGCTTTGAAAGAGTAGCACCTCGGTGCACGTTCCCCACCACCTCCACGAACGAAGGCCCATCCCAACTAACCTCAGCACCATGCAGATTGTACCGGCCTCCACGTAACCCATGAAAACCTGCAGGAGCAGTCGCACGAACAGGTCCACGAAACGCCATGCAAGTTGCATGATGGTGGCCCGTCTTCCCACAAGAGAAGCACATTGGTGGTGAAGGACAAAAGGAGGCCACATGCCCCCTGGTTCCACATCGAAAGCATCTCCGGTCAGGCTTATTGTGAGACACTCTCGTCCACTCCCCGCCGCCACCGTCCTGAGGAGCCTCCTCGCAAACGAAAGCTCGCTTCTCCTCCCCTCCCCACTCGCCATCCCCTTCGCACTCGCCTTCGCACTCGCACTCGCCATCTCCAACGAGGGACCCACTGATAGTCTATCATGTTCTGATAAAAGATATGCAGATGCTCTTATGATAATCTATGTCCCAAGAGACTATCACAGTGCATTACAGGACCACTGGTGGCGACAAGCTATGAATGAAAAAATGGATGCTCTCAATTCCAGAGGAACAAGGGATCTAGTTTGGTGTCCCCAAGGTGTCAGGCATGTTGCCTGCAGATGGGACTTTACTACGAAACATTCTCCGGATGGTTCTATTGACAGACTGAAAGCAAAACTTGTGACAAAAGGATCTACAGATACATATGGAGTTGATTACTTCGAGACTTTTTCGCATGTTGCCAGGATGGGGTCTATTCGCACTATCCTCTTTATAGCCGTGAACAAAGGATGGCCTATTTTTCAACTGGATGTCAAGAATGCATTTCTATATGGTGATCTTGAGGAAGAGATTTACATGATGCAACCCCCAAGTTACGAAGTCGAGGGGGAGTATGTTTGCTGGCTTCGCAAAGCAATTTATGATCTAAAGCAAAGTCCGAATGCATGGTTTGACAGACTTAGTTCAGAGATTAGCACTCTGGACTTTCAGAGAACTACATCTAGCCATTCTGTCCTTGTCAGAAAACGATCAACATGTACTGTCATACTAGTTGTATATGTGGATGACATGGTTGTTACAAGTGACGATGATAAACGAGTGCTAGACGTGAAGACTTTTCTGTAAAAGGTTTTTGTCACCAATGATCCGGGGCAACTTCATTATTTTCTGTGTATAGAAGTCTTACGCACCAAGAAGGGGCTTCATACGTCACAAAGAAAGTACTACTTAGATATACTAACTGAGGCAGGACTACTTGGGTGCAAGCCCTCTGGCATACCTGCAGAACCAAAGAAACATTCGACACCAGATGATCCTGTGCCATTGAAGATACTACAAGATACAGAAGCCTGGTTGGCAAACTTTTGTACCTTATTGTTACTAGGCCAGATATATCATATGCTATGAACAGAGCTAGCCAACACATGGAGAAACCATGCTACAGCCACTAGCAAGATGTTCTTCAGATCCTTCGCTACCTAAAGGAATCCCCTGGACGTGGTCTATTCTATGAGGCAAATGGATACGTTAAGGTTGCTACTTATGCTGATGCTGATTATGCAAGCTCACCTGAGGATAGTCGTTCTACGACGGGTTATGCGATGATGGTAGGAGGTAGCCTTGTTAGTTGGAGCCTGGAGGAGCAAGAAGCATACGGTGGTATCCCGATCTAGTGCAGAGGCAGAATATAGGGCAATGGCCCAAGCCACATGCGAAATTACCTGGTTACTGTCTCTTTTGCAAGAACTCGATATTGCTATCACTACTCATGTTCCTCTATACTGTGATAACAAATCTACCACTTATATTGTTATAAATCATGTGTTCCATGAGAGGACAAAACACGTTGAGATCGACTGTCATTTTGTTCGTGATGTTGTACGAGAAGGCAAGATTTATACACTACATATCTCAACAGATCTTCAGCTTGCAGACATATTCACGAAGGCCTTATCAAAGAAGCGCCTTTCTTGGATATCTTCCAAGTTGGGCATGATCGATGGATATGCTCCAACTTGAGGGGGAGTGTTATATATTGTAGAAGACTTCTTTCTTTATATTATAATTGTAACCCCACGAGGGCTTTTATGTTAAAAGAATATTCTATGTGGCTATTTAAGAGAATATTCTATAGAATATTCTCCTTTGAAACCTCTAGGGTTTAGTCCTATATAAGGACCCCTAGACCTCTTGAATAAACAACGAATCATCTTTTCTTATCATCCTTTCACAGTTTCTTTGGTACAAAGATTTATTTATTGAGATCCAAAATTATACTTTCATAACTTAAATTAATTTCTCAACATAACTCAAAAACCCCAAATTAGTTCCCCAAATATCTCACTATATTATAGATCTAATTTTTAATTCGCTGATTTAATTGATTACTACTTTTTAATTAACATAAAGTACCATTAAAACCTTATTTTTTATCTAAAAATGAGATCTAACTTTATCATTCTATAATTTAATTTCACAACATAACTCAAAATTCCAAATTAGTTCCCCAAATATCTCACTAAATACTTCAAATCATTAAAAAAAACAAGAATATGCATTACCAAACAACTACGAATAAAATCCCTAACAAATTTCACAATTTCAACTAAGAAATCAGAATAGATCCAGAGCTTACCTCAAGGAAGATAACCGCGAGCTTCGGAGAAGAGCTTGGACGAAGAATGGGGCGAAATGGGAAAACCGAAGCGATATGGCGATATGGGCCCGATATCGGTGCAAGTTCATGTTGGCAGATTCCTCCTGTCGGCGATATATCGCAAGCATGTGATATATCGTCGATATATCGACGACGATATATCCACAAAACCCGATAAATAGATATAATGTCTAATATCGATATCCTCTGGCCACTAATACAAATATATCAGCGATATATCGCCGATATATCGTGATACTGTCTACTATGGACAAGACTTCATCTTGTGTAAGAATCTAGTCTGCAATGACAAACTATTTTGACATCTCAACATCGGTCTACATCAAGATTCAACTTTAAGTCCATTACTTTTTACTTTGATTATGGATGAGTTGACTAGTCACATCCATGATGAGATACATTGTTGTATGTTGTTCACCGATCACATTGTGTTTATTAATGAGGCTAAGGATGGAGTAAAAGAGAGGCTTGAGATTTGGAGACATGCCTATATAATAAGGATTTCCCATAAGTAGTCCAAGGCTAAATATATGGCATGCACAATTGATGGAAGCAATGGTGAAGGAATCAAAGTAAGATTGAAGAAGATAACATTAAGAAGAAAGTTCTTTTATATACTTGGGATCTATTTTGCAACATGATGGGGGAACTCGAGGGAGATGTTACTCACAGAATAAATGCAAATTGGTTGAGGTGGAGAGAAGCATCTATTATTTAATTACAACAACAAAGCTTTTTCTCACATTATGTAGGGTCGGGCTACCCCTCTATTTGTTAATATGATTAAAAATTCATTTTAAAATCAAAGGAAAGTATTAAAAGCAATCATGAGATCTGCTATGCTTTATGGATCTGAATGTTAGCCTATAAACCATAGATATGTGCAAAGAATGATAATGACAAAAATAAAAATGCTACGGGGGATGCATGGTCATACACAAAAAGGCCGTATTCAAAACATGATGCGATCAAAAGGAAAGGTTGTATAGTTCTGAGATAGAAAACTACTTATGATGGTTTGTCCATTTACAAAGGAGCTTGATTGATGCATCAATTAGGAGATGTGAAATTTGGGATGTTGAACAAGATAAGAGAGGGTGATAAAAGCCCAAGAAGTATTGGAAGGAGATTATCCAAAGGGATCTTAGTTATTTAGATCTAAGCTCGAGAATGACCCAAGATAGATCTGGATAGAGACAAAAAATCCATGTAGCATACACTACTTAATGTAGGAAAAGGCTTTGTTGTTGCAGCATTTGAAAAGAATAGTAAAATTTATTTTTGTATGTGTATAAAATAGTCAAGGTGATCAAGGTCCAATCAAAGTTAAGATTTAGACGTAGTTGGATAGAAGGAAAATTGGACAAGAGGATGTGGTACCCATGTTTTTCCAGTGCCCCTTCTCTAAGGATGTATGGGACTAAACATTCCATGGTTGCACACGACTTTTGGGAACACCTATTGACAGCTTTAAGGAAGATGCGATAGCAAGTTATTTAAGGTGAAAGGACATACTCATGCCTTTCACAATTCACAGTGGTATAGGCAGTTTAGATGCAACGAGAGGAATTATTATCTGGATCGGCTAAAGCATGTGTAAAGTAAGCATGCCAGGCAGTGTCCTATTGGCGTGTTAAGCATGTTATCATGCTATGTTGTTTTAGTGCATATTACTTGTTATCCTTGAAAATCCAATTTTGTATGAGCATCTATTATGGTCATACATCGGGCATCGGCTTTCTAAAAAATATGTATACAATTTACAAGTGATAAAATTGCATGCATCCCTACCCATCCCACCCACACACTATTATTTGCTTTCTTAGTGAAATTAATTTTGGATGAGCAAAAATCCGTAATGGGTCCTTTGGCTTTTCAAAATAATATATACGTAGTTTGCAAGCAATCAAAGATACTATACACTCATACACAATGTTATTATCTTCGTGGGCCATCGATCCAATCTAGCAAACCCAAGCACTGCTCAGTTGAACTCGCCATGACAAGGCTATCTAGCTCAAAATCAGTCGCAAGCTCATTTAATTAGCTAATTGGGTAGAGCTTAGGTTGGATCTTATGAGTTACACTATTCTCAACACCTTTGGATACACCAAAGATGTAGTTCAACTACCATAATTGGGAGAGCATAGGTTGGATCTTATGAGTTGCGCTATTCTTAACACCTTTAGATACAACAAAGATGTAGTTCAACTACCATAATACTCTTACATTATATAATTATAATATGCTTATCACTACAAATGACTATACACACTCTCGAGGGCAAGGCCGTTCTATAAAAGGTGCGTGTTAAAAAGGACCTTGGTAACCCATTATACTTTCTTCGGATTGATGTCGCTCATGCCCCTATAGGAGTGCATCTATCCTAGAGAAATTACTACCTTGACATTCTTGCATGTTCCTCTAGTTATGCCACCTCGACAGACCCTTTATTTGAAGATACTACGCGATATTTTAGCTTAGTGGACAAACTTGTGTGTATATTATAATCACTAAATCGAATATTTGTTACGTGGTGAGCAAAGTCATCCAACATATAGAAAAGTTAAGATATACTCATTGGTCTCACAGTCTTCTCGTCCTCATATACATGATAAATTCACCATGTTAGGTTAATGATTGTTATATACTGCTTATTACTACATATTGTGTTTTTTCTCCTTAGGTCAGCTGCTCCATCGAAGATTTTGTCATGTTTGTTGGTAACAATCTAATCACTTAGCTAATTAAAATGCAGAAGCAAAGTACATAGTTACGGTTCAAGTTAATTGTTTGTCACCTTTCTACGGGAACACAAATTGTCCATCATAACTCCAATTTCCCTCTAGTGTAACATAAGTAGACCAGTTGTATTATAAACATGTATTTCATAACCACATCAATCACATTGAAGGAGACTAGCATTTTATCATGGATGCATTGTGTGACGACTGACGAGAAGATTGGTATCCCTCACATTTCTATAGAGCTACAGCTTGCAAATAAAGCTCTAGCCAAGAATCATAGTGCATTGTAACCTCTAACTCTAAGTTGGGCATGATGTATACATCAAAGCCTTAATTCGGGTTTCAGCTTCGTTTCGTTATGTGCATAAAGAGAAATTCCATAGAATTTTGCTGAAATTTCGTTGACATAGTCAAAAATATTGGAAATGACTCGAAACTCGATTTTATTCCAAAAATTAAGGTTTTTAATGTTCCCAAATCAATGAATATAATAGAATTACGCATTTATTTCTAAAATAGAAGTGGAAATAGAAGTTTTGAAGTAGTATTATCGTTATAATCACCACGCGTGTTGATATAGTAGCATCATGTTGCATGAAGTGAAAACTAGATGTTGGAGCGGAAGCAAAAGCCATGACAATCACATCTTCAACAAAAATGAGATGATACATGCAATAGCTACTAAATAAAACATATATATCAAAATAAAGAAAGAAAAAATATAAAACTCTTCAATTAAAACTTGAATTTAACTCGTAAGCTTATTTCTAACAAAACTAACATTAGAAATTAACAATATAAGCTCTCTAAGAAGTCAACATATCGACGAAAAAATAGGTGAAAATCATTAATATAGGCAAACTTCGGTGTAAACGAAGGATACTCCCTTATTTTTGTCATTTCACTGAAAAGACATGGAATTTCGCTGACATTTCACAGATACTTCCATGAAATCCCAAGAAAAAGAAAAAGGTAGCGTTTTGATTTCACTGACGTAGAGAAATGGAAATTTTGGAGAAATTCAATAGAATTTCACAAAATTTTGAGGCCATGCTATACATATGCTCCGACATAAAGCAACAATGTGCGTACTTAGACATTGGTTTTATCTATTTGTGTGCTTTCAATTTTAGTGACTCTTTTGTTTTTTTTGTTTTTTTGGATAATTAGAGTATAAGGCATCCCACCTCTTCAATAAAATTATCCCACCACTATTTCTTTTACAAGAACAATTCCCCAAAAGATGGGCACTAGGACAATAAACAGCAGGCATTGTGAGGATGCAATAGAGGGGTTGTTTCTAAAAAGACAGTGACAAGATTGACGAGTCTCGAATTCAAACAATAGCGGGAGAAATGGCCAACAAATATGCCAGTGGCCTTACTAATAAGAAATTTTAGCATAAGCCCAAGAAAAATACCGTGGTTTTGAAAGACATTAGAAATATTCTTCTAAAAACCCACATAGAAATATATCAATAAATTCATAGCAAAATGCACTAAAATATAGGATAATTACAAAAACAGACCCCAACTATGAGTTAATCCTCGATTAGGGGCTCCTTTTTGCAAAAAAATGTCCTCATTTTCCAAATGTAACAAAGAAGGGTCTAAGCTTATATTTTGTCTCGAAAGGCATCCCTATGTTTCCGTGACATTTTTACGTCGACGCTAAATCTAACATTGAAAGTTCATGCCATGCTTTGTTGCATTTGAAAAAAGATGCCTAATTGGAAATCGATATATAGTTGGAGCCTTTTTTTGTAATTTACCCTGAAACTTTATATACTAAAGGCAACATCGACAAGTGCGCAGTCAGTTTCACAGTGGATGCTATAACCCATAGACTTAATGCAAAGTATAAACAATATTATTTTTCAAATGAGCAGAAATGTATGTGTTATTCTCCAATTTTGGGATGGAAAATCAGGGGTTCAGAGTTTGCAGGCATTAATAAAAACATAGCTACGCCACTATCAACTCTAATATAAAGTCACAGGTCGAACACATCATGATTTTAAAGACAACACAGTAGACTTTACTCTAAGTTGACCTTCTAGAATGATTAATGATGTTTGATTTTTAACTGCCTACCACATTGAAAGAATGGTAAATTTTTCCTCAACTTCGTGACTTGGTACCTATAGTCAATGTATTGTGTGACACTTTTTACGAACTTGTGGAGCATTATAGGCTCTACAAGTATTAGATGATCAGAACACACAACAAACCAATAAAGACAGAACTTAGAAGAAAGTATAAAGCCATCACAAGATCACAAGGCGAGTGCAAATAGAATAAAGAAAATGTTATGCTCAGCTATGTGAGAAATTATAGCAATCACAATATCTAATGATACTTGTGGAAATAATTATAAAGTTATTCTAAGTATTAGCCTCCTTAAAGGCATGGAGCATTAGGAATTCTTGAAACGATGTATAACTTGCTCACCTTTCTCGCGCTCTTCATCAGCTAACTTAGGATCAAAATACTCCTGCTGCTCTAGGTCCTTCTTCGCTCTCTCCGCATCATTAAGTTTCTTTAGAGTATCAGGATTGCGATGCTCGGTTAATGCCTTCTGGAACGTCTCGATGGCAGGTTCAAAATCTTGTGAACATTTAGCAAGCTTGACAAGAGCAGTACCCTTTCTGGTCAATGCCCGGGCTATCATTTTGAAGTCGGAGCGAAGCTCCCTACCTTTTTCAACAGCTTTATCACAGTCCTTTATGCAATCCTCATACTGCAGAGAAATAATTTGTATACACAAGACCAGTGAAAAAACACGATGAAGTTAAAGGACGAAGCTTAAACCTTAATCAAAATAATGCCAAAAAACAAAGAACTTAGCGCAAACTTAGCGAACATACCATTCAGATACAACTTAAAATGCAACAGGTAACATTATTGTCTATAATTATGGACAAATTTAAATCTGAGACCAGTTAACAAAGAATTTGCAATGGAACAATTTTTATTCAACTTCCAAATTGGGCCTACATTGTATATTTGAATATAATATACAATGTATGAGCCTCATAGACAAACTTCTGTATCTTACAATCACTATGCCTGATGGCTCTTATGTCGCGAGCAGAATCAGTCATTATATGAAAGAGCCTATACATAGTCATTGGCAGATGTTTTTCTCATCCGTAGGTACCTAAGGAATTCAAGGGATTGTTCTATGATGAAAACGGCCATGCCAACATTACATATAAAAATGCTGATTACACCAGCTCTCCCGAGAACATTCACTCCACCGGTTTTGTCATGTTTGTTTGAGGAAAACAGATTATTTGAAACAACAAGAAAAAGACAGATGTTTCAAGATCCACTGCAGAACACAGTATAGAGCTACAACTCAGACCACTTGTGATATCCGTTGGCTTGTCACTTATCTAAAGGAACTAGAGATGTCCATCATAATTCCAAACTTTATGGAATCAAATATTGCCTTCGGTTGACTTTCGATTTCGACATGTCACCGAAATACGACCAAAATGGGCGATATTTCAAATTGTAGGGGGTTCACTGAAGAAAGTAGGACCGAAATGATCAAACTTTCTGTTTCATCAGTCGTCGATACGGTGACGGGAACCGATATTTGAGGCATTGATTCCAGTAGCTCTCTATAATGGAAACAAGTCAACCACTTATATCGCCACTAATCATGTTTTCCATGAGCACACCAAGAATGTTGAGGTATATTATCATTTTATCTGGGATGAGGTACATAAAGGGAAGATTTATACCTCTCACATATATACAAAATTACAACTTCCAAATATCTTCACCAAAGCTCTTCCGAAGAAGCGCATTTCTTTGTTAACTTTCAAGTTGGGAATGATTGATAGATATGCTCCACCACGAGGGAAAGTATTGATGTTATAATTAGATATTATAGAATGACTTATATTTATGATTTCTTTTTTATCAAGTCCAATTAAGGACCCTACTGTATTTTCTTTTTCATGTGATTTAGTTTTAAGGTTTCACTCTGTATAAGAAACCCTATCCATATGGATAAATTATCCCATTCAATTTCATTTATTATTTTCACAGCGACCATTTAAGTCTTATTGTGTGCTTTTAATTCAAAACAAAAGATCTTTTAAAAGCCTAAATCAAATTCAACAAAATTCTCTTCTTAATTATTTGGACAAGGTTAAAGATCATGTTACTTCATGGTTATTTATGGTACTTAACACATTTGGATTCAAGATAAGGAAAAAGCATGAGTTGGAGAAATAAGTTAATTTTTTTAATTCTCATTTAGTATTTTGCATGGATACAAAAGAAATAAGCGATGTTGTATCCAAGATAAGATCCCTCCTTCAAAGACAAGAACACACTTACCCCCCCCCCACCTCACACACACACTTTACAGATTAGAGCCATCCACTTTAACTAACCAAGATCAAACAAAAGGGCACACAAAACCCTTATAACATACCACCATACCATACATACACTTATCACAAGATTCACATGTATCCATCATATACAACAGAATTTCATTGATTCTTTTTTTCCCATTTTTCCTTCATGTAATATTGTTCTTTCTATTTGAAAATCCAAAATAATAACATTTAACAGTTTATCTTTCCTATATAAAGAAGTATGCCACTTGTATAATATTTATTCCTCGTATCAAGCACCATCATGAACAATGTAAGGACAGTCAACAACAGTGAATGGTGATTCTTGGTTAGCATTTGAGTTTGATACCCCTCCATTTTGGATTTTCCCCTCTCGTAAACCCTTCGTTTTAATCCTATATCATTTCCTTCTCCCTCACGCAACTTGACAGGCTCCTCTTCTTCCATCGTCCCATTCTTCCGCCTATAATCTTCCATTGCAAAAAAATTGCTCGCAATGGTTTCATAGTGAGACTTATATAGATGCCAAATTTTAGCCATCCACATGCTCACACCAATATCCAAGCAATATTCTTTCCATGGGTCAATGCCAATACGATCATAATCCCAATTTCCATTTTTTTGCAAGCCAGCAATCCTTTTGAAAAAATAAACAGCACAAGCATCAACGCACCTTAAACACATCCCTCCGCAACCCAATAACACTAAGCCATACCATCTCGCCAAACTTGTGACACTACCTCTTTGCAACATCACTCCCCACCTGCAATTCTCAAAAAAATCAGTCCCCACTGACCTGTCTATCGTGAAGTAACCATTGTAATTCCATTCCTTTTACATCCACTTTATTCAACTAAAAGAAAGCAATACATGAAGACAAGCCTTTCAAAACAAGGAACAGTATAGAATTTCCATGCATGTGGCTAGTCCATGACAACTTATTCGAATTTGTGTGGAAGTAGCGAGCCAACATGATCAAACCTTTTCAGAACTAATTAGGAATGTCGCCACTTTCCCAATTCATATCCTACCAGGTTTTATTGATGATGTACCCTTCTCGTTTGACTTCTTGGGGCATCGGCTTGGCTCAATCGATGCCCATTGATCCGACATCTTTTTCTTCTCATCCCAGGTCCTAGGCAGACGTGCGTCCACGGAAGAGCAAATAGCAATGCACCTTGCTCAGCAAGCCTAGCTTCGTATGGGAGTGTTACATGGTTAAGGTCAGGCCTTCTTCATTTTCTTTCTCTCTCAACTAAATATAAGCTTAGCTCTTTTTAAAATTTATAAAAATCTTAATATGTTAAAAAAATTTAGTTTTGAGTTTAGTGATCCTAACTCCTAAGTCATACAAGGGACTGATTCTCCCTAGGAAAACGGAAAATTCAAAATAGGAAGGGAAGGTTCTTTCATGGCATTTCTAGAAGTAATACTACAGAAAGCAAAGACTGACTTTATGGCTTCACCAATCGCCAATTTGACCAATGAACTACATAGGAAGATCGAAGAAAGGAGGAAAAATGACACAAAAAAAGATTTCCTTTGAGTGGGATATGTGGAAGTACGCTATGATGATAAAAATAAACATGTGGTTTCAGAACCCATTGAGATGATCCGAGAACTTTGTTATTTTGATACTTCTAGACCTCAGAACAATGAGGAGATGGCTGAGTATTAGAGTTTCAACTTTCAACACAGCATAGGTTCAGTCCAAGGGACAAATAAATAGAAAACATGATCAAGGAGAAGGGGGTTGTTAAGGGATCATGGTGAAGGAGATGGTAGACTTTTTCATCCCCTTCGAACCCCCTAGCAAACCCCCCCACATCCTACACCATAGGTCCATAGATAGAGACAATCTTACATGCTATTATGCAGCTTTACAGTTTCGTTACTTTCAAGCAGCAGAGCATGCTTCCATCCAAGCTTCTATTCCAGTTAATCTTGAAGTTCTTCTCAGAACTACATATATGGAGTTGATCAAGTTTCATGTCTAAAGTTAAAGATCATAGTTCTCGAACGAGCAATCAAAAAGAGTCCAAAGCATCCTAAGGTTAGGAATTCTTCCTCCAACAATAGTAATACCAAGTACCTATAGGCTCTTAATACTACTCCCAACTCGGTTAGATGAGAAGGTTTGTGTGATCCCAACATGTACCACGGAACGAAGAATAGTCATCTTTTCTCATATTTTCACATTTATCTCTGAGTTTAACCATCGAACCCCTTATATATAATAAGGAAATCACTCCTTTAAGCTCTAAAATAAATAATTAAATTATTAGAAAAGCTAAAAATAATGGGAAGAGCCCAAACTATTTAGAAGTTAAATAAAAATTTAAAAAAGAAAATTTGTAATCCAAACTGACCATTTTTCATCAAAATCGAGGTTTTTCTCATATAACTTATGGTGGGCGGGTACAACTCACTCTAGACAATAAGGAGTGCATGCGCAAGGAATCTTTGATTTCATAAAATTCTTAATTCACAAAGATCATCCCTCTGAACTGAGAATCTAACTGAAGAGGAGAAAATGTAAATAATATGTCAGCTTAAGGATTGGAAGGTAGATTACTCTAGTAGTGCTTTAATAGAATGGGAAAACCCTTGATAAATAGAACATCAAACTTGCTACACTTTTTAAGCAACTTAGTTATTTTATTTGATTTCAAGTCTTTATACAGGAATCGCAAAAAAGAGAGGAGGTCAAGCAAAGATGGGTCTTTAACACAATCTTGCAACTTACTTGGTAAGCTTTTTCTTTTAAAAGAGAGATCATCTATAGAAATGGTGATTAGCTAGAACCTTAATAAGCACATCATATTCATAGATAAATGCTCTCTTCAAAAAGAGGTATATAGGCCTTCTCCTTTGATACCAAACTTTTATCGAGTGAACCTACAATTGTCTTTCCACCATTATATCAGCTAATACAACAACAACAAAGCCTTTTCCCACAATTAAGTAGGATCGGCTACATGGATTCTTCGCCTCCATTCAGATCTATCTTGGGTCAATCTCGGGCTTATATCCAAAAAACTAAGATCCCTTCGTATAGTCTCTTTCCAACACTTCTTGGGTCGTCCTCGCCCTCACTTAGCCGGCTCAACATCCCAACACTCGCATCTCCTAACCGGTGCATCAGTTGACCTTCTTTGCAAATGACCAAACCATCTTAAGCGGTTTTCTCGCATCTTATCCTCGATCGGAGCTACACCAACTTTCTTTCTGATTGCATCATTCCGAATCCGATCTTTACGTGTATGTCCACACATCCATCTTAGCATTTTCATTTCTGCTACAGCCATTCTCTGCACATGTCTATGGTTCACAGGCCAACATTCAAAACCATAAAGCATAGCAGGTCTCACGGCTGCTTTGTAAAACTTTCCTTTAATTTTTAAAGGAATTTTCTTATCACAGAGAGCAGCGGAGGCCCCTCTCCACTTTAGCCAGCCTGCATTTATTCTATTAGTAACATCTCCATCAATTTCCCCATCATGTTACAAAATAGATCCCAGATATCTAAAAGAATCTCTCTTCTGAATGTTATCGCCACCAATCTTTACCTCGATTCCTTCACCATTGCTTCCATCAAAGGTGCATTCCATATATTCCGTCTTAGCCCTACTTAAACGAAAACCTTTAGTCTCCAATGCATGTCTCCAAACCTCAAGCTTCTCATTTACTCCATCTCTAGTCTCGTCAATCAACACAATATCATCAGCAAATAACACACACCAAGGTAACTCATCCTGAATGTGACTTGTCAACTCGTCCATAATCAAAGTAAAAAGAAATGGACTCAAAGCTGAACCTTGATGTAAACCAATGTTGATATCAAAATAGTCAGTCTTCCCCGTCGGGGTCCTTACACAAGATAAAGCCCTATCATACATATCCTTTATGAGATTAATGTATAGGACAGGTACTTGTCTCTTCTCCAAAACTCTCCACAGTATATCTCGTGGGACGGAATCATAAGCCTTCTCCAAATCAATAAAGATCATATGGAGATTCTTCCTTTTAGCTCTATAAATCTCCATTATTCTCCTCAACAAATGGATGGCTTCAATAGTTAAGCGACCTGGCATGAATCCGAATTGGTTTTCTTTTACTTGGGAAACTGGCCTCAACCTTCTTCCGATCACATGTTCCCAAATTTTCATAGTGTGACTCATCAGCTTGATACCTCTGTAATTTGAACAATTTTGAATGTCTCCTTTGTTCTTATAAAGAGGCACCACGATACTCCTCCAATCTTCAGACATTTTCTTGCTTCGCCAAATAACATTGAATAGATTCGTAAGCCAAGTCAAACCACGCTCACCTAAAACTTTCCATGCTTCTACAAGGATGTCATCCGCTCCAACACCTTTCCCAGGTCTCATAACCTTCAAAACCTCCTCTACTTCTTTTCTTTGTATTCGTCTATAGCATGCACGATTCAAGTAACTTTCATTACTAGCTAGATCACCCAAAGTGATCTCTCTATTTCCTTCTCCAATGAAAAGTTTATGGAAGTACTGCTCCCATCTAGTCTCTATATCCTTATGAGTAACAAGCACGTGACCTTCCTCGTCCTTAATGCATCTCACTTGAGAAAGGTCTTTGGTCTTTCTTTCTCTTGCTTTGGCCAACCTGAATATATCCTTCTGGCCCTCCTTAGAGTTGAGATTTTTATACAAAACCTCATAAGCTTTTGACTTAGCTTCAGTTACAGCCTTCTTTGCTTCCTTCTTCGCTATTTTACAGTCTGTGACAGTTTCCTCTGTTCTATCCTTAAACATAGCTTTAAAGCAAGCTCTTTTAATTTTTAGCTTCTCTTGCACCCCTTCACTCCACCACCAAGCCTCCTTTTGACCCGGAGCTCCTCCTTTTGACTCGCCTGGCATCTCTTTGGCTACCTTTCGGATACAAGATGCTACTGCCTCCCACATCCCGTTTGCACTACCGCTACAATCCCAAGATAAGTCTTCTAAAACCTTCTCCCTGAATCTCGATAGCTTCAGCGGAAGATTCCACCACCTAGTTCTAGTGATCTTAGGAACCTTCCTTTTCTTTACCAGCCTTTTTATTTGTAAATCCAAGACTAACAAGCGATGTTGGGTTGTCAAACTCTCTCCAGGGATTACTTTGCAATCACGAAAAAAATGCATTATATCAGCATTGTCCAAGATGCATTACTTTGCAATCTTGTCCAAGATGCATTATATCAGCTAATCACGAAAAAATGAAAAAGGATGTGATATTCTTTTATGTGATTGGTTATTATCTATTCCAAGCAACGGGCAAACGAATGAATCAGTATTTGATTACTCAAGATGCATAATTTCTTTCTAGACAACCTTACCACTAGATACACATTGCAGGTATATGCTTCAAGGAACATTACAGCAAAACCAATGAAATGAGTGTAAGGACCTAAAAGATCAAATGGTGCTGATATATACACAAATGAATATATAAAAGGAAAGTGAACGATAAAGTAAAAAGAAATTTCCAACCTAATTTCACATTTTCTTTTTTTTTTCATTATATAATTTCTTATTCACTTTTATAACATAAGAGATGACGCCTTTCGAGATATCTCTACATAAAGACTTGTCTTTTAGGTAAAGATCTGTGTATATTTCATGTTTCTACAAAATCTCCGTATAAAACTAACTTAATGTATGAAGAAATGATATGAATATATGTTCCTTTAAGTGTTTTATCCATCATTGCGTTTAAATTCTCTTTGTTTAAGCCTCCATTGCTATCCTTCACCCCTAGCTTCTTCACCTCAAACAATTGTGCACTCCTCTTCACCCCAATATCCCATTTCTTAACTTCTCATCTCTTAATTTATTTTCCTAAAAAAACAAATCACGTCACCCCATGCAAACTGCAAGATTCTACACACGCATGTAGAATCTTAAATAATATCGTAAATATTCTATATACATTATATTTGCAGATGCCTCTTTATAGAGTTACAATATATACGCCACATTAAGTTTTACTGCTATTAAATACAAGTAGTACAAATAAGACACTCCAAATTCATGCCTAAATCAAATAGGTTGCATGACCCAATAGGGAAATTCTCTATATAGCCTATTATTTCAATTTTTGGGCCATCGGTCCTTTTTCCAATTTCTTCTGGGCCGAACTTCAATTTGAATATATGCTAACCTACTCCATCCCTACCCCTTGTATCTAAATGGGCATGCTTCACATGCCCACTTATCCCAAGGATCTAAATCCCCATCCATCCAGGATCCAGGCCCTTGTCTCTAAAGCATCTACAAGTTACCCGGATCCTCTCATCCGTATCCGTGCATATTCTAGATCCATTTCCCCTTAGCTTCAATCAGTTGAGTTGCCAGATCTTGATGATCCAACGCTCAGAGCTCCCTTGCTTTCAAGTTCGGGCTACACCTCCATTCTTCTCTCCTTTGGCTACTAGACGAAGGCCTCAAGAAAAGGAGACCCATCTCCTTCCATTCTCGACCGTGTCGACCAACCACTCACACCCTTTCTCTCCAACCTTTGTATGATGGTTGTTGCTTTTCTCCTCCATGGGGCTAACAAGGGGATTGCATGGCAACCACAACCTTGCATGCAAAACTCCAACCTTGGTTGCCATACATCAGATGTTCATCTTATCCTGACAAGCCGTCGTCCTTTTTAATAAGCATGAGAAGCTTCTTGTGGTTCCCCCGCCCTCGTATTACCAGACCCATCTTTATTTTCCATCCTCTGCCATGTATGTCGCAGCAAAAAACAAGGAGTCCACCATGCCTCGTCGTCCAGCTCCATGTTCTCCTTGTTTTATTCCTAGAGGCGAGAGCGAAATACGATGACAAGAGGCCGGTAGGATTTTCTTATGTTAGTTTGTGAAATCTCAATATAAACATGCAAGCATTGGCTCCATTTCACGGGCCCACCTCCTTATACATCTTCTCTCTTTCCTAGCACACAAGTGACACGAGGAAGGTCAGATCGAGGCGAAGAATCGAACGTAGAAGAGGTGTGATCATGCATAGAAGAGCTCCTGCCGACCTTCATCGAGAACCACGAGTTCTTCGCGGTTGTGCAGAATCTTCCCTCACTCCCATCTCCATCATATACCATCACCGTCTACCACTCCCACTACATTCCCCCACCTACACACTTACATCTACGATTACTCCTACGGCATTATCATACTACCATTCCTTCAACAAGCCATGCACATGGCCCCTCCATTTCACAGGATCATCGCTCAACCCCAGCCAGCATGTCCAAACGTGCATGAGCCTCAAGCTCAACCTTCTATCTTTAGGGTTGGACTTGAGGAAGATACGCTACATGGAGCAGAGTACGGCTCAAGACCCCCCACAGATGAAGAGTTTGCAGCCGCTGGTCTACTACATCGGAGCACTTCCTCCAGGAGCAAAGAGGGGCCCACACTCCTTGCATATCTTGAAGAGACCGTTTCCAACAGGGTGTTGACCCTCGCAAGGGATCCTTTCAGTTGTAGACTACTGACAGGAGCTACAAGGCACAGACGATGATAGGGTAAAAGTCTTCTGTTGTTGCTTTCACCTTTAGTAACTTAGATGCAAATTTTTGTGAGATAACATACGTAGTAGTAAAGTAATATGAAGTTCACTTTGACATCTTCTGAGTTTTCCCGTAGTTGTAGTTTATGTTTTATTCTTAGTTGAACGTGGCTATAGATATAGCTTACATTTAAGTCGTTGAAACTTAGTTTAGTTTGTGAAAGCAGTAACTCATTGAATTTTCTTCTAGTTTGTTGTAGCAGTAACTAAGTTGTTGTAGTTAAAGTTCAAGCTATATATAAGAGAAGTTTCATGCCTATTCTGTTGATGTCAATTGTCTCGGGTGGTAGGCTATTGTGCATTGTTTAGACTGTTTTGCTTGTTCATTCATCCTATTGTTTCTACAAGAAGTACTACATAAAGTATTGCAACGTATTTCAAATTTAATGATTGTAGGAGCAGTTATCAATCGTGTTCAATTCGAGTAAGTGGATTTGTTTTTAGTGAAGTGTTTGTCTAAAAGTTGGACGGCTGAACAAAGGTTGGATCAAGATTTAGGTGCTGGGAAATTGCAAGTACTTCTTGATGCTGATTGTGGGCATATTTCTTTGTACATGAGCAGAGACTTGAACTATTGGGAATATGCATTGGATTCCAATTAGATCAGTAGAGTGAAGTGTTGAGCATTGAACATGGTCTGCTGAGTGTGTTTAGGAGCAAGAATAGTTGGTCTTTCAGAAGTATTGATTAATAGAGATCACCGTTTTGAGCTAATCAGAACACTCTTATTAATTAAACAAGAGGTTCGGCCGAAGAGCCCCATGGGTTTTGAGGAATCAAGGACTAATCAGAATGTTTTTGCTTAATGCATGCTTAGTTCAACCTGGGATGCAACTTCCTCTTCGCCCAAGAACTGTTTGCTTGACAAACTGTAAGTGTGATTTTGTTTGAAAGCCCAAAAGAACCAGTGCTAACAAGAGGACCTAGGACTTGAAGATGTTTATTGTATTCAGTACGTATCTATATGGCTGAGTCGTTTTTAAATCCTTTCCTTTTTGTAAAACTGATATTTGGGCTAGAAGGACTACTTGATTAAACCTATTATTATTTGGCTTTACTTTTTGCCACTAGTCTGGGTGAGCAACTAAAAGAAGGGATGAAGGCATGAAAATTTTATACTGATTTTGGCCTGCAGTGCATGGGTACCAAAGAAACTAGCTCTATTCACATGCATGTTGTGTTCCTTTTTGCATGTTCACCCGTACTCTCAAAACAAGTGCAAGATAGGTATTTTTAATTGAAATAAATTTATCGCGTGTGTCCCTGAGAATCAACCTGACTTACTCTATACTAAGTGAGCATTTTTTATGTTTTAATCTGATACTTTGAGGTTGCAACGACTCTTCTAATCAACTTAATTTCCTTAATTAAACCCTTGATCTATCAATTAATCATTTGGCTTTCCTTGCAGATGATTGTGCACTGTTCTAAGGCGTGATGGGCTCGAGGCGTTCTTTTCTCATCACTTCACTTTGAGTCAAGGAGGAGGAGGAAGTGCAAGGAGTCCAACCAATTTCTTTAAGTGTACTCCTAGTCTAATTTAGTTCGTTTCAAAACTTTATTTATTTTGGGGCGTGCTGTGTACTAGAGTCTTTATTTCCCTTATTGTAATAAAATCGATTAAATCGCCCTTGTTTGAGTTGACTCGGTCATACACGTGTGAACTGTACACATGAATGTATGAAAAACATCGCCCGCTTAGGATCACTAGAGCCAAAAATCCCAACCACTCCACCATGTGACCGTCTCAAGGTGAAGCAGGTGACCCTGAGGGAAGGTCTGAGAGTAAACATTGGACGCTTCACTACATGTTACAATTAGAGTAAAAGAGAAAAGATAAAAGCTGTGTGAGTTTAAAAAAGGAAATTGCTTTATAGGTGTATGCGGGGGAGATCTCTAAATCTCCCTCTCACTGCACCTTTGAACTACACTCCATCTTCAAGGGAGGGAAACATAAACTCTTCCCTCACTCCTTTTCTCGATCTCTCTTCTATATCCACCACACCTCCAGCATCTCCTCTTCTAGTCCTCAATCATATCATTCACTCTCGTCAATTTCTCTATCCTCTCCATCTACACCTAACATGGGAGAAAACCAGCCCAACAAACATAACTTAATGGAAAGAATGATGCTCCAACTTGAGATGATGGATGAAAGACAAATCAAAATGGAGCAACAAATGGGCATAGGCAAAGATGGTCAAGTATCTTGATCAATGGCTGGGAGGCATGACCCAGCACAACAAGAGATAACACCATGGGTCCAGCGAGGAATGAGATTATCAAACCTTCCATCGTATCCATCCTCCCCTCCTAGTCCCCAATCATATCATTCATTCTCGTCAATTTCTCACCCCACACCATCTAAACATGGGAGAAAATCAGCCCAACGAACAAAACTTAATGGAAAGAATGAAGCTCCAACTTGAGATGATGACTTTTTTTGAAGTCCAAAAAAGAGGGGGAAACACTCGATGGTGTTCGCCCCAAGGATTTTTTTCAAAAGACAAGAAAGAAAAAAAAACAGAAGGGGGGAGAAACAACCACTCGCCGACACCACAGGTCCACTACAACACCCAATCCTCCACCATGTGCTTGGCATAAAACCCCATGTTCTCCTTATAGAATCTCTGGCCCGAGAATATGAAGTCGTTCCTACCCCGCCAAACCGCCCACAGAATGGCCAACGTATAAAGCAACTCCCTCCTCGGCCTATCCTTATTCGCATGGAGCGCATTCCAGAAAGTCGGAAGGTTGTCAGTGCAGCACCACGCCAAGCCAGCCTCAAGCCAAACTTGAATGACCATGGAGCAGGAGAAGAAGAGGTGCTCCACAGATTCAATCATCTCATTGCACAGAAGGCATCTGTTAGAAACGTCGCCCAGTAGCCTGGCACACAGGTCCCTCGTCATCAGCCTCTGCCTCTTGAGCAGCCAAAGGAAGAACCCAATTCTCTCACGAAGCCCGAGAGCCCAAAGAAAAGCGGAATCCCTGATCACCAACTCCGACTGCGACGGCGGCGGCCTGGAGATAGCCCCGAAAGCCTTCCTGACCGAGAACGGACCCTCCCGCCAACACCAGTGATCCCGCCCCCCGGATGGGCAACCAACCTCCCTCACAGCGTCCAGCAGGGCCAAGAAATCATCTAATCTCTGATCAGAGAAGTTAGCGGAGAACGTGGGACACCAATTTCCATCCACCCAGCACGCCGCAACCGAGCACCGTTTATCCTCCGCCAGGGCATGCAAGCGAGGAAAGCGCGAGCAAAGCCCCCCCCCCCTCCAATCATCCGTCCAAAAAGAGAACGAGTCCCCGCCACCAAGGACCGGCCTAAAAGCGCAATTGTAACATGCTTAAATCCTAATGACTAATTAAGCCAAGATGGTGAATCATTAGTGAGCTTGATGGAAATTAGAGATGCCATTAGTGGCTAATTGTGATAATTGTAGCTAGAGGTGATTAAGTGGCTAAGTATGATTAGTAATGTGATTACTATTCATGGGTGGGCCTTGGTTGTAATTAGGGGAAGTTGGTGGGGTTTATGTTGCAATTTTCCCAAGGTTATAACTCCCCATAGGCGTCACCCCTTCCTCCCACTTCATCTTCTTCCTCTTGAAATCTTGGAGCTCTTTTCTCCATGGCTGAAAAATCCATGGATCTACATCTTCTTTTTTAGTTTTCTCCCTCATTTCTCCACAAAAATTCGAGTTCTTGGGCTCAAATCAAAGCTGGGAAGGAGAGGATCTTGGATCTTACATTGCATGTAAGATCAAGGGCCAATGAAGAGGAGGAATCCAAGCTTGAAGCTCAAGGTGTGGACAACCCAACATTTTTCTTGGAGAGTTCTTCTTCAAGCTTTTGAAAGCTTGATTTGAGGTACAAATTTAGCCCTTCTCTTGCTGCCATATGTAGAGTTTTTACCACACATATCCCAGATCTAAAATAAAGCCTGTTTTGGGGTTTTTGTTGCAAAAAATTGAGAAAAATAGACTATATGTGCACGATTTTCATTGTGTCCAGAATCTGTGTGTCTTCCTTTTAATCCAAGTTAGACATGTATTTTGGGATCTTTCTTGGGTTCTCTTGGGTAGAATCATATGTTGATTAATACTCCATTAAGGTAGACTTAAATCCATGGGGTTAAATACGAAATTGCATGTGATTATAACATCTTAAAGAGGTTATACAAGGACGGTCATACTGAAATTTTCAGATTTGTTGTTGTTAAATGCCGGCCAATAACTTGCATGAATTGGGAGTCTTCTTTAATTTCCTTGAGTAGATTTGTTTACTGATTATGACCCCAATAAATTGGTTTATGATTCTTGGTTTTTAATTTGAAAATTTAGGTGATTTAGAAATGTTTTGGATATGTTGTCGTTCAGTTCTGGTGTACTACTTCCGCTTTTAGTTTTTTTTGTGGTTGCTTGCTTAGCCAAATTTAAATCTTGTGAATGTCATGTTTAAAAAAAAAATCCCCAGGTTTTCATAAGCATGAGATTAACTTAAGCTTGTTAAGTGTGCAAATGACGTGTTTGACGGATAACCTAAGGTCCTCGGGAGGACGGTCGTTACAGTTTGGTATCAGAGCAGAGTTACCCCGATACACGCATTCGCATAACTTAATAGCGAGAGTCTTCTGATTTCTCATGAAGCCGAATGGGAAATTTTTTTGACATTCAAAAGATTTATTTAACCACAAGTCACCAGAACATTTCATTCATATAAGTATCCCAAGAGGAGAAATAGTACAACTGATTATTTCCTAAAGTGTGCTTAACTATGCTATGATCCAATACAGGAAGGATCAGCATGGCACCCCGAGTAGCTCGCGATCAGCCAGGAGAGATGGCACAGGTACTAGCTGCACTCGCTGATCTGCGACAGAGACAGGATCAGATACTTGCCCAGCAAACTGAGTTGGCTGAGCGCCAGACTGGGATGGAGCTGAGGATGGAGGAGCTGTCTGACTCCTCATACCACCCATCCAGGGATGAGTCCGCTAGAGCCAAGCATCTATTCTCTGAGGAGATTCCCCAGCATTCCGAGGCAGATATTCTGAGGAAGTCAGGAGCCGACAGAGCTGAGGCAGGCCAAGGGCCTGTAGCAGCAGTAGAGGTCACTGGGTTTGTTCTTCCTACTGCACCGAGACACCATGATGTCTTCACATCCTACCAGAGAGCTGGAGTACCCAGGCTCCAGGGCACGGGTACATCTGACGAGGCTGAGCAGTGGCTCAGGACGGTGACGAAGGTGTTCAGGATGATTCAGGCACCACTAGAGTCGTGGTTACCTTTTGCTGAGTTCTCCCTTACTGGGTTTGCAGAGCGCTGGTGGGAGGCTATTGTGTCTGAGATGGGGCGTGTGCCGACTTGGACAGACTTTGAGACCCACTTCAGAGCCCACTTCTTCTCAGGGAAGTGGAGAGAGACACAGCGCAGGTTGTTTGCAGAGCTGAGACAGGGCAGGATGACAGCGCGAGAGTACTTTGTGCGCTACACCGAGTTGTCACGCCACGCATCTTCTGCAGCTGCTTTTCCAGAGGAGAATCTGGAAAAGTTTGTTCGTGGCATGAGGGAGGACGTTCAGGAGAAGTTGGTAGGGCTGAGACTGACTACCATTGCTGAGGTGACTGACGCGGCAGAGCGGATTGAGGACGTCCGTGAGAGACGTTTTGGGAGTACTTTTAGACCGCCACCGGTACCACAGAGGTCATCTGGGCCTATTCGGCGGCAGTTCCAGCCACAGCGGTCAGCACGACGTTTTCGTCCGACAGGGACGGTTTCTTCTGGCAGTGTTCGCTCGACCCCCACGACTACTTTAGGAGGAGCACTGGCCAGTAGAGGTTTTGAGGCAGCGCGACCATCTGGGTCGCAGAGGTTTGGAGCACAGAGCGCGAGACCCGCAGAGAGTGTCGGTCCATCTTCTACGCCGAGCAGGGCGATCAGGTGCTACCAGTGCCAGCAGGTGGGACATATCAGGTCCCAGTGTCCACAGCTACAGACTCCACCACCTCCACCTCCACCGCGTTCGAGAGCTACCGGGAGGAGCTCCCAGTATAGAGGTCAGCAGAGACCAGCTCAGAGCGCAGCAGGATCCAGTGCCAGATCTATACGTCAGGGACAGATTCACGCAGTTACAGCTGAGCATGCACGGTCCGCGGCCACGGTCGTGAAAGGTATGGTTTCAGTTTCGAGCCATCCTTTTTACGTGTTGTTTGATTCTGGTGCTACCCATTCGTTTCTTGTTGTGAGGCTTCTAGCCACATTGGGTAGAGTCGCGGAGGACGTAGATCCTCCATTTCACATTCGAGGGCCTGGCGGACAGTTGTTCGTGATTTCAGAGATAGAGGGTTACCAGTGTCCATAGGCGGTCACGAGATGACTGCGGACTGCCTTCTACTACAGCTTGTTGAGTTCGACATGATTTTGGGCATGGATTGGTTGTCTACACATCACGCCTTAGTCGATTGTTACAGGAAGACTGTTGTCTTCAGGATCCCCGGCTTGACAGAGTTCACTTTTGAGGGGACATTGCAGGACTCTAGGATGGAGTATATTTCAGTGCTGAGAGCACAACGACTGGTTGATCAGGGATGTGACACTTTTCTGGCCTTTGTTCAGGAGGTTGCAGATAGAGAGCCGATGACTCAAGACATTAGAGTTGTGTCAGAGTATCCCGATGTGTTTCCTGAAGAGTTACCAGGACTACCTCCAGTTAGAGAGATCGAGTTTGAGATCTCGCTACTTCCCGATACGCAGCCGATCTCCATGGCTCCGTATCGCATGGCACCCGCAGAGCTGAGAGAGCTGAAGGTGCAGCTACAGGAGTTGCTTGACTTAGGCTTTGTGAGGCCGAGCACTTCACCTTGGGGCGCTCCTGCACTCTTTGTTCGGAAAAAGGATGGAACCATGTGGTTATGCATTGATTATAGACAGTTGAATAAGAGGACGGTGAAGAACCGTTATCCTCTGCCACGCATTGATGATCTATTTGATTAACTACATGGATCTTCGGTATTCTCGAAGATCGACCTCCGCTCGAGTTACCATCCGTTGAGGATTCGGGAGACAGACGTCCCGAAGACAGTCTTTCGGACACGGTATGGCCACTACGAGTTTGTAGTGATGCCATTCGGACTGACGAATGCCCCCGCGGCATTCATGGACATGATGAACAGAGTATTTCGTCCTTACTTGGACAAGTTTGTTGCGGTGTTCATAGATGATGTGTTGGTTTACTCGAAGAATGAATGGGACCATGAGAACGACTTGAGAGCAGTGCTTGGTACCTTGAGAGAGCATAGACTGTATGCCAAGTTGAGTAAGTGTGAGTTTTGGCTACCTCAGGTCTCATTCTTGGGACACGTCATCTCAGGAGCAGGAGTCGCAGTGGACCCTACGAAGATAGATGCTGTGATGTCTTGGGAGCAGCCCAAGACAGTGACACAGATCCGTAGCTTTCTTGGGTTGGCAGGCTATTACAGACGCTTTGTCAGCAACTTTTCGCGGATCGTACTACCTTTGACGCGTTTGACGCGGAAGGGGGTACCTTTTGTTTGGGATAGTTCGTGCGAGCAGGCCTTCAGGACACTGAAGGAGAGACTTGCTACAGCTCCGATTCTTGCTTTACCGTCAGGTACACAGGACTATGCGGTTTACACAGACGCGTCGGGTGATGGTTTGGGAGCAGTGCTGATGCAGAGGGGGCATGTGATTGCCTATGCTTCGAGACAATTGAGACCGCATGAGCGGAATTACCCCACACACGATCTTGAGTTGGCGGCAGTGGTCTTCGCTTTGAAGACCTGGCGTCACTACTTGTACGGGGTTAACTTTGAGCTCTTCACAGACCACAAGAGTCTGAAGTACATATTTAATCAGAAGGAGCTGAACATGAGGCAACGCAGATGGTTAGAGCTGCTGAAGGACTACGATTGCACGATCTCTTACCATCCTGGTAAGGGAAACGTGGTTGCAGACGCCCTTAGCAGGAGAGCGCACACGGAGGGTACGATGAACTGGCTATACACTTGGGACTTACTTGCAGCACTGACGGATTGGCATCCATAGGACAGTGCGTCTTCTCCCATCTCCGTACCTCCTAGGTACAGCAGCCTTTGGGACTGTATAGTGTCAGGTCAGCAGACAGACCCGTGGATTCGCGACAGATACATGCGGGCAGTGAAGGACGAGTTTGACGATTTTGTTGTTGCAAAGTCTATTCTGTGGAAGGCAGGTCAGGTAGTGGTTCCCAACGATGAGCAGCTACGAAGAGACATACTTGAAGAGGCGCATTGTTCGCATCTTTCCATTCATCCCGGCAGTACGAAGATGTACCACGATCTTCGCCGACATTTCTGGTGGGACGGGATGAAGAGGGACGTAGCCGGGCATGTCAGCATGTGTTTGACTTGCCAGATGGTCAAGGCAGAGCATAGACGACCACCTGGATTACTGCAGCCTCTCCCCATTCCTGAGTGGAAGTGGAAGAGCATTTCGATGGACTTTGTTACAAGATTGCCAAGGACACCATGAGGCCATGATTCCATTTGGGTCATTGTTGATAGGTTGACGAAGTCAGCCCATTTTATACCTGTTAGCATGACTTATACACCTTCTCAGCTGGCCAGATTGTACATACAGCACATTGTGAGGTTACATGGCGTACCCCGAGAGCATGGAAGGACATATCGATATCGATATCGTTTCGATATCGTGTCGATATCGATATATCGCCGATATATCGACGATATATCGCCGATATATCGCTATATCTACGAATCTTTCTGAAGAAAATGTTGAAAATCGGATATATCGATTTCGATATCGATATCGTGTCGATACCGATATATCGGCGATATATCGCCGATATATCGGGATACGGCCTTCCATGCCCGAGAGGTAGTGTCTGACAGAGACTCGAGGTTCACTTCCCATTACTGGCAGCAGTTCATATCAGCTTTACAGACCGAGCTGAAGATGAGTTCAGCGTATCACCCTCAGACGGACGGACAGAGCGAGCGTACTATACAGACCTTGGAGGATCTTTTACGCACATGTTCTCTAGAGTGGAAGGGATCCTGGAAGGATCATTTACCTCTTGTTGAGTTCACTTATAACAACAACCATCATTCGAGCATCGGCATGGCGCCATTCGAGGCTCTTTATGGGCAGAGATGCCTTACGCCAATCAGTTGGCGTGAGGTAGGCGATCATGCGTTGTATACCGTGGATCTCTTGGAGGAGACTGCGAGGGTTGTTGACTTGGTAAGGAGGAAGCTCTTGACGACACAGAGTCGCCAGAAGAACTATGCAGATCGACGACGCCGACACTTGGAGTTTCAGGTTGGGGATTTTATGTTCCTGCGTGTATCGCCCATGAAGGGGATACAACGGTTCGGAGTTCGTGGCAAGCTGGCACCACGTTTTGTTGGGCCATTTGAGATACTTTCACGTGTCGGGAAGGTGGCGTACAGACTGGCACTTCCCCCACGTTTGGCGGCTATACACGACATATTCCATGTGTCGAACTTGAGGAAGTACGTACACGATCCTCGGCACATCATCAGCTATGAGAGCCTTGACATAGAGCCAGAGTTGACATACGAGGAGGAGCCAGTGAAGATACTTGATTTTGCTGTCAGGAGGCTTCGGAACAAGGAGATTCCCTTGGTCAAGATCCTATGGCACCGACAGGGTGTTGAGGAGGCGACATGGGAGACCGAAACAGCTATGCGAGAGAGATACCCGCGATTCTTCTCAGGTACTTTCGCAATTTAGTTTATCAGTTCTCTGTATGGCAAATCATTTCACTTTCTAGGTAAAAACCTTCTTTGAGGTTTTTATGGGTTAAAAACCTTTTGAGGTTTTTATGGCAGACCGACGAACCCAACTTAGAAGTGGAGTCTCGAGGACGAGACTCTCTTTGAGGTTTTTATGATTGTAACATCCTTAAATCCTAATGACTAATTAAGCCAAGATGGTGAATCATTAGTGAGCTTGATGGAAATTAGAGATGCCATTAGTGGCTAATTGTGATAATTGTAGCTAGAGGTGATTAAGTGGCTAAGTATGATTAGTATGTGATTACTATTCATGGGTGGGCCTTGGTTGCAATTAGGGAAGTTGGTGGGGTTTATGTTGCAATTTTCCCAAGGTTATAACTCCCCATAGGCGTCACCCCTTCCTCCCACTTCATCTTCTTCCTCTTGAAATCTTGGAGCTCTTTTCTCCATGGCTGAAAAATCCATGGATCTCCATCTTCTTTTTTAGTTTTCTCCCTCATTTCTCCACCAAAATTCGAGTTCTTGGGCTCAAATCAAAGCTGGGAAGGAGAGGATCTTGGATCTTACATTGCATGTAAGATCAAGGGCCAATGAAGAGGAGGAATCCAAGCTTGAAGCTCAAGGTGTGGACAACCCAACATTTTTCTTGGAAAGTTCTTCTTCAGCTTTTGAAAGCTTGATTTGAGGTACAAATTTAGCCCTTCTCTTGCTGTCATATGTAGGGTGCGTTTGGTTGGGGGGTTACCCCCCACTTTAGGTGGGTTACCCCCCAAAACCCATATTTCCAACCCACTAGTGGGGTCCACTCTCTTTCCAACCAAAAAAAATATATATTATACCATCATATCATCTAAAAATCATAAAATACTCAACTTCTACTCACTATTCCAAACTTCAATACAATCACATCACAACAACCACCCACTTTTTCAAATTTCAATACAACCATACCATAATAATTACCAACTTTTTCAAATTCCAATACAATCACATCACATAAAACCTCCCAACCCTTAACCCACCAACCAAACACACAAACACAAAACTGGGTTATCCACCCCTGGATAACCCACGAACCAAACGCACCAGAGTTTTTACCACTCATATCCCAGATCTAAAATAAAGTCTGTTTTGGGGGTTTTTGTTGCAAAAAAATGAGAAAAATAGACTATATGGGCACGATTTTCATTGTGTCAAGAATCTGTGTGTCTTACTTTTAATCCAAGTTAGACATGTATTTTGGGATCTTTCTTGGGTTCTCTTAGGTAGAATCATATGTTGATTAATACTCCATTAAGGTATACTTAAATCCATGGGGTTAAATACGAAATTGCATGTGATTATAACATCTTAAAGAGGCTATACAAGGACGGTCATACTGAAATTTTCAGATTTGTTGTTGTTAAATGTTGGCCAATAACTTGCATGAATTGGGAGTCTTCTTTAAGTTCCTTGAGTAGATTTGTTTACTGATTATGACCCCAATAAATTGGTTTATGATTCTTGGTTTTTAATTTGAAAATTTAGGTGATTTAGAAATGTTTTGGATATGTTGTCGTTCAGGTCTGGTGTACTACTTACTTCCGCTTTTAGTTTTTTTTGTGGTTGCTTGCTTAGCCAAATTTAAATCTTGTGAATGTCATGTTTAAAAAAATCCCCAGGTTTTCATAAGCATGAGATTAACTTAAGCTTGTTAAGTGTGCAAATGACGTGTTTGACGGTAACCTAAGGTCCTCGGAGGACGGTCATTACAGCAATGTTCCTCAAAAAATCTTCACGCCCCCCTCCAAAAAGGGGTGGGGGAAGCATGCTGGTCAAGCTGCGAAGACGGTGCCCCCCTCACATCATAGATCTTTCGTACCACATCGCAGCAGAGATCCTCCCCCGAACCCCATACCCTGCTCGCCCACTTAAGCAGCAACGCATCATTCATCTGCCCGAGCGACTTCACCCCAGACCACCGTGATCCTTCTTGTGCGTAATATCCTCCCACCCAACAAGGTGGACCCATCTGGCCCCATCCCTAGGCTTCCCCCATAAAAAGGCACGCATCCGCTTCTCCAGCCGAGCCCGAATCCCCTTTGGCATCTGCCGATTGGAAAGAAAATAAATGGGAATGGACGAGAGGACAGCCTTCAACAGGACCAGCCGGCCCCCTCTCGATAGGACAGCAGCCTTCCAACCAGCCAACTTCGCTTCCACCTTCTCCACCATCCTTAACCAGTCCCTTATCCTCGTTCTGCCCAGGGCCAAGGGCATACCCAAATAGTCCATTGGCAAGTTAGAGCGACTTGACCCCAACTCCACCGCAAACCCGTCAGCCTCCTGCACCGCACGGCCGAAAGGAATGAACATGGACTTGCTATCGTTCTTAAGCATCCCAGATAACTCACCAAATATCTCCAAGCCATGGCCATGCCCCTAGCCTCCTCCAACCCCCTTCAATGAAGAAAAGGGTATCGTCAGCGTACTGAAGGATCGGAACCATCAACCCTCCCTCGAGTACCCCTTAGAGAGGCCACCGTTGACCACACGAATCGCAATATCAGACAGAACATCGACAGCAAGGATGAAAAACATGGGCGCTGGGGGACAACCTTGATGCACCTCCATGTGCGGCTGCACCAAACCCCCCTCCGGTCGACCATTCACCATAACCGAAAGGAGGTCGTGGTGACACAGCACCTCATCCAAGAAATCCACTTCTCCGGAAACCCCTTCCTTCTAAAGCACCGACCATAGAAATCTCCAATCCATGCTATCGTAAGCCTTCGCAAAGTCCACCTTGCAAAGGACCCCACTCATTTCCCTCCTCTTCCAATCGGCGATGATCTCAGATGCCAGAGTGATGCAATCCGAGATCTGCCTCCCAGGGATAAAGGCCGATTGTACCGGGGAGATGACGCTCCCAAGAATGTCGCCCCGCCTAACAGCAAGGACCTTCGAAGTTATGAGATATAGAGTGTCTGAGACCGCAATAGGGCGAAAATATCGATGGAGATCGGCGCCGACGACTTGGGCAGCAAGATGATAAGCGCACGGTTGACCCTATCGAAGCCCGCATTCCCCTAACAGAACTCTGAAACCACCTCCAACACCTCCTGACCCACAAGGTCCCAAAAGTCCTTGTAGAACGACACCAGGAAACCATCAAGGCCTGGCGCAGCGTCAGCATTCAGGTCTCATACAGCATCCTTAAGCTCCTCCAAGGTCACATGAGCATAGACGAAGATAGTCAAGTACCTCAATTAATGGTTGGGAGGCATGACCCAGCACAACAAGAGATAACATCGTGGGTCCAAATTCCAAACGAAGCTAGGAATTGGATTATCAAACCTTCCATCATATCCCTCCTACCATAATTTAAGGGTGAAAATGTTGAAGACCCTTTTCAGCACATTCAAGATTTCATAGCCCTGTGCAATAATGTACACATCCAAAATGTGCAACAAGAAAATGTACTTCTCAAAGCATTTCTGTTCTCCTTGAGAGACAAAGCAAGCCAATGGCTACATACGATATGGAAAACCAATCAATGCATGAAACACCTTGAAGGGAGCATTTCTCAAGAAGTATTTCCCTATTGGGAAATCAAATGCCCTTTGCTACACAATCTCTTCTTTATTATGCGCCCAAGTGAATTATTTCACGAAACATGGGAAAGATTCTTAGAGGTATTGCGTAGATGACCTCACCATGAAATTTGGAAGCTTGTCTAGTTCTTCTATAAGGGCATGAGTGACCAGTATAAAGTTTCGATAGATGTCACATGTGGGGGAGGTTATCTTTTGAAGGATGAAGCATTTGTATGGCCCTTATATGAAAGAATGGCAAAAACATCGTTGAGCAAGGCCTCATCTAAACAATATAACCACCACAAGACCCAGGCGTGCAAGTGGAGAAAATAAGCAAACAAGTAGAGACTAACCCCATTGATATGCAAATGATTGCCCAGAGATTAAATCATTTGGAATTGATACGTATAAAGTATAACATGGGCAAGGACATGGCTAGAGAAATCACTCATAATGTAGCCATGGTGTTAGGTTGTTACCATGCCATCACTCAGTAACTCTTGAACCACAACATTGCTATCGGTTTGCTAAACCAGTTCAAGAAGTACAATCTGCCAATTGGAGACATGGAACACAAGGAGGAACAATGCCACCTACTTATATCCCCACTTGGAAACCCCACCCATATTTCGCTTGGCAAAATCAGAATGCTCGATCTCTACCACCCAACAATCAAATGCAATATCTACCCAGCCCTCCTCAACCACTCTATCTTAAACAAGCTTCATCTACCCATTAAGCAAGCGAGCCATCACCAAACAACACCCAACCCACCTCACCAAGAACAAATCAACCCTTATCTAGTGACATGGGTGTATCAATGAAAATGATGCAAAAGGTGGAAGAAAACATGGAGAAAAATAACGAGAAAATTCTAAGCAATTTGCAGAAATCATGTCATATCTCCCAGCTCTTTCACCGACAAGTTATCCTTAACCCTAGCACGTATGGTCAACATCCACAAAAATCAATATTGAAAGGACCAGTGGCATTCCACCAAGGCCTCAAATGTCGGATTTCGGTTTCGTTTCGGTAAGTCCAGAAAAGGAATTTCGGTGGAATTTCGGTGGAATTTCGGTGAAATGACCGGAAATTGGGAAAACGACTTGAAAACTCATTTTTTAAAAAATTTAAGATTTGTAATGTTGTTTAATCAATAAAAGAGCATAAATACAAGTTTTTTTGCTTATAATAAGATGTTATAATGTTCAGTACCTTAAAATAATGATTTCGGTCATCATATCAATGACCGTCCAGAGTGAAATTTCATATTTCAGTACACGGTTAAATTTTGGCATTCAATTTTTCTATCAATTCTCAAAAGAATAATAATACTTTTAGTTAAAAATAAAATAAGACACACACACAAACACGAATATTTTACATGTATGCCAAAATAAATGCATAGTAGAGCTTGTGATCGTAAAATGTATGTTATACGAGACTTGGAATTTGGAAACTTGGCTCTCCAAGACTTAAGTTAGGTTGTGAATTGTGACTTGTGAAGTTGTGAGATGGAATGAGAACATATACATTATATTTATTGGGATTAAATAGGACCCTTAATGGCCTTATTTATTACAATGGTGGTTGGAATAGTGGCTTATATTGCAATGGTGGTTGAAATAGTGACCTATAAATTTTATTTAGTGACCAAATAGTACCTATGAATATCAATAAGTGGCCTAGGCATGACATATGGTGACCTAGAACAATTTCAGTCGAAATGGACCGAAATGGACCGAAATGAACCGAAATTCCACCAAAATTCCACCGAAATCCCGAGAAATTAGTGAACAATTTCCACCGAAATGGACCGAAATGGACCAAAATGACCGAAATTCGGCCGAAATTTCGGCCGAAATCCTGGAAACAGATATTATACATGGTTTCGATGTCGGTATCGCCACGAAACCGAATTTCGACCGAATTTCGGTCGAAATTCGCGGAAATTTAAGGCCATGCATTCCACAACCCTGGAAGCACCAGCAATTCTTCGGCCAGTGTAGTAGTCACCAGGGGAGGAAAAGGCATCGTAGCACCATCTCCAAGTGCCGATATTGATGAGGATGAAACTCTAGTATACCAGGTGATAAGAATGATTGTTTTATCCACCCTTTCCGGGTGAGGGCTCCCTCGCCACGCCAGTAGTCATTTCTGCTCCAATCACGTCATCCAATACCACAACAATCATTCTCTTCCCTGGAGCACTTCAAGTTCACTCCAAAACAAAATCAAAGCTGACTCATCCCGACCCTGAGCAGGAGAAAATGTTCAACATTGTGATTGAAATACCTCTCCTAAAGGCACTTGAGCAGGCTCCAGCCCACTCAAGTCCCTCAAGGAAAAATGCACCAGACAAAGAAGGCTTAGGAAGAGGAAGAATCTTGAACCTGACATAGAGACACATGTGTTCCCACAAGCCACATCTAATGAAATCTACCCCCCCCCCACACACACACACAAAAATAAGAGACCTCGAAGAACCTCTAATGTGATGCATTATTGGTGACATGACCTTTGAGTGTACCCTTCTAAGGAGTGGTGCCTCAATGAACATTTTACCTGCAACCATACTAAAAAAATTGATTTCGAAAAACTTAAGCCAATTTCCATGATTTTACAAATGGCCGATAGATCCGTAAAAAGACTGCAAGGTGTACTCGAAGATGCAATTGTTATGGGTCCAAGGAAAGCAATTACCCATAGATTTTGTGGTAATTGAAATGGACTCTGGACACACTCTGGTCCAAACACCCATTATTCTTGGGCGAACTTTCATGTCCACAACCAAAACTCATTTTGATTTTGAGAAAGGCAAGGTTGAGTTCAAGGTCAATGATGAAGTCATTCATATTGAACTAGTTGTCCCCACCCATCTAGATATTGGTGATGAAGAATGTGAGTGGATTGAGGAGTGGTCATATTTATATTCTGAGGAGACTCATGCTCTTCTGCCATCAAACTCTCTACATTCCACCTTGACCCATACCGAGGACATAGGACATACAGATGGCATTCAGCATTAGACCAATATAATGTATTCGATCCATGTTTCTAAGGACGACACCATTTTTTATCTAGACAAAGCATGGGACACCTTGACCGAGGAATTACGCACTTTATCATCAATGGTGATGCCCATGATGAGCCCACCTTTCGATCACACCCCTAAGATGGGCGTTAAACAAATCCTCTTTCTTCAGCATGATTGATCTCAACCAACTATGACACTAACTCTATTAGTAAAGGCTTGGAATTCTCGGACTTTCTTAAGGAACCTAGCACAATTCTCCCTTTGGACCTCAAGTCACTTCCGAGAGACCTCGAGTATGTATTTTTGGGATTAGATCAACCTCCTCTTGTAATAATAAGTTCAAAATTGGGAGATGAGCGAGAAGGAAATTTTATTAAGGTGCTTAAGAGAAATGCAAGGGCTATTGGATGGACTATTTCTGACTTGAAAGGAATTAGCCCCTCCTACTGCACTCACCAAATATTTTTAGAGGATGAGACCAAAACTTCTCGTTAACAAGAAAGACATGAATCCTAATTTAAGAGAAGCCATGAAGATTGAAATTTGTAAATGGATGAGTGTCGGAATCATTTACCCAATTTCTAATAGCAAGTGGGTCAGTCTCATACATGTTGTCCCCCAAAAGATGAGACTCACAGCAATCAAGAATGAAAAAGGAGAAGATATCTCAACTCGCATCGCCACCTCTTGGCAAGTATGTGTGGACTTAGGAAATTAAACAAGGCCACCCGTAAGGATCATTTTCCACTATCATTTATCAACCAAATTCAGTAGCAGGAAAGAAATATTTATGTTTCCTCAAGACTATTCCAGATACAATCAAGTTTCCATCACAAGCGAGGATCAAGAAAAAATCACGTTAACATGCTCATTTGGAACATTCGCATTCCGTCGCATGCCCTTTGATTTTTATAATGAACCCGTCACATTTCAAAGGTGTATGATGGTAATATTCTCAAAGATGATTGGAGACTCTATGAAAGCATTCATGGACTTCTCCATGACGACTTTTCTATGTTTGGTAATTCCTTAAGGAGACTTTGGGATTCCTAGAAAGAGTGCCGGCAAAAGTATATTGAGGTTAATAAGGTCCTATCTTGGAAGAAATCCCACTTTATGGTGAATCAGGGGATTGTCTTGGGGTGTATAGTATGGGAAAAAGGATGGAGGTCCATCCTTCGAAAGTGGACGTAATTACAAAATGTCGCCTCCATCTACTGTTAAGGAAGTGAGATCACTTTTGGGGCATGTGGGATTTTACAGAAAATTTATTCTCGATTTTGCAAAGATTGTTAGGCCCCTAACACAACTTGGGATTCCTAGAAACGGTGTGGTGAAAGTGTGTTGAGGTTAATAAGGTCCTATCTTGGAAGAAATCCCATTTTATGGTGAATGAGGGGGGTTGTCTTGGGATGTATAGTATCGAAAAAAGGATGGAGGCCCATCCTTCGAAAGTGGGTGTAATTACCCGAATGTCACCTCCATCTATTGTTAAGGAAGTGAGATCACTTTTGGGGCATGTGGGATTTTATAGGAAATTTATTCTCAGATTTGCAAAGATTGATAGGGGCCCCCTACTAGAAAAGGATCGAGATTTTGAAAAAACCCGGCAATGCATTACGATTCTTCAAGACGCCTAAGGAGGCCATCACTAAGGCCCATGTTTTGCAACCTCCGGAATGGTCTCGTGAATTTGAAATCATGTGTAATACCTCAGATTTTAACGTAGGCACGGTATTAAGACAACGAAAGGATGGCAAACCTTATGACATTCACTACGCTGGCAAACCATTAAACGAAGCCCAATAGAATTATACTGTCACAAAAAAAAGAAATGGTGGCCGTAGTTTTCTCCTTGGAGAATTTCCGATCATATACTATGGGGACATGTGTCATTATTTTTTTTGATAACACTACACTTAAGTACTTTGTACCAAAGGATGTGAAGCCTAGACTCTTGAGATGGATCCTACTCCTACAAGAATTTGACATTGAAATCAAGGATAAAGCAGGAGAAAATGTTGTAGCATATCATCTTTTTAGAATTACACTTCACATTCCATCTGATTCTATGAACCATGTGGATCAAACAAATTCTCATTTCCTGATGAGATCTGTTTGAAGTTGACCAATTGCATTGGTATGCTGATATTGTCAATTATTTGGTCACCTCGCGTTTCTTGAACCATTAGGCAAACACCGCAAGGTGAAAGTGAAATCTGAATCTAAGTGGTATCACTGGGAAGACCCCATCCTTTTCAAGGAGAGATTGGATTGTATATGGAAACATTGTACCCAAAATCCGAGATACCTAGTGCCCTTCATCAATGTCACACCTCGGATGTGGAGGACACCATTCTAGGAGCTGCATTGCGGGCCAAGGTACTACAATCAAGATCATTCTGGCCGACTTTGTTTTGTGACGCCCATAGTTTCGTCGGATCATGTCTGACATGTTAGACAGCGAGGAGTATGACTATAGAGTCACAATGCCCATAGTTTCATGAGCATGCACGGTGCGACAACTTCTGCAAAATAATGGAGTTGAATGTAGAGTCACAACACTATCATCCACATTCTAACAGCATGGTAGAACTTTCGAGTAGAGAAGTTAAGATCATTCTAAGTAAGATAGTTTGATCTAATAGAAAAGATTGGCCTCGACATCTTCCCTCTGTCTTATGGGATTATCGAGCCACTTTTCGAACAACTTTGGGCATGAGTCCATTCCGGTTGGTTTATGGGAAGCCATGTCACCTCCTAGTGAAAATCATTCATAAATCCAAGTGGGCCTTAAAAAATGCAATTTGGACCTTGAAAAATCTAGGAAGAAAAGAATGTTGGACCTAAGTGAATTGGAGGAACTTAGAACGCATGCCTACAATGACATCATCTAAAAAAACAAAACATTTGCCATGACACTTATATCTCCAATAAGTCTTTTCATGCCAACCGAAGACTTTGGCTTTTTGATGCCAAACTCAAGCTCTTTCTAGGCAAGTTGAGATCCAAATGGAAAGGGCCTTTTACAGTGGTGCAAGTTTTGAGAATGGTTCGATAGACATCTTTGATCCTTTCACGCCATCTACCTTCTGAGTCAATGGACAATGACTCAAACCTATGATTAAGCCCAACGGGCCGCTACCTGCAGTCGAATCTTTAATTCTTTAGGAATTATGAACTTGAACGTCAGGCTGAGGCATTAAAACAAGCGCTCATAGAACACACCCCATGTCTATCTTGAAATCTCATGCTTTATATCTTGTATATATCACTTCTTCCTTTCGTTATTTAAAACACACACAGGGACAACCTTAAAAAAAGAACTAAAAATTAGAAAACTCACGCAATTACAATAAGATTCTTTTTCCTTGAAGACCTTAAGCAGCATGGGTATTATTATCTACATATCTATTAAGATGATGGAAAACTGAGTGTGGTTCTGTCTTAAGCATTGTGGGGGAGGTTAGGATTCCAAAGAAAATCTTTTTCCTTACTATCTATATATAATATCGTTTCGTATAGTACATACAAAAATCCCTAAATTTTAAAAAAGTCAAAACTTATAAAAAGATTAATTTTCAAAATTATGTATATAGTGTAAAGAAGTGCATATTACAAAATTGTAAAATAAATGCATATATAAAAATATAAAAATAGAAGCATATGCCACAAAAACCCATAAAAATTAACATATACCAAAATACAAAAGATGGAGAAAAAAAAGTAGCATCCCTTGTACATACCTCCTTTTTACTAATATTTACATTGAATGTTGGTACAAATCTCAAAGAATATAAAGTTTGATTTTGATCTTAGTCAATCTAATTCTCGTAGTCGTAGGGACTTAGTACACTTAAGAATTCTTCAGGTCTCGTTGATTTAATTCTCTAGGTCTGCAATCTTTATGTAGTTGTCGACTCCCGTAACTAAATATCTTATATTGAGAAGGAATCGCATAGCTTTTTGATGAATGATCAACTTGAACACTTCACTTACTCGTAGTTTAACTTACATAAATGTGTCAAAGACCAATACAATCACAAGTGGTGCGAGTATGGATGCTTTGTCTTAGGCAATTATAGACCCCAATTCACCACTTGCCTTATCTAGTGCATAGATGTCTAAAGACTAGAGAGTGTGGGTTAAATAACGCATCGGATGAGGAACGCTCAATTGACATTTCTTCTTCTCCTCTACCAAATAGAACACAATGATCATACTTCCAAAATATTCAAAATGAGCGGGAAAAAGATTATGCACCTGTGCAAAGTCATGCTACATCCCAAAAAAAATAGAAAGAGCAGATAATTATGTTTCTAAGACTTGGCTACATTGGCCAAGCTCAACTTGATAGATGTGACTATACTTGTCACACTCCAAAGAAGCGACTTCTTATCTTCCTCCGATCCATCGGACGCAAAATTAGAAGAAAATATCATACTCTGCAAGGAAAAAGTAGCTAGGAAAGGGTACATCAAAAGCGCCATGAAGGATTTTGTAAATCATTGCCTCACTAAGTATAAAAGGCTACCTTGTAGCACTTGCATGTTCAACAATGATGCAAATATCATAAAGGAATGGGATTACATACCAAATAAGCTGAACTGACTAAGGGGTTGAGACTACATTAAGGTTAGCAGAGCTTGGAGGCTATTATTTAAAATCTTGGGTCCATGAGAGCCCTGGAACAAATCTTTAATCAAAAGGTTAAATCAAGCTTGGTTCTTTACCCCTTGTATAAATATGCAAGCATTGGCTCCATTTCACTGGTCCATCTTCTTATACATTTTCCTCTCTCTCTTTCCAGGCACTCGAGTGACACAGGGAAGAAGGACAAATCAAGGGCACGAATCGAACGTAGAAGTGGTGCGACCGAGCATAAAAGAGCTCATGCCGACCTTCGTCGAGAACCACGAGTTCTTCGTGGATGTGTAGCATCTTCCCTCACTCACATCTCTATCATATACCATCATCATCTACCACCCCACTCCATTCCCCCACCTACACACTTACATCTACCATTACTCATGCATTACCATACCATCATTCCTTAACAAGCCACGCACATCGCCCCTCCATTTCACCAAATCATCGCTCAACCCCCAATTGCAGCATGTCCAAGCGCGCATGAGCCTTAAGCCCAACCTTCAACTCTTAAGGCTGAAGTTGAAGAAGATACTCTACATGGAGCAGAGTACACCCAAGACCCCTCATAGATGAAGAGTGCAATTGTCGACCTACTGCAGCTGAGCACTTCTTCCAGGAGCAAAGAGGAGTCCCACACTCTTTGCAAATCTCGAAGAGGCCATTCTCAACAAGGTGTTGGCCCTCGCAAGGGATCCTTTCAGTTTTAGACCATTGACAAGAGCTGCAAGGCGTAGATGATGATAGGGTAAAAGTCTTTTGTTGTTGCTTTTACCTTCAGTAACTTAGATGCAAAATTTTGTGAGATAACATCTGTAGTAGTAAACTAATATGAACTTCACCTTTGACATCTTTCGAGATTTTGAGTATTCGTAGTTTATGTTTTATTCTTAGTTGAATGTAGTTGTAGTTGCAGCTTAAGTTTAAGTAGTTGAAGTTTAAAGTTTAGTTTGTGTAAGCAGTACCTTGTTGAATTTGTCTTCTAGTTGTAGATCTCGAAGAGGCCGTTTCCAACAAGGTGATGGCCCTCGCAAGGGATCCTTTCAATTGTAGACCACTGACAAGAGCTGCAAGGCGTACACGATGATAGGGTAAAAGTCTTTTGTTGTTGCTTTTACCTTCAGTAACTTAGATGCAAAATTTTGTGTGATAACATTTGTAGTTGTAAACTGATATGAACTTCACTTTGACATCTTCTGAGTTTTTGACTGGTCGTAGTTTATGTTTTGTTCTTAGTCGAATGTAGTTGTAGAATGTAGCTTAAGTTTAAGTAGTTGAAGTTTTAAGTTTAGTTTGTGTAAGCAGTAACTTGTTGAATTTGTCTTCCCGTTTCTTGAAGCAGTAACTAAGTTGTTGTAGTTTATGTTCAACTTGCCCTAGATTAGAAAAGTTTCATCCATATGCATTGTTTAGAGTCTTTAGACTTGTGGAGAAGAGAGATGAATGAGATATATATTCCATAGGGCTACAGTCTCTTATATAGAGAGAAAGCCCCTAGAGAGTACAACTTGTACAAGAGAAAAAAATACATAAATACACTCAAAGGGTTACAGAATCCGAAGGGTTAAGGATTACGGAACCCGAAGGGTTAAGGGTTACGAAACCCGAAGGGTTACGAACATAAATGTAAAATAATAACTCTAACACTCCCCTCGAGTTGAAGCATATCTGTCGATCATGCCCAACTTGGATACTAAGTGTATGAGGCACTTCCTTGGAAGAGAGGTATACGTAAGAAGATTAACTATAATCACCAACGAAAATTATAAATTAGTGATAACCATTTAATGTGTGGATCGAACAAGGTCCCCAAACATCACAATGAACAAGATGAAAAGCAACAGTATTACGAGACTCGATACGAGCATGAAACGAAGATCGATGGTGTTTCTCGGACTCACACGCCTCGCACTGAAAGGGCTTCAGAGCAGGGAGTTCAGGAAACATCATGGAGATGGCCTTGGCAGAGGGATGCCCAAAGCGCAAATGACCATAGGAGTGGGTCTTCAGAAATGGACGCAGCACCAACAAAATTGGAGTATGAGGGTATGTCAAGATAATATAGATTTTTTTTACGCTCAAAAAAGGGAGACACTCATTGGTGTTCGCCCCAATAAGATAATATAGATTGTTCTTCTTATGACCCCCACTAAAAATCTGCCTCCTCCGAATGTCATGAAAACAACAATAAGACTCATCAAATATCACACGACAATGAATCTCAACACAAAGCTTGTGAACTGGCAGCAAGCTAAGAGGAAAATCAAGAGCATAATGAACCCTAGAAAGTCAGAGCTTGGAAGAGAATTCCATAATTCTGACAGTAGTAATTGATGATTGAGTCCCATTAGCGACTCGAACTGACTTCACGGAGGTAGATGGTACGGAGGAGGTGAGCATACTACATTCTCCAGTGAGATGAGTAGGGCACCGGAGTCAATAATCCAAGCTGGACCATGAGTGACAGCATAGTTGGCTATTATATCTAAAGGAGTAGCCAGGGCAGCGGGTTGTAGTGTTACTAGTTGTAGTAGACCCTGGAGTCTGAAGGATCCGCATCAGACAGGAATAATCCGTGTCATTAAGATAAACAGTCTTGCCACTGGAAGTTGTTGTAGGCGATGCCTCTTCCTCATCATAGGCATCCTCATAGGTATTATTGGCATAAAAAGAAGGTACACCAAACTTCTGCAGCATCGTTCAATCAGGAGGTTCCACCTACTACAGTGAATGCATAGGGCAGTAGAGTCTCACACACAGTCACGGCAAAAGTCACGGCCTCGTCCAGATTCCCGTCCACGACTACGACTTGGATCACAATTGCACCCTCCTCGTAAGATGCATCTGCCTCCTCGCCCACATGAGGCGATGCGTGCAAAGTTCTCTGTTGAAGTTACGATGAGAGGTCGGGCAGCAGATGTCTCGAGTTCCTTAAATCGATCAAATATGACCTTCATCGTTGGCAGTGTGTTTGATATGAGAAATTGCTCCTTCGTTGCATGGTATCTAGAATGCAAGCCATCAAGAAAGCGGTATACCTGCCAATCAGAATGCTCTTGTAGTTGTTTGGTGCAACATGAAGGATGGAATATCGCAAGCTCCTCATACAAGCTGGAGAGATTCATGCAATACTCGATGAGAGTGGGACTACCCTGAGATGCCGACCAAATTCGCTTGTAAATGTTTGCAAGGCATGACTTCGTCTTCTTTTAGGAGTATGTTTGTTCAAGATCCTCCCACATTTCCTTGGCCGTATTTTTGTAAAGGAGATTTGTGGCAAAATGAGCCTCAACACCGTTGGTCATCCAGTTGATAACCAAGTAGTTGTCAGTCTGCCAATTGTCGTACGCCTTATTCTTTTCATCTAAAGGATCTTTAGTCAGAATGTGAGTTTCTTTTGACCACCAATAAACACCATAAAAGATCGAGACCAAAACATGAAATTTTCTGTGCCCATGAGTTTGATAGTAGTGCCTTGTGCCATAATATTCGTGGCCAAGGGCCTTGTCTTGGTAGAAGAAGGCGGCATAGTGGTCTTATAACATAAAGAAGATCTTGTGATTAACTAAGGATGCATATAAGGGCTAGAAAATGCCCTAGAACTCATGTTTGCCCTTGAAGAAGGACTGGAAAAAAAACTCAACAGACAGCAGATTTAGAGTCCTGACAGCGGTCCAGGATGAGTTTTGGATTTCCAAAGAGGCCTACAGTACCTGCAGACGATAGTTGTGGGGCTGACGACCTTCATAGGAGGTCTTGGAAGTGTGAGCAATGCTAACGAGAGGGTTATGGGCCCCCTAGCAATGCTAACAACCTTCGTGGGTGCTGGAGACGCTCCTTTGGAGCTGAGTTGCTGCACTGGAGGCGATTGGAGGGCTTTGCGTAGGGCCCTAATTCGGGGAAGAGGGCTCGCGCAAGCTTTTGCGAGACTTGAAGGTGGCGATGAGGATTTTAGGTTAGAACCCCGGTCTAGGATCATTGCCCGAATACCATATGGAGAAGAGAGACGAATGAGATATCTATTCTATAGGGCTAGGGTCACTTATATAGAGAGAAAACCCTGGAGAGTACAAGAGAAAAAATACATAAATACCCTCAAAGGATTACGGAACCTGAAGGGTTGAAGGTTACGGAACCCGAAGGGTTGAAGGTTACAGAACCCGAAGGGTTGAGGGTTACAGAACCCGAAGGGCTAGGGGTTATGGAAACCGAAGGGTTACAAACATAAATGTAAATATAATAACTCTAACAAGACTATTTTGCTTGTTCATTCATCCTACAAATTATACAAGCAGTTGTTGCAGTGTATTTTAAATTTAATGACTGTAGGAGCAGTTATCACTCATGTTCAATTCGAGTAAGTGGATTTGTTTTCAGTGAGTGTGTGTCTAATGGTTTGGACGGCTGAATAAAGGTTGAATCAAGATTTAGGTGCCGGGAAATTGCTTTTGCAAATACTTCTTGATGATGATTGTGGGCATATTTCTTTGTGCATGAGCATAGACTTCAAATATTGGGTATATGCCTTGGATTCCACATCTGATTAGTAGAGTTAAGTGTTGAGCATTGAAATGGTCTGTTGAGTGTGTTTAGAAGCAAGAATAGTTGGTCCTTATAAAGTACTAATTAGTAGACATCACCATTTTTGAGCTAATCATAACACTCTTGTTAATTAAACAAGTGGTTCTTCACCTGAGAATTGTATGCTTCACAAACTGAGTAAGTGTGATTTTGTTTAAAAGCCCAAAAGAACCATTGTTGGTAAGAGAACTTAGAACTTGAAGGTGTTTACTGTATTCACTACGTACATATTTGGCTGAGTAGTTTTTAAATCCTTTCCGTTTTGTAAAATTGAGATTTGGGCTAGAAGGGCGAGACTTGATTAAACCTATTATTATTTGGCTTTACTCTTTCCCTCTATTTTGGGTGAGCAATTAAAATAGGGGATGAATGCGTTGAAAGTTTATTCTGACTTTGGCATGCAGTGCATGGGTACCAAAGAAACTAACTCTATTCACATGCATGTTGCATTCATTAAGGATCTTTTGCATGTTCACCCATACTCTCAAAGCAAGTGCAAGATATCTTTTTAATTGAAATAATTTTATCGTGTGTGTCCCTGAGAATCAACTTGACTTACTCTATACACATGCATAAAAGCAAGGTTGCAAAAGTCGGTAGTCAGTTATCGGTCAGTCGAGTCACTGACTAAGGATTAATCAACAGTCAGGCAACTAATCGGATTTAGATGGGCTTTCCTTGACTTTGAATTTTTTTATTTAAAATATACAAATCATTTTTATACATATATTTACATAGATTGTGTACATTGATATATTATCATAATGAAATAAAAGAAGTAATTGAATTAAAATGAAACAATAGGCGTATTATAATAAGTTTGCTTTTAAAAAGAGCAAAAAAAATAAAAAAAAAATATGGTATCTCCAAGCAAAAATCGATCACCTAGTGTGCCTAGTCGAAATTAGCCAGTACTCGGTCGGCCACCCCACTGACTAAACTAATCAGACCTACTAGTCAAGCATGTCGGGTGACTTTTGCAATGCTGCTTAAAAGCATCATCCCAAATCCCAAATTTAAAAAAGGATTTCATTATGCATTTAGAGATACAAATTAAAGAAGTAAATAAACTTGTGAGTGGTTTCTAAAGCAGTGGCCAGGAATGAATCCAAGTCGTACATTGATGTTGTTCATTCTTAGGCAACATGTTATACAAGCATGTAAAGCCTAAACTTAATGCATTTTTGTGCTAAAAGCGATATGGAAAAATGTAACAAATAAGAACTAATAATTTGCGGATAGCAAGTACACATAAGAGTATTTAAAGCACTAGGACTTGCCATCAATGTTGAAGTACCTTATACCATGTACCATGTCGATCAAAAACATGTATTGCAAACACGCTCCATTTGACTATGGACAAGATTCCAACTACTTTAGATAATTTTTGAACTTGAACATCAAGAAGGGTTCTAAGAAAATCTTTCAGTTGTCTAATGGACCAGTCAAAATGTGCTCAAGTTTTCAAAAAATTAATAGAAAATATGTAATAAAAAAGGGTGAGGTAACGTGTTCCAGCTTTAAAATTAACATAAATATGTGAAATAAGTTAGGGGAAAGCTGCAATGAAGGAAGAAATTCTTCCTGGAACAGGAATTAGAAAATATCTGATAAATCAAGGTGACGGAAACAAAATGGTCAGAACAGCAATAGTATGATCTTGTTCCCAAAAAACATGAATTTGGAGATATATTGACACGATACCTTGCCCATTTCCAAATAAACGGCAGCTCTATTCGTGAGGAAGGATATGTCTTCATCGTCAAGTTCCAAAGCTCGTGTATAATGCTCAACAGCCGTGTCAAAGTCCTTCTTCTTGTATGCAGCATTACCAGCCTCCTTCTCCTTCTGTGCAGCCATTTTCTTCTCATTGCAACCCTTATCACCATCTGCGACATCCATGGGCACCGGCTCCGGCTGTGGGGGCGGGCGTGTTTGCCCTGGCTGTGATCCCTTCTTTTCAGGCTCGACATCCACGGGGCATCCTTCTCCATGTCCTCGGCCGTCCGCATTTTGACATTGAGAAGAACCCCGAGGGCCTGCATCATCCTCTGATCGGAAAGGTACATGTTGATGCTGTTAGGGTTCCGCTGGACCTCCTGCATCATCCTGACGAAGTCGGGCTGCTGAAGGTAACCCCTCGTCTGAGGATCTGCCGTCAGCTTCGCCCACAGCTCGGGACCCTGGAAGATGTTGCCGAATGGGGACGATGAGGAAGGAGACGAGCGCTGGGCCTTGGCGGCCTTGGCGTCGGCGAGGCCCAACTTGAGGGCCTCGTTGGAGGGGGTCGAGCTGGAGGCCCTTGGTGTAGGCGGCGATCGCATCATCGAAACTCCCAAGGCCGATTTGGGCGGCGCCCAGGCGGCTGTAGGCCTTTGACCAATCAGGTTTCAGATCCACAGTCTTCTTGGCGTCCGCAAGGGCTTCCAAGTATTGGTGCAGTGAGGCGTAAGCGGCTGAGCGGTTGGAGTAGAGCACGTGGTTGGTGGGCGCAAGGTCAATCGCCTCCGAGAAGTGGTGGATGGCGTCTTCGAAGCGTCCCGACGAGAAAGCGGCGTTGCCCTTTGCTTTAGCTTCCTCCGCCATGGCCTGGCTTCCTTCGTGAGGGTTCGTAGGTTTGCAACTATAATCTCTCGATGTTGTGGGGGAAGAAGGTCTAGAGGGTTCGTAGGGTTTGGAACTACTAAACTTTTTAAGCCCGCTTTTGCGGTTGCGAGGCTTAAAGAGGGAAGTGGGCTTTGCTACTTCTCGAACTTTCTGGGGGCTTCTGGCCTGGTTGCCGCTCCTAATCTCGAGATCGTGCGACCGATGGTCTGGGGGTGCAGGCTACATCCATTCCAATGACAATTTATTTATGGCAGTTACCTTTGGGAATAAGGAATATACGACAAGGTGCCTTTGAGTTCTATGCACCAAAATCCTTCCTTGGAAAAGTTTCTTCCCTAATGGGAAATTCTCTCGGCCATGTGCTTCCTCTACTCTGATGATTTCATGCTTAGACAAATTAATCATACATTCATTACTCTTGTCCTCAAAGTTTCTTCCACGCGGGGATGGGGGACTTCAGACCCATTTCATTGTTACAATGTTGTTTACAAGATCTTCGCAAAACTTTTGTCTGCAATGATGTCCTCCCACATATTATCTCCTATAACCAGATGGTATTTATCAAAGGACGGCGTATTGACGACAATGTGAAGATGGCACAAGAATTAGCCAAGGGCTTCGAGAGGAAAAACGGACCTAGGAGAGTCTGCTTTAAAGTGGATCTCACCAAGGCATTTGACACTGTCAACCACACGTTCTTGCTTGATCGGCTTAATGTTATGGGCTTCGGACATACTTGGTGCTCTTGGATCCGGAATTGTATAGAGACTGCTTCCTTCCCGGTGCTCGTTAGTGGTTCCCTGTATGGCTTCTATAAGAGCTCTCGTGGCCTGCGTCAAGGAGATCTGCTTAGCCCCCTCTTGTTTACTATTGTTATGGAATCCCTCTCTTGCTTGATGGACAAGGTTGTGATGGATAGAACTATCAAACCTTTGGGGCATGGTAGATCCTTGGCCCCAGCGCACATCATCTACGCAGATGACCTACTTTTCTTCACCAAATGCAACAACAATTCCCTCAATATGGTTGTGAGATCATGGGATCCTTTGGGGATATGTCTGGTCTTAAAATGAATATATGCAAAAGTCATCTCTTTTGCTCCAGAAGTGCCAAGGAGTTTTTTAATTGGAACCTTATTCCCACCTCATGAGCGACTTGCTTCCTACAAAATACATGGGCATCCCGCGGGAGCACAAATTTGGTGGAAGTTCCTCTTCTAGAGCTCTTCAGGACAAATTCGAGCCCAACTATGTGGCTGGAAAGCTAAAAACCTCTCAATTGCTCTGAGGATTCAACTCTTGAATTCAGTTAGTGGTGGTATCCTGCTCTACTAGTCTGACTGTTCGATCCTCACCAATTTATCTAGATCAGTATCCTTTATGTGTGCGGACTTTCTTTGGGGTTATAGAGGACATGAAATTGCTTGGAAGGATGTCTGCCTCCCTAAGGAGGAAGGTGGTTTGGGGCTTAGATCCCTGAAGCCTAAAGGACTTGGTTTTGGCCTCCAACTTCTCTTGAATCTGGAGATTCCTTCGAGCTAAAGGTTCGCTTTGGGTTGATTTCCTTAAATCCAAATATCTTTCGGGTGCAAACTTCTGGGATGCAATTGTGCCCCCTGATGCTTCAACCGTTTAGAAGACTATGCTTAAGGCGAGGCCCTTTCTGGCCCCTCTCATGGACACCCTTGCTTCTCAACCTACTACGGCCTCCTCTATCTCGATTTTCTCCTTTCACTCTGCCTTTGATCTAGGTCCGTCATAAGCCCCTGTGGTTGAATGGTGGAAGGATGTTTGGCTCTTCAAGGCCGTCCCAAAACACAAGTGTTGTCTATTCAGATTGATAAAAGACAAAATCCCTACTAGAGAAAGGCTATCCAGAATTGGTATTTGCCTAGATCGTGATTGTCTCTTTTGTGGTCAGCCTCTTGAGTCAATGGATCGCCTATTTTCGGATTGTCTTTGCTGCTTTTAGGTTTGGTTTTGGAGTATGCACAACGCTATCTCTCCCTACTCCTTCCTCGGGGGAAAACATCTTGCAATCAATCTCTGCTGCTAACTGTCTTTTGGTGTCGATTCGGTCTTGGGAGTTAAGCTCAGAACTGCCATTGTTGTCGCTTCCTGGCACATATCGAGGGAGCGCAACCTACATTGGAATGTTGCCCCCTCTAGGTCCATTTCATAGTTAACATCAATCATCTTAAGGATATTTGGATCCTCATGAACTGAACGGTGGCTCTCTTTTTTGGGCTCATTGCATGTATTTATCTTACCTTGGATGGGTGTTTTTATTGAATTTTTGTAATTTGTGTTTAGCCAGCTTTGGCCCCTTTGTATATGTTCTAAAATCAATGAAAGCACAACATATTTACCTTCAAAAAAATGCTCCCTTGGAAAAGGCACCTATGATGTATCTTCCTCTTCTCCGATGTTATCTTGCCACCTCCCTCTTATCCCGCAACAAGCCCTTTTTTTGAAAGGTAAGTATTTGTAATACTGAGATGAACTGATTACAATAAGTGTGCAAAATTATCCCCCTCACATAAACCAAATGATGGGAGAGGGAGTTACGAAGAGACGTGTCATTAAAAATGTTAAAAAAATAGCCCCTCAGGAGCTAGCCACCAGCCCAAAAGAACATGTCACAATCTAGCTCATTTTGCAAATAATCTTGAGGTTTTCCAAAATGCGATTCGCGGTCACTCTAGCAGCCGTGCTAGAGTTTGATAGTCCAGCAAAGATTGCGTTCTCGCCAAATCCACCACATAGCTACCGCAAGAGCAATCCTGATCCTTAAGGCAAGTTCTGCATCCCACCTTTGGATCATCTTAACCCAATCCAAGGCATCACGTTATAGGGAACCCGTAAACAAAGGGGGAAACCGTAAGCCAACACAGGTAACCTCCAGAGCTTCCCCGAGTAGGGACATTACCAAAACAAACGGTCTCTAGATTCTAGAGCATGGTCACAGAGCAAGCTGTTGCAGTCCCACGGAAATGTCCAGTTTAAGGAGCCTATCACACGTGGGAAGTCTGTCTTTTACCACTCTAAATGAACAACACTTGTACTTGGGGGCCTCCCAAGAGCACCAAACTTCCCTCCAATATGCAAAGGTTTGGGCCCTATAGAACGAATAAGTCCATAGCACGAGCGAAATGTGAAACCAGATCCAAAGAAGGTCCAGCTATAAGTGGAGGCGGAGCTGTCCCAAATTCAGAGCAATGTGAAGGATACGAGAAATCCTAAGCATATCACGGAAACGTGATGATCGCACCCAATGCGATCGGAGCGACTAGTCGCACTAGTTGCTCGGTTGCAGTGGGATTTAAAATTTTCAAATCATATGATGAAATCATATGATCCAATAACATTTCTTGGATCATTTCATCTAACCACAGAGTATTAGAAATACCTCTTGAAGCGTGGTTGCGATCACTTGATCTCTAAAGTAAGAGATCCTCCTGACTCAAGTCCGATCCACGAAGAAGGCACTTGCGGGCGCGATGATGAGACGCGTGCTTCTCGCAATCCAAGATGAAGATCCAAGAAATGAATCTCCTGATTTCGTCCAACGAAATCCGATGTCTTCCACTTATGCTAGAAACACCCGGGGAAGACGGAGATCCATGAGCAATCGAGGCGACAACACGACGACGTAGCGACGACTGCAATTCTCTCAATACTAAAGGTGAATGGCCACACTTAGAGAGAGGGGGAGAGAGAGAGATGGGATGTGAGAATGAGGATAGAGAGAGATATTAGATGTGTATTTGAAGGGCTAGGGTTGCCCTTTATTATATAGTGGTTTGGGAGTCTATGGATCACAATCCATGGGATACACAAAATCAACGGTTAGATTGATTTGTGTTTTTAATCAATGGTCATGATCATTGTTGTTTAATACACCAACAACATATTAATGTATACTGAATTAAATATATGTTGCATTATCATTAACAAAATTTAACTTAATAAAATTAATCAACACAAGATAATAAAGAGGGTAAAAACCTCCTCCTAAAAGATGGGGTGTCACCTCTGAATAATTCACGGGTGACGCCACCTCTCTAATAAGTGAGTTTTTTATCTTCTTTATTTATGAGATAAAATCCCATTATCTTTTAATTATTTGCAACAACATTTATTGCAAATATATTCACTAAATTAATTCCAAATTAATTAGCGAATATTTCAATCATGCTATTGAAAAAATGTGAATCACGTTCACAATTGACAACCCCAAAAAATGTAAATTACATTTCCAATTAAATTTCTCAATGTGAATCCAATTCACATTAATAATCAATTAGTGAATATTACTTACAAATGAGCTCTCTCCAATATATTATAAATCATATTTATAATATACCTTGATATTATATATAACATGGATAGTACTATCCACATTCTGCATATTCTTGATAATTAAATCTCATTTAATTATCTAGGATGATCATTTTCATAATATGAATCTCATTCATATTATTCTCGATAATTAAATCTCATTTAATTATCAATATCCTGTTGTTTGGATACTTAATTCATCAAAGGAATTATTCTTGAACTCCTTCAAGAATAGGGTGCTTTCTCCGTAGATACTTGGAGATAAGAACATGGCAATCGTATGTTCCATGTATAGTGACTTGGATATTGATATCATATCTCAAATCTAGATCTCGGGGACCTCTCATAGATGCTTGATTAAATGAAGTCTGTAGATCTAATCTTCTCATTGTATCTGAATCTCATTCAGACCAATGTCCAACCCTTGGACCAAGATTAGATTACGTCTCTCCACCGAGAGGAGTCACTAAAATCCAGACATGTTTCCTTACTCCCTCGGAATGGAAGCGTCATGGTTATACAATCATTTGTGATCACATAACCCTCATGTATTCCCAATACATGTACATCCTGCATACTGGAAGACCTAGAATAAACCCGAAGTCTAAGATCATTTTAGACTGTCTTCTTCAGGGTTTTATCATTAAAATTCTCATGTAGTCGTTGGGATTTGGTATCGATCATATGCTTTCCAAAAGCATATATCATACATATAAATTTTGTCAAGCCTCTAAAGCAAGACGACCATCCATGGAATTTAATACATCTTAATACCTCATGAGTGAGCTCATGTCTTCCGGTTCGATAGTGAACATGTATGATCCCTTTGAGAGATCGTATCACTCATATGCCCTTGCATGCACACCAGCTCGCCAATATATGGACCTTGATTAGGCCATCAACATATTGGTATGTCAAATATACACGCTCAGACATATAGCAACACATCTGTCTCGGGTCAGAGGATGCATGCCTACATCGTGACAGCATATGACATAGGTCATTAGTTATCTCGATCTTGTTAAGTCAACTCTTTGACCTAACTTATCTGACACCTCCGAATCTCTATTTCCATGCAGAGGACCTGCATCAAGAGGTCGGTCCGATATCAACCTTTAGAGCTAGGATTGCCATCTCCCACTCAGGTTGGATATCACATATTGACAATCATTTGATGGCGCTTGATGAGTCCTCAATCTAACTTTTTAGATATTCATCCAAGCACCAGCCTCTACGATTCAACAATTGAATTAACAGCTTTATGATATCAAGACATCCATGGTACATAACCCTATTTGTACAGAGGGACCTTATAGTACATTTATTCACTTAATTTCAGACAGGGGGTGAAATAAACCAGTAACTTTTATTGATACATCAAACATTACAATAACATTTATTGTAGGAATGGTTCGCCCTGAGCTCACATGGCTGACAATTTCCCACTAGCCCTCAGGACCATTCATGTACAATCCTTAAACCCATACTCATTACATGTTGGTCAAAAACCTTCTGTGTCAGAGGTTTGGTAAGAGGATAAGAGGATCATCAACGTTGTTGGCAGAGGCTACCTTGGTGATGACGATGTCACCACGCTTTTGATCTCTCGAATGACGTGGTATTTCCTTTCCACGTGCTTGCTCTTTTGATGCCACCTGGGTTCCTTCACCTGAACAATGGCTCCTGTGTTATCGCAAAGCAACGAGATGGGAGTATCAGAGGAAACTATGCCAAGTTCCAGCATAAACTTGTGTAACCACACTGCCTCCTTCGCAGCATTCGATGCGGCTATGTATTCGGCTTTGTTGTTGAATCTGTCGTAGTGTCCTGCTTCTTGCTTCTCCAGCTCACAACACCACCGTTCAACAAGAACACAAACCTTGATGTCGACTTTCGATCATCAATATCATACTGGAAGTCAGAATATGTATATCCCAAGATATGGAGATCTCCATCTCCATAGACCAAGATATAATCTTGCGTCGATCTTAGATATTTAAATATGTTCTTTACAGCATTCCGGTGTTGTTCTCCATAGCAGGATTGATAACGGCTTACCACTCCCACTACATGGCAGATATCTGCCTTGTGCACATCATGGCGTACATTAGACTTCTCACAGTTGATGCGTAAGGACATCCAGCCATGGCTTTCTTATCCTCAACAGTCTGAAGAGCTATTCCTTTAGACAGATGGATACCATGTCTCAAAAGAAGGAAGCCTTTCTTGTAATTCTCCATATGGAAACATTCCAAGATCTTATTAATGTACCTATGTTGTGACAGTCCCAAAATCCTCTTTTCTCTGTTTCTGAACAGCTTCAGACCCAAGATATAAGAGGCTTCTCCAAGATCTTTCATCTCGAAGGTATGGGATAGTCAAATCTTAACACTGGTCATTATTCACGTATCATTCCCAATGATAAGGATATCATCTACATAAAGCACGATGAACACAATGGTGCTTCCACTAAGCTTTTGTACACACAAGGCTCATTGGGATTCTGAACAAAATCACAACTCTTTATGGTTTCATCAAATCTGATGTTCCAGTTACGAGAAGCTTGTTTGAGCCCATAGATGGATTTCTTTAGCTTGCATACTTTTTTTCTCTGTTATGAAGCCATGGGGTTGCTTCATATAGATATCCTCCTTGAGGTATCCATTGAGGAAAGCCGTCTTGACGTCTATCTTCCAGCAGTGCTCTGATGGACTTAAGTATAGCCACAGGAGAGAACGTCTCACCGTAATCGATGCCTTCTCTCTGTGTGTAACCCTTGGCTACGAGTCGTGCTTTGAAGGTCTATACCTTCCCATTAGGTCCCCCTTTTCTCTTGAAGATCCATTTAAACCCAATGGGTTATACCCCTTTAGGGTCCATACACCATTCTTATGCATGGAGTCAATCTCTGACTTCACTGCTAGCATCCATCTATCCATGTCTTGATCCGCAAGTGCTTCATCAAATGAAGCTGTATCATTGTTAGTTTCAGCCGACACATGAAATCCGTACCTTTCAGGTGGTGCAATCACCCTTGAACTCCTTCGATGAGGTATGGGCGCTTCATCTTCATTTACTTCTTCACTTTCTGGTTCAGGAAGCTCAGTATCCTCAAGGGATTCAACGAGTTCCTTTACTTCATTTTTATCTTGACTCTTAAGGAAGTCATCTTCCAGAAAATTGCATCTTTAGAGACAAATACCTTTTGAGTCTCAGGTCATAGATCTGGTGTCCAATACCATCTCTAACATACCCAATGAAATAGCACTCTCTAGTGCGAGACTCTAGCTTACTTGTATCCATGTTCTTCGCATGGACCAAGCAACCCCAAATCCTTAAGTGTCTTACACTAGGTTTGGTACCTTACCAAAGCTTGTGAGGAGTTTTAGGTATAGACTTGCTAGGAATCTTATTTAGGATATATATTGCAGCCTCTACTGCATATCCCCAGAAACTAAGAGGTAAATGTGCTTTACTCATCATTGAACGGACCATATCCATGATAGTCCCATTGTGTCTTTCAGCAACACCATTAAGTTGGGGAGTTCCATGAGGAGTGAGATTGGAGACAATTCCATTCTCTTTGAGGTATTCCTTGAATTCAGCTGAGAGGTACTCACCACCTCGGTCAGATCGAATCCATTTAATCTTCATATATGTTTACCTTGAACTCTTTGAACTTTTCAAAGGTTTCCGATTTATGACGCAATAGAAGATAAACCCATATCACAGATGGTCATCGATAAACGTCAAATAATATCAAAATCCATTTCGTGTCATGATACTTAAGGGACCACATACATCAGTATGTATTAGGTCAAAAATACCCTTACATCGTATAACCTTGTTACTGAAAGGCAACCTGGTCATTTTACCTCGAATACAATGTTTGTAAGCAGGTAAAGATTGGACCGGTAGAAAATCTAAGGATCCATCCTTTATCAATCTATTGATCCTATCAACAGATAAATGACCAAGTCTTTGATGCCAGATCACAATAGAATCATCCTCCCTGGTTTTTTAGCGTTTTTATTATTAGTGGTAGTAATATTCATGACAGATTCATCAGTGCACAATTCACAGAGTCCACCAGAAGTCAGAACACCATCCACAATATATTTATCATAACAACTTATGATAAGTTTATTACAGAATAGGAACGAATATCCATTTCTAACAAACTTAGATACAGATATAAGGTTCCTTCTAACATATGGAACATAAAGACGCTCTTTAAGTACGAGGACTCTCCCACTAGATAATGATAGTCTGCAGGTCCCGACGGCGACTGCTGCAACAGTTGCATCAGATCCCATCTGGATGACTATCTCCCCTTCATTAAGATTCATACTTTCCTGAAACAGATGCAATAAATTGCATGCATGAATAGAAGCACCATAATCTACTACCCAACCACCTTCTCGTCCAACAAGAAAACTAGTTTCAATAATGAAAGTATATTTCATACATGCTGGAGCTTTACCTTTGTCGACTGACTTCAGGTAGTCTGGACAGTTACGTTTCCAGTGCCTAGCTTCTTGTAGTGGTGACATACATCGGTCTTTTTCGATGTCATCAGTGTAGAAGCACTAGAAGATGAGCCAACTCCTTGATTCTTCTTCTTTCTCTTCTGGGCCGGGCCCTTCCAAGAACAATGCTTCTGACCGCGCTTCCCTTTGACATGTGCAACCATTGCACTGCCAGAAGGACCACATTTCTTCATTACGTCTTCTACAGACTTTAATGCAGTAAGAAGTCCAGCGTTAGTCAAGTCCAACTTGTTCATGTGGAATGAAACCACAAAAAATTACTGAAAGACTTGGGCAAAGACAACAGAATGAAGTCAACTTCCATGTATGCATCCATGTTTGCCCCAAGGATCTCCAGCTCAGACAAGTACCCAGACTTTTGAGTACATGTTCTCGGACTGAAGTCCCTTCCTACATCCTGCAGCGAACGAGTTCTTTCATAATACTATAATGCTGGGTACAATTTATGTCACCAAACATATCTTTCAGATTATGCATTATCTCCTGACATGTTCTCATCTCCACATGTTGCTTCTGAAGAACATTGGAGAGTGAACCCAGGATGTAGCATCTAGCCAAGACACGATCTTCATCATACTTGTCATTATATTGCTTTTCTTCCTTTGTCTTAGGGCTTTCATGCTTGTCTTCTGTGAGCACATAACTTATGCGCCCAACAGAGAGAACAAGTTCTAAATTATGGATCCAATACGAATAATTTGGTCCGGCCAACTGGTTGACCTCCAGAATTCTGCTGAGAGGGTTCATGGACTTCATTGTCTGAAATTAAGAATGCACTATATTAGAATATATAAAGAATTATATATGTATGATTACATTCTTTGATTAAGGATTTTTAATCAAATTAATCTTGCCTTTGTCGACTTTGAAAGTTCACCCCTTAATCACTTTCAAGGTAAGAGATATACTTACCGCTACATCTCTAGCAAGATATGGGATCTCCTTTCCTATCTTGTTACATCTCAATAATATGAGAAACTGTAACTTAGATAAAAAAGAAGCGGGAACCCATTCCACCCTGCAAGTCCAACTTGCATTTCCCAATTCGGTCTTTAACACCCGAGCCCACCACCCCTAAGGTGATGTTGACTCGTTGCTAATTGAACCAGCCGTCAACAGGAATAGTACTCGCTATGCGCAATCCAATATCACCCAAATAATATGAGGAACAGATACTGGGGTCACTACGCATACGGCCTTACTCTTTCAAGAAGCAAAGAGCCTGATCCAGATACGCTTGCATGCAAGAGCTGTCACTACGGACATACGTCTCCTACACACAATCCGTGGTGACGGAACCCTTCGCCTTGACGGGAGACCATGGATGCCACTTATGTGATCCTCCACTGATAACGCGGAATCCTGCGAGGGTCAAAATGTAGTGTCGCTGAGGCGACTGCTCCCAGAACACCAGTTGATCAGCAATTAACCCACATTAAAGAATAAATCAATTAAGCCCCAAAATTTGTGAATTAACATTTAACTCTACCACAAAATGCATAGTGAATAAGCATGTAGAGGTCGAACTACAGAGAGCAATACAAAAATTAAGTAGCCTATGATGTTCATGTACAACAGAGTCATCCTTGCATGGATCCTATTTTTGTGGGTTTTTTGGGGGTTTTATATTTTTTATTTTATTTTTTATATTTATTATTTTTTTCATTAATATATATATATATTAATATTATATTTACTCATATATATTTATACACACATATATATATATAATTTATATAATATAGACATATAAGGATATACACCCATAAAGAGTATGTATAGAGGATATAATACATATAGATATCTATAGATATTTATTAATTTTTTTTCTCAATTTTTTAATTTTGTATTTTTGTCTTTTGGTTTTTAATTCTCTGAACCTTATATTTTATATTATATATATATGTTTTTTCTTTGAAAATATTGGAATATATAAACTATCTAATAAGAGAGGTACTAGAATATTTATAAAAATATGCAAAAATGCTCAAAAAATCAAAAGAAAATATTTTTGGTCTTTTCATGATTTTTTACTATTTTTGTGATTTTTGAGTATTTTTCAGAGTCTTTTTGATATTTTTAAAGAATAAAATAATAGAAAACAAGGACTTAAGATACTGGACAGAATTGAAATGAGGTTTAAAAATAGAAAATGACATCCAAAAATCCTTAAAACAATTTTGAATTATAGATAATAAAAAGAGGAAACTATAGAAACTTAATTTGTATTTTTAGGATTTTTCTAGGATTTTTTAGATTTTTATGAAGTTTTTAAGGGTTTTCTTATTTTTAAGGTTTTTGTTTTGATTTTTTTTGTGATTTTTGGATTGACATTAAAGTATGATAAAATAGATAGTAGGTATTTTTTTTGGAATTTTTCTAGGTGTTTTACTATTTTTTTGGTATTTTCTAAGCTAGACAATAGATAAAATGCATGTTTTTGATTTTTAATAAATATTAAACTTCAATAAAAATAAAATGCAAAGTTGTGGCGTGAAAGTGCAAGTTAACATGAGCTTGGCATGATTTTTGTGGAATTTTTCGAGTTAATATGATGCATGACAAAAATGGAGCAAGCAAGCAAAAATATATGGCATGACAGGGGCATTTTTTCAAATAAACACAAAGGCAGGGGCTACAGTGCAAAAACACCAAAATATATGAACGTATTCTACAATTTTAAGGACTAAAACTAAATAAGCAAACCTGCCAGGACCCCCTTGCAATTTGACCATCACGTGGGACTACACGTGATCCGCACCTACAGGGACCAAAATGTAATTTCAGGAAGTTCAAGGTCCTTAACACAAATTTTCACAAAAATATTACACCTGAAATTTTATTTTATGGACTAAAGATAAATATACAAACATACAGGGGGTCTTGTGCAATTTAACCACCTCACGTGGGACGGCACGTGAGGTGACGTGGACTGGGCCTAAAAGTAATATCTCAAACATACAGGGAGGTCCATGCAAAATGTCCACAATAAAATGAACTTCGACTTTTATTTACACGACCAAACAATAAATACAAAAACACTAGGGTGAAGATCTGCAATTTACCCATAAGTGTGCGCTGGTGCACGGCGATGATGATCTCACTTGGACACGCGGCACGCATCCAACGGCCGGTACCGCTTCGCCGATGAAGGGCTGAGATGAGATCAGCCGAGCTGATCTGATGGTGATGGCGACGCTTCATCTGACGACTCTGATGGAATATGGGGCGTCCCTCCTGATCGGACAGCGATGAAGAGGTCTGGAGGAACAGGGGAAGAACTCGCGCCAGGCGAGCTTCGATCTTGGAGCATGGGCTCCTCCGGGCCTCTCCCTCGCATCTGAGGTGTTCTGGTCGTTGCTGGAGGCGTCCCGCATCTTCCGGTGGTCTTGGAATGGCTCTTGGAGGTCCAAGGAGCTCAGGCGAGGTCGATGAAGGTCGAGACCTCCTGGAGCCTCTTCCTGGATCGATTCGAGTCCAAAGGGGCTTGTTGCTTCGTGTGACCTGCATAGGAAGAACCGGGGGAACGAGGGCTATCTCCTCGACCCTGGTTTTTGAAGCTTTGGTGCAAGATGAGGTGAGGCGGAGGAGCTCCGGCGATAGGCGGAGGTGGAGCTCCGATTCGTAAGGACTGGGGGTCCTTGGTTGAACAAAAATGATCGGGAGATGGAGCATGCGATGGGGAACGAAGTGAGGTGAATATGGCGGTCGGAGACAATGGGTATCACGGTGAAGAAGTCGCCGGAGCGGAGCTCCAGCGAACTTCGATTTTGCTATTTTACGAGACTCTACTGATCAAGAAGCTAAACTAAGCACGGGAATTAAAAACTGGAATTAAAATCTACCTAAAAAGCAAGAAAGAACAGCTCTTATACCTGGGGGCCACCAGGGAGCAGGACGGACGCCAGAGCTCCGCCGCGACAAAATTGATCCCTCCTCCGGCCGATTCGCGTTGCTGAAATGCTCCCCCTGTCACGAGGAACCTCCCAAGAACTGATTCAAGGCTTTTGGGTGGATGGAAATTGGCCAAATTTGTGAAGGAGGTCGAGGGCTCTTATTTATACACATTCTGGGCGCCCTACTTGGCCCGCATATTCCGGCGAGTACAATGATCGTTTTCTCGATCCAACAAGCATGCGTGATAGATGGATGATCCCTCTACAGATCTTGTGAAGGCGGCGAGCGAGAATAAGGGACGAGACGCCCGGGAAAAATGGCGCAAGTCATGGAAACAGTAAGGTTCAGAGGCGCGAGGTCCCGATGGGACAGTTGACCAGAGGTCAACGAAGGCTGGCTCCTCATTGGTCCACATAAGCCGCTAACGGACAAAATAAGGAAATTTATTTGAAAATGATTTTTTTAACCTAATAAATGATTTTATTGGAATTTGCTTATAAAATAAAAAATGTGTATTAATTCATGTAGTATTTATTTGTGATTTTTATTTAATTTTTTGATGTATTTTATTATGGTTTTATTTTAATAATGTATTTATGCATGTATTTACATGTATTTTGTATATTTTATTTTTATTTTGTTTATTTTATTTTATTATTTTATTTTCTTATTTTATAAATTTATAATTTATTTTTGTGAGTGTGAGGATATTTTTAATTAATTTTTGTGAGTTGACTTTCATATTTAAATAAATAGGTACATATATATGTATGTATACCTATAGGTATTTTACCTATACTTTATATATACTTTATTTTTTTTAATGTATTTTATTGGTTTTTATTTTGGATTTGTATTTTTGATATATTACATGTAATATCTACAATATTATAAAAATATGAAAGAATAAAATAATTAAAGAATGTTTTCCCTTTTTATTTATGTACATACTCATCATAGGTGTTTTGCCCATATCTTGCATAGACTTATTTTATTTTACAAATTCTTTTTGGTTTTATTCTAATTTCAATATGTACATGTATTATATACATTATTTACAAAATTTCAAAAATATAATTTTGTAAAAATAATAAACAATGAATAAATTGAATATTTTAATCAGGCAGATTTCACAATGAAGGCTAAAAACCTAACTTTACCAATTTTATTAAATACTTCTTGAAAAGCTATATACAATTAAAGGTGATTTTGGGTAATTTTGAGTTTTTATTTGCAAGATATGGGTCTGTAAAGTTGAGATTTTGGCTTTTTATTCTGGGTATAAAAGGTACACTGTGTATCATTTTTGTACAAACTCAATTTTGTATTTTCATTTACATTATTATCTACAACTTTCATGTACAAAAGTTCTCTATTTGATGAATGAATAATTATATACAAAATAGGTGTCAAAAAATATTTAAATAGGTGAATTAATAAATGAGATATTTATTGTACTGTTGGCCCTTATCTCCCCCTACTTTATTCCTTGTCGACCAATTCCATGCTGGCCTTGGTCTCGGGGTTCGGGTCATAAATTATTTGCAATATTTTATTCCTTTTTCTTTTCTTCTCTTTATTCTATATTTTTGGCATTAAAAACCTTATTCTATGTACATTTAATACAATAGATAATGAATGCTATTATGAACAAATTGATGTTATTTACATGCATTTGCTGGGGTTTTTAAGGCCAAAATGATAGAATAAAGGTGATGAAATGGAGATTCATCACCCTCCTATACTTGCCTTTGCTAGTCCCTAGCAAATACTTATGCAATAAGTACAAAAAGAATAAAGAAAAGAAAAAGAGAATTAAAGAAGGATAGAGTGAATAGGGGTGCTTTCAGCGCAATGTATGTCTTTAAAAAATCTGAATTTGGAGCTTCTGTCAGACCTTGGGTGTAGATGTGTGTGGAGCCTAGTCGGGAACCAGCTTTAAAACACAACAGCCTTCGAGAGTTACAGAACTCGGTTCAACCCACCTCAATAGCCTGGTCAGAACTGGTCTACATCATACACAAACCCTTATAACTATGAAGCTAACTTGTACAGTGTGAGTGATAGTGGCTCTCCCCAACTAAAATAACAAAGGAACTGACTTCTCCAGAATGACAACCCAATGATTCCCCAATCCAACAGCTCTTTCCTCGAGGAGCGGGGTATTCCCTTCTTAGTTCAAGTGGCAACCAGCTCAAGAGGAGGGGGTGAAGAGAAGAATGGACGGTAGCCAGTGTAGCTACCTATCCTAGGATGCAAGACCAGTGTAGTCAAGTCATCCAGCTGCATGCTCACATATTTGATTTTGGAACTCAAGCTTGCTTATTGGCTTTACAACATATGTACATACTTTGCAGGCATTTTATTTTTGTACAGGCCTGACCTTTTTTTTTGACATACTATTCACAGCAGCATTTACATAAGGAGTTTTTCCTCTTGAGCAAGTAGACTATCCCTCTTTTGAAGCTTTATTGCAACCCACAATCTCCTGTCGTTAGACCTCATGGCTATTGGACCAGGTTGGGGTGCACTTCCCTCCCTAGACGAGGACGAATGTTTTCACCCGTGTGCATCTCAGACTGGAAAATCCAACCCCCTCACCACTCCAACTGAGTTGAGCCAAGTGAAAGGTGCAAGTGTCCAAGTGAGGTCACGGTCGACAAGAGCCATGCGTGTGTCTCGAAGAGCTCTAGTTAGTCAGTTGAGGTGACTTGAACCCAGCCCTGATTTCTCAAAGAATTAAGTCTGCATAGACCTGAAGTACCTTAAACCTAGTTCCCATAAGGTTCCAGTGCAGTTAGGTGCGGTAAGATCCAACTAAGCTCCAATTTTTGACTTTATTGGACTGATTCAATCATCAAGATCACTCAAAAAGAATATGAATGGTATGCTCATGCTATGCACAATGAATGATGCAATTTTTCACGAAGAATTTACAAAAATCAAAGAATCTTTTTACATAAAGATTTTTTTTTTTGCAAATAAGAAGCTTGACACATACGAAAAGTACATTCAATTATTTACACGGGCGTGCCGCTTTATTTACAAAATTTATAGATTTTAAAGATTTTACAGGTTTTAATGAAGTAGTTTATTCAGGTTATCTGTTTATACTGAAAGAATTTTATGTATTTTATTTACGACTTACAAGTATTTGTAATGATGCTTTTATTTCTTAGATTTATTTTGAAAAGAATTTTTGCAAACTATAGTACACGATAATTTTTATAAGCATTTACACACATTTGAAAGCTATTTTTGCAAAGATTTTTCACACTATATATATATATATATATTTCACAATAGTTTTGACAAACATTTTCCAAAACATTTGCACATAGGTTTTCAAATCCTTTATTTTACACAAAGAAAAAGTTTTTCAAACAAAGCTATTTTACACAGGTTGAAAATATTTCACAGCAAATTTTTTCAAACAGTTCACACTATTTTCAAATCATACTGTAAAGGTATTTAACCTGATTTATTAATCAGTATATACAAAGAAAAACTGTATTTTATGTACAACATGGTTTAAGCTCTTATAAGTTTTATTTGGGATTATTGCTTATTTTTGTATGAGAGATTTTTGTGTAAACTCCTCAGACTTTGAGAATTATTTTCAAAAGATTTTTGAGGACTATAGTCCAAAATAATTTTACAAACATGTACACGTATTTGAAAATGATTTTACAAAGGTTTTTCACTCTGTATAGATAGATTTTTCAAAATAATTTGACACAAAATTTTTTAATCATTTGCACACTAATTTTCACACATTTTTATTTCACTCAAAGAAAATAAATTTTACAAACGAAACTGATTTTGCAAAGGTTGAATACTTGTACACACTATTTTTCAAGCAATTTTTCACAAGATTTTCTCAAAGAGAATATTTTCACAAAATGCGTTTCCTGACTTATTAATCAGTACAAGTATAAAGAGTCAGAGGAGCTCACAATCATCTTTCATTATTATAGAACTACTTTTTACATTACTCTCTTTTAGACTGAGGTGATGTTTAATTTTTCATTATGAGTTATGGCTTATAGTATATACATAGTATATACGACCCCCTATACTTAGCTTGAGCTATGTCCTCATAGGTCGAAGAGAAAAGAGACGACATAACTCGTACTGAGTATAGACAAGTCTAAAGAATATATTTGAATAAAAAATGAACGAATGAGAAGTTGACCGTCCCCCTTATACTTAGGATCAAGTAATCCTAAGTATAGCAGACTGTACAGAAAGCAGGGAGGGTCAAGGGTGGGAATACACAGATCGTACTCAGATTGTCTCCCCTTATACTTAGGGTAAGATACTCCTAAGTATAGACAAGAAGAGGAGACAATGGAGAGGATCAAAGAATAAAAGAACTCTTGGTGCATACCCCCCTATACTTAGGACAAAGCACGTCCTAAGTACAGAAGACTGACAAAAAGGAGCAGCACTTTCTGATACAAAAATGCAGAAAAAGACGAAAAGAAGAAAAGAAGAAAAGAAGAAAATCAGATAAACAGTCTTTGGGATGCATCGTCTGAATCTTCTGATGCTGCCACTGTTGTGGATATGTCATCATGGTGTATGAGCTGAATGGAGTCTACAACGACCAAGAATGTATCTGGTTCGAGGTAAGGCTTCAAGAGTTGACCGTTGACGATGAATGGCTATAGCAATACTTCCATTGTCACGCACTTCACAGACTCGGAATGGCCCTGTCCACTTACTCTTTAATTTGCCCGGGAAGATCCGCAACTTTGCATCAAATAACCACACCTTCTGCCCAACATCAAAGGTCTTTCGTCTGATGTGCCGGTCATGCCAGCGTTTTATCTTCTCCTTGTTGATGATTACAATATACACAGAGATAACATGATCAAATTATGTGATATACAACTTGAATAATTGATCTGTAAACTCCAAATTCACATAATCTATATTCCTTACTTACAGCAGACAAGATATCTATAATCGCACACAATCTCTGCATATATCAACTGATCATGATTTTCTAATCAAGAAAAATATTTTCAAAAATATCGATTATATATTTCATTCTTAATCATTCTTGTCAAGTCACCTAAATATAACTTAACTAATTATCTGCATGAATTAAGCAAATCATATGGAAATGAATTGTGTATATATAGCATTAAATATAACACATTGATTTGACTCTACAAAACCTCACTTTTTATTGGGAAGAAAATGGAAGGGAAGATAGTATAATTTGCCCACTCATTATAGCTTGGATAAAACCTATAGTTTTTTGTTGGAAAGAAATGGAGAGGGGGAATAGTGCAAAAGTTCCTCTCTTTAATATCATGCATGTGCACCAATTATCCCTCCCCAATCCCATGCATGGAGCCACCCACGTAAATGCCTTCCCCATGCCCACACCTTCCCCATGCATAGCCATTTAATTTTGTCTTTATTTGCATGGGGAAGCCTCCCTCATAACCACACAATGCAAATATAAATAGGGCATCCCTTGCACCATGCGTAGCACACTCCTCCCCCCATTTTTGCCATGCACGCATAACACCTCTTGCCCTCTCTCTCTCTCTCTCTCTCTCTCTCTCTCTCTCTTCTCCCCATTCTCATTCACGTACACTCCTCCCCTCCCATTTTTCATGCACTCACGCACATCACTTCTTCCCCCCATTTTTCATTCACGCATAGCATTCCTCCCCTCCCATTTTTCATGCGTATTCACGCACAGCACTTGCACTTTCTCACTCACGCACCTCTCTCTCTCGTTTTCTCTCTCTCATTATTTTCTCTTCATGCAGTTGAAGGTATAGCGGCATACTCGTGTGGATCTAGATGCGCAACCACCAACTAGCCAGCAGGTGCGTCACCCAGCTACAGCTCCAGCCCGCGGCCTCTTCATCCTCGCACGTGACTTGTGTGCAGACCCCCACGCGTTCGGCTCCTTCCTCGCGTGGTTAAGTACGCGTCTAGCACCTTCCACGCATCCGGCTCCGTCTGTGGCCACTTCCAGCAGCCCGTGTGATCGTTGTCGCCGCCATTATCGTCACCATTCTGCATCCGGATAGAGAAGCACATTCTTTCATATTTTTATTACAATTCTCTTGCACTATGCTATGGTAGTAACTCTTGTTGAAGTTAAATTTGATGAAATAACTAATTGGTGACATCTTTTATCTACTCTAGTTTATTTCTCACCAAATGTATCTCAACTCCCATATATTTTATTACATCTTGAAATCTTACAAGTACCTCTCAATTCTTCCTTACTAAGTTTGCAAGCTATCTTTCATTTCCTCGCTTAGTTATATTCATATCTACATTTATTCATTCTAAGTTGTGGGAAATATTTTCATCGCGGATCACCTTCTCTCATAATTTTTCTCTCGTCGCCATGGAATAAAATTCTAATTAAGCTTGAAAGAACAAAAAAATACAAGTTTGCTTAGTCCCTGCGGATACGAACCTCTACTTGCACTATATAACTCATATTTTTCCAACATGCTTGTAGTTGTAATCTTATTTGTTTGATTGCAGTTTTGCGCGGGACAACAACGATGTGGTAAAAATAACTTTTTAAATCGCGTAAAATCGCATCAACATTTTGGCGTCGTTGCCGTGGACTTAAGCAGCGCTTGCAATTTTTCTTCACTTCCAACTTGTTTTCAAGTATCTAATCCGTGCATTTTTTTTGTTTGCTGTTTTGCAGGTACTTAGGCTTCAAAAAGGAAAAAAATTACTTGTCTTTTCATTTATTTTGCTTTAGCAAACGTGTAATTTGAAAAAAAAAATTCCCTCCCCCCCTTCTCGGAAAAGCTCGCCATCAAGAGGACAAAATATTACGGATTAACGCCAGAAGTGCAGGCATTGTGAGCTTTTCTTTCTCTTAGGCATATTAGGTTTTTACTTCTCTTGCATTTGTTTGCGCATCAAATTAAACCGAAAAGATTAAAAAAGAGTTCTTATTTGCATCATCTCTGTGGTCTTCTCCCTCTGCTCACCTAAAAAGATCACCAAAACGTGCTTTATCACGCTAAAAAGATAAGCTTGAAAGGCCACCACAGTGGCCCGAGCAGAAAGCGGAATTTTGATTGCTTGTTCTGATGCACGTGTATGACACAAAAAAATCACGAGCACATAGAACCCTTGGATAGAAACAAAAATCCCTGTGCTACATGGGATTGCAGAGAGAAATCGTAACTCCTCGACGCGTTGGGCACATGTTCTTGTGGGAAGAGCAGATCTTACGATCTGAGTACCGCACCCTGGACCCCCCAGCCGGATTAGGACATTGATTTCTCACAATCTTCCACACCCACCTCTTCATTAAGGACTCTTAATTCTCTGATAACATTTGTTGAATCACTAAATTAAAATTGAAAAGATAACCACTTCCGCGACAATTTTTGTGTGGAGTTGGTGAATCAACAAATTATTTTGTGTTAATCCACTGTGTACTTGTCTGTACTTGAGAATCTTTATTCATGGAAAAAAATCAACTTATGCTCAATGAGATGCACGAGAAAACTAGGCTGAATTGGGCTATTGCATCGAATTATTTGGAGGATAGGAAACGATCTTCTCGACCCATTGATCCACCTGTTTTATCGATTGAGCGTGAGATTGATGAAATGATCCATCTAGTGCAAAAATATCAAGAAGATCAGGAACACAAAAAGAACAAGTCATCCGATCAAATGTCAAACCCACCCCATGTTGACCCTATATTAGAGGAATTTCTTGCATTACCTTCTTCTGCATGCCCTTCCTTTGTCTCTTCCAAACCACTTTCACACGCAGAATACTCATCCTTTTTGAATACTGGACTAATCTCCGATTCTTTAAGAAATCACTCAATCTCCTTACCCCTATCACCGACCCATGAAAGTGAATCTCAACATACTCTTCATGAATTAGCTATCCAAATACAACAAAACCAGGGAGCACTTATGGATGAGTGTAATAGGATGCATGAGAATGTCAGTAAACAACTTTTAGAAATTCATGCTCACTTGATGAATAGACCAAATAGTTTGACGGATGAATGCAATATATCTCAACAATATTTTGAGAAACATCAAGAAAAGAAAATTGAGGATTTCATACACTCAAGGGAGGAAGAAAAATGAGTCCCAATACCAGTGAACCAAACAAAAATACTTCCTTTTGATGAACTAGATGTGAGATGTATAGAAGAAGATTTTATTAATGAAATAGTGCCATCTCCATGTCTACTCAAACCCAGATTGGCGAAATTTTATGATATCCCCATCTTCGCTCCTCCTGTGCCAGACCATGTATTAATTGAGATGCCCAATGATTTAATAGATGAATGTTGTCTCTTGGAAAGACTCGAAAACTTTGAGCATGATACTTCATTTTGTTATCTTGAGGGGCATCTTACGGAATATGACTCTATGGATGAAATTGAGGAGGAATGTGATATAATTTCGGCATTCATGAATCATATTGATTAGAATGATTTTGGAGAGTATAATAAAGGTATTTTTGAAATTGGGATCACATCCCTAATACAACTCGATCACGGTCCAATCTTGATGAATACATGTATTAATGATGGCATCGATCTTTCCTTAGACTATTCTGAAGGTTATAAATCTCAATCTACTAATGATATCGATTGGTCTGAGATAATAGTTGAATTTGAGGATAGTATTGGTATTGACTCCAGTGAAGAAATCGAGGAAGATTTGATGTTTGATGTTAATTCTGGATGTGATTTTACGATTAATGAAAAAAGTCCAAACTCAGAGTTTGAATATGAGGACATAGTAGACAAAGAACTGACTTCTTCATTTACCGAGACTCTCTTCCAACCAACACATGATTATATGTTGAAGATCCTTTATGATGATCCTTTCAAAGATGAGATTTCCAACTCCATTGCCTTCACCATTGAGAAAGAAGATCCACTCAATTCAGTTGATGACTATAAGAATACATCTTCTACTGAGTCAGAATCTGATCAGAATGAATTTTTATTCTCCGATCCTTTTTGGAATGAAACCGAGGAACTACTCAAAACATTCGAAGACAATCATCCAATCATTCATGCGACACAACCTTTGCCAAATCCGACCTCTATTGTCATACCTCCTAACTCAATTGCCAACACACCCCTGCTCCTGACCTTTGAATACCCAAATCATATTTCGGGGAGAGAATCACCCTCATGGCTCAAGCAGAGAAATGAAATGAATTTGACAATAGATACCACCGAAATTAGCCATGATGATTATTTGAGGGACAATGATGATTTATCACAATATATGTTGGAGGATCACATGCTTATTAGTTATAACCACTCAACCTTCTTTGATGGAAGAATCAATTATTGGTCACTTGGAGCTTGACTTCAACCCATCAAACCAACTTCTGGTCCATGAACCCATCACTAATTCACCTATTCCCCTCCCACTACATCTAGTCCAAGATCAGACAGCTTCATCTCTCATTCCTGTTCACCAACCAATTACTTTCTTCACTATGTTAATGATATCACACATCTATCAAACCCATCAACCATACTCCCACATCTTGGTCAGGATATTCATGTTGAACCAATGGTTTCATAGGGGTTTTTTGAATACAGCTTCTGCACTCACACGCAACATTGGATACTCTTGATAAGCTGAATCGTCGAGTTGGGACGTTAAACCAACAACATTTTGTGGGTCCACACCCACAGGTATCTTTTCCTTTTTTTTGTATCCTTCTCTTTCCACTTTGCATTAGATAAGCATGGGGGTACCCCTCTGCATTACATTCAAAAAAAACATTTCACATCCCTTCTCATCCTCCTATTGCACATTGTCTTCACCATGAGGATATGGTTTCTGTTAAGTATGGGGGGGGGGGTGTCTGCATAGTTTTTCAAAATTGCATACTCCTTCAAAAAAAATCTCTTTTGCAAAAAAAAATCCCCTAAAAGTATTTTCAAAAGCAAAGAAAACCACCAAAAATACAGCCTTCCCAGTTTTATCCTATCAGATCTTCACTGCATAAATCATAGGCTGAGGTTGAGTTGACCTTAATCCACATTACTTCTTCAGAATTTCACTTGGCATGAGTTTTTAAGCTTTCTTCAGGTCCATATGGACTTTATTCTCTCAGTTCCACTAACTCTACTGGTGAATGAACCTCTGTATCTAACTAGATCACCTGAGCAACTAGTAGCACTCTTAAACTCTTCAGTGGATATTGAACAATGCACATTGCACTTAGCTTGATTGAGTTGAGTTTACAAGATACAATTACAGTCTAGTTGAGGTGAGGAGTTGTCCTCTTGGTTGTGCCAATGCCTGAACCTTATCTATAGCTAGTGAAGGAACTTGACTCAGGAGCAACATGATCTCTCTAGTCTAAGTATGCCAGCAAATAAGCCAGTATCGCGCCTCCAAAGTCAATATTAAGCCAATACTACCTTTTAATGCCAAAACTCAAGACAAAAACACCACAAAAAGGCACATCTCAATACAAATGCCAAAAATCGCCAATCATGCAAAAATAAGCAAAGCAAAAGCAATAAGACCACCAATTAACCCTTCTCCACCAAAAAGCCATAGTAGCAGCCCAATGATGCTACCTAAATTTTTAAAGAGGCCCAAAGAGGCCCAGGGTTATGCTCTGCAAAAAGAAAATGAGAGCAACGGACCAAAGCGGTGTACGGAAAACCCCAAAAATCTAGTCCCATTTTTCCAAAAATTATGACCTATTTCTTGATGCTGACATACTTGGGTGAAAAGAGAATATGCCTGAATTCAGGTGAGGACTGAGGCTGTATGTGTAGGGAATCATTCGGTACCTTGATAGATTGTGTTGTTAGCTCGTTCTCTTGACTCATGAAAGCTAAAAACATCACGAACATCGTTTGTATCCATTCAAGGTCAAAGAGAATACCTGTTGATTAGAATGATCTGACTTGATCGCCTTTCTGAAACCATCTGGATTTTTCGGAACTGAGAGACTGTTGAAACTACAAAACTCGAGTCAAGTTGACTATTCGAATAAATCATTAATCCATGGGTCAACTCTACTTAAGTTTGTGCTTCTGTGTGGTTAGGATCTGAAAACTCAAGACTTTGTGGGTATGTCTACTGCAAACCCTCACCCAATCTATCTTGGCTATTTTCCTTCATTATTTCTTATCTTATTCTTGCTCGGGACTAGCAAGACTTAAGTATGGGGTGTGATGATTACAATATACACAGAGATAATATGATCAAATTATGTGATATACAACTTGAATAATTGATCTGTAAACTCCAAATTTACATAATCTATATTCCTTACTTACAGCAGACAAGATATCTATAATCGCACACAATCTCTGCATATATCAACTGATCATGATTTTCTAATCAAGAAAAATGTTTTCAAAAATATCGATTATATATTTCATTCTTAATCATTCTTGTCAAGTCACCTAAATATAACTTAACTAATTATCTGCATGAATTAAGCAAATCATATGGAAATGAATTGGGTATATATAGCATTAAATATAACACATTGATTTGACTCTACAAAACCTCACTTTTTATTGGGAAGAAAATGGAAGGGAAGATAGTATAATTTGCCCACTCATTATAGCTTGGATAAAACCTATAGTTTTTTGTTGGAAAGAAATGGAGAGGGGGAATAGTGCAAAAGTTCCTCTCTTTAATATCATGCATGTGCACCAATTATCCCTCCCCTTTCCCATGCATGGAGCCACCCACGTAAATGCCTTCCCCATGCCCACACCTTCCCCATGCATAGCCATTTAATTTTGTCTTTATTTGCATGGGGAAGCCTCCCTCATAACCACACAATGCAAATATAAATAGGGCATCCCTTGCACCATGCGTAGCACACTCCTCCCCCCATTTTTGCCATGCACGCATAACACCTCTTGCCCACTCTCTCTCTCTCTCTCTCTCTCTCTCTCTTCTCCCCATTCTCATTCACGTACACTCCTCCCCTCCCATTTTTCATGCACTCACGCACATCACTTCTTCCCCCATTTTTCATTCATGCATAGCATTCCTCCCCTCCTATTTTTCATGCGTATTCACGCACATCACTTGCACTTTCTCACTCACGCACCTCTCTCTCTCTTTTTCTCTCTCTCGTTATTTTCTCTTCATGCAGTTGAAGGTATAGCGGCATCCTCGTGTGGATCTAGACGCGCAACCACCAACTAGCCAGCAGGTGCGTCACCCAGCTACAGCTCCAGCCCGCGGCCTCTTCGTCCTCGCACGTGACTTGTTTGCAGACCCCCACGCGTTCGGCTCCTTCCTCGCGTGGTTAAGTACGCGTCTAGCACCTTCCACGCATCCGGCTCCGTCTGCGGCCACTTCCAGCAGCTCGTGTGATCGTCATCGCCGCCATTATCGTCACCATTCTGCATCCGGATAGAGAAGCACATTCTTTCTTATTTTTATTACAATTCTCTTGCACTATGCTATGGTAGTAACTCTTGTTGAAGTTAAATTTGATGAAACAACTAATTGGTGACATCTTTTATCTACTCTAGTTTATTTCTCACCAAATGTATCTCAACTCCCATATATTTTATTACATCTTGAAATCTTACAAGTACCTCTCAATTCTTCCATACCAAGTTTGCAAGATATCTTTCATTTCCTCGCTTAGTTATATTCATATCTACATTTATTCATTCTAAGTTGTGGGAAATAATTTCATCGCGGATCACCTTCTCTCATAATTTTTCTCTCGTCGCCATGGAATAAAATTCTAATTAAGTTTGAAAGAACAAAAAAAATACAAGTTTGCTTAGTCCATGCGGATACGAACCTCTACTTGCACTATATAACTCATATTTTTTCCAACATGCTTGTAGTTGTAATCTTATTTGTTTGATTGCGGTTTTGCGTGGGACAACAACGGCGTGGTAAAAACAACTTTATAAACCGAGTAAAATAGCATCAACACTTGTACATCAATGTGTTATCGTATGCATAGTCTCGGAACTCCAAGAGTCTGTTCAAATCATCCTTTCTTTTCTGACCACTTTTTCGTGAGTCCAAATTGCAACTGTTAACTGCCCATAAAGACTTGTGAATTAATTCGACGGGCAAATGGCACGATTTTCCGTATACAAGACGATAGGACGACATGCCCAAGGGAGACTTGTAGGCGGTTCTGTAAGCCCATAAGACCGAGTCCAAGAGTTGGGACCAGTCTTTTCGGTTCGACCTGACAAGTTTCTGCAGGATAGTCTTGATTTCTCTATTTGATAGTTCTGCCATGCCATTGGTCTGAGGATGGTAAGGAGATGCAACACAATGATCAATGCTGTACTCCTTCGTCAATTTCTTGACCTCTTTGTTAATAAAATGGCTACCCCCGTCTGATATGAGAATTTTCGGTACCCCGAACCACGGGATGATGTTCTTCTTCAGGAACTGACACACTGTTTGGCTGTCGGCGACTCGAGCAGGGATAGCTTCAACCCAACGACTCACGTAATCGACGACAAGAAGGATGTGCTCAAAACCTTGACTGTTAGGGAAAGGTCCCATGAAGTCAATGCCCCATGCATCGAAAACATCTGCTATCTGAATGATTTTCAGGGGTATCGAATCTTTCACAGTGAGTGTACCCTTCAATCTCTGACAGTCAATACATCGTTTGATAAATTCTGCTGCATCCTTAAATAATGTGGGCCACTAGAGGCCACACTGAAGTACTTTTGCTGCCGTACGGTCTCCAGAGTGGTGTCCACCAGATTCGAGCGAGTGACAATGCTCGAGGACACTGTAATGCTCCTCCTGAGGAATGCACCTGCGCCAAATGCAATCTGCTCCTTTCCTGAATAAAAGAGGATCCTCCCATTGATAGAATCAGATGGTCGACATGAATTTGTTCTTCTGATTCTTCGTCCAATCTGGTGGTGTTACCCCATAGGCGAGGTAATTGACTATATCAGCATACCAAGGAAGGGAATCCACTGCTAAGATTGATTCGTCGGGAAATGTTTCTATAATGGGTGCACTGTTCAGAGGAGGCTCAGGCTGCTCAATTCTGGAGAGATGGTCTACTACCACATTCTGATCTCCAGGCTTGTCTTTGATTTCCAAATCAAACTCCTGGAGGAGAAGGATCCATCGAATCAATCTCGGCTTGGCATCATTCTTCTGCTGGAGGTATCGGATAACAGAGTGGTCGGTAAAAACGATGACTTTTGATCCAAGCAAATAGGATCTGAACTTCTCAAGGGTGAAAACTACGGCCAGCAACTCTTTCTATGTCACTGTGTAATTTCTTTGCGCCTCATCTAATGTTCTGCTGGCGTAGTGAATGGCATAGGGCGCTCTTTCTTTCCTCTGTCCCAGAACAGCCCTGACTGCAAAGTCTGATGCATCGGTCATTATCTCAAAGGGAAGAGACCAGTCAGGCGGTTGTAGGATCAAAGCCTGAGTGATAAGCTCCTTCAGCTGATTGAAAGCAAGGAGAACCTGCTGATCTACATTGAACTCAGTTTCCTTGCACAGAAGTTCTGTCAATGGTCGGGCAATGCGACTAAAATCCTTGATGAATCGTCTGTAAAATCCCACATGCCCCAGGAATGACCTTACGCTTTTCACTGACTGAGGTGGCTCGAGATTGGCAATAACATCCACCTTCGCCGGGTCGACTTCCATGCCACGTTTGGAAACGACGTGACCCAGCACAATTCCTTCGGTAACCATGAAGTGGCTCTTTTCCCATGAAAGAACTAGATTAACTTCGCGACACTTCTGAAGCACTCTGTCTAGGTGCTCAAGACAAGAATCAAAACTATCACCATAGACAGAGAAGTCGTCCATGAACACCTCAAGAAAACTGCCTACCATCTCGGCGAAGACTGCTAGCATGCATCTTTGGAAGGTTGCAGGTGCATTGCATAATCCAAAGGACATTCTCTTGAAGGCGTAGGTGCCGAACGGGCAAGTGAAGGTAGTCTTCTCTTGATCTTCGGGAGCGATAGCCACTTGGTTGTACCCGGAATACCCATCCAAAAAGCAGAAAAACTCCTTGCCTGCTAGTCTCTCCAAAACTTGATCAATGAATGGCAGGGGGAAGTGGCCCTTCTTAGTTGCTGCATTAAGACGACGGTAGTCAACACACACCCGCCAGGTTGTTGGTACCCGAGTGGATATTTCATCTCCTTTGTCATTGGTAACCACGGTAAGCCCGTATTTCTTTGGAACTACATGCAATGGGCTTACCCATTTTGAAACGGAGATGTGATAGATAAAGCTTGCATCACACCATTTGGTTATCTCTTTCATGACGACGTCCCGGAGGTTAAGGTTCAACCTTCTTTGGAATTCCCGGGACGGCTTGGCATCTTCTTCCAGATAGATGTGGTGTGAACACAAAGCTGGATTTATCCCTCGGAGATCTGATACGCACCAACCTAGTGCCTTACGGTTCTTTTCTAGAACCTCGAGAAGACGAGATTCCTGATCCGGATTCAGCCTGCTACTGATGATGATCGGATACATTTGTTCTTCACCCGCAAGGAAAGCATACTTCAGGCCTGCGGGAAGTGGCTTGAGTTCTGGTTTTGACCTGTCCAACTTGTTGGTCACTTCAGACACTATGCTGGTGGTGGGATGTACTTCTTTGAGGGGGCTACCATCCTCATCATTCTGTTGAGATCCCAGTGAGGTGCCGAACGGTTCTGCACTAGGTTGATCATGTTCAGTCTGGAGTGAATGATCAAAGAGATGCGCCTGCATCTGAGAATTTGTCTCCCAAGAATCATCGGAGCATAGGGTAACTGCGCTTTCCAAGAGCTCCTCGAGTGTGAGGATTTCTCGGGTCCAAGAATCATTCAATGACGAGGATGGATCTCTGATCTCTGCAATAAAGTCACAGTCTGCTTCGGATGTTGCATGCCTCTCATCAATCGTGGCGTTCGGCTCTCTGGTCATGTTTATAGTGATCTGCTTGGTGTCCGAGCTAAAAATAATCTTGCCAGACCCATAATCAACCACGACACCTGAGGTACGTAAGAACGGTCGGCCAAGGATGATAGGGGTATGGAGTAGAGGTGCTGGTGAGTCCATATCAAGGACTACGAAATCAGCTGGGAATTGCATCTCGTGCACTTTAACTACAACGTCTTCCAAAAGACCCCGAGGCCGCTTAATGGATCGGTCAGTGAACTGAAGGATCATTCGTGTCTGCTTGAGCGGACCCAGCCCAAATTCTTGCATTATTGATGATGGTAAAAGGTTGATGGAAGACCCACTGTCGAGGAGAGTGCGCTCGAAAACCTGATCAAAAATCTCACAACTGATAAGAGGTGCTCCTGTATCTTGTTTCTTTTGTGGGAGGTTGCCGATAGCTGCAACAGTGGCCATGGAGAGCACATGTTTTTCTACATCTCTGCGTCTGTTTTCCTGTGCTGGGCGACGCTTGTTGGTACATGCCTCTTTTAGTCCTTTCTTCACAACTGGCATGTACTCCACGACCTTCAATAGGGGAATCTCAACAGTCAGCTTGTCTAGTATTTCCACAACTCCCGGATCAGATAATGCCTTTTTTCGTTTTGCAATTTTGGATTTTTCTATTGCATGAGGAAAAGGAATATGTGCATCTCTAGCAGGAAAAATAGAGTTCTTATTTACATCAAAATCATCGCCCATAGAACGTCGTACATCCGGACTACAAAAAGGAGTACAAACTGTATCCTGACATGCTGGTGCTGCAGGGCGAGCAAAAAGTATAGCGTCTGCTCCATCGGCTGGCGAGGGATCGGCTGCTGCTGGCGGCTCCTCCAAGGTTGGCGCAACTTCTCTTCGGCTGCGAGCTTCTTTTTGTTGTTTTTGATTTTGCTGATTTTTTTGTATTTTTAGCTGGGGATGCTGGCACTGCACGATGGCTGGAATGGCTTCTCCTTCTTCTTCCTCCTCACCCGCCCCTGTAGCTGGCACGACTGATGCGGAAGATGACGATCCACCTGTTTCTTTATTCACCCCATTCTTGGTAGCAGGCGGAGGCAAGTCCCTACCGCTCCTGAGAGTAACATCATTAGAATAAACAGTAAAATCATTGTCAGACACGGACAAGACATCACATTCTACCTGCTCTTTCTTTTTGAAGTTATTGGGGTTGGCCTCGACCTGAGCTGGAATAGTGGTTCTGGTGGTGGTCAGGTCGTCAAGCCTCTTGGTCATTTCCGCCAGCCCTTTGACGAGTTGGTCCAGGCAATCCATGGTAGGGTTCACAGGGGGTACCTCGGTGGGTTCAGCGTGCAGATCACGCTGTTGTTGCATGGATGGGTGCGGAGGTTGTTGCTGGTGGTGTTGGGTGGTGCAGGAAGTTGAAGCTGCTGATAAGAGGGAGAAGGATATTGCTGATACTGCTGAGATGGAGCAGCCGCATACTGACGAAACTGCTGTGGGTGGCGGTATTGCGGCTGCTGGTATGGCTGATGCCGCCTCCATTGGTTTGCATACTGGGAAGGCTGATGATACTGCTGAGGTGGTTGAGAGGACTGCCCAAAGCGACCACCCTGAGGTTGGTGGTATTGCCGGTTGGCAAGTGGCTGACCCTGAGGTTGTCCCATAGGACGGGTCGGCTGTGCTTCATTGGTTCATACCCCGTTCACTTCCTGAATCAGGGGTGGTGGTGGGAAGACTGGATCAGACCCTGAAAGAAACTCTGGTTGGTACACAACCATTTGCTGCTGCGGCTGGCCCTGGTCGGGCGCCTGCACGTAGTACACGTGCTGGACTGCCAGTGGCTGCTGGCTCGGCTGAGGCTGATGCTGAGGTTGCTGCTCGTCCTTCTTCTCAGCTGGAGCTTCTGATGGTGCTGTCGACTGAACAGAGTTGATGGTGCCCACCAACAGTTCAAGGTGCTTGTTGATCTGATCAAGCTTGTCTAAATTCTGAGTCCTCTTCTCGATCACATCGAGTTTCTCAAGGTCCTGTGATCGCTTCTCAATGATATCAACTTCAGAGAGATGGCCCCCGATGATATTGAGGTTGGAGCTCTCATCTCTCTCTGCTTCTCTGGACGCTGCCATGAGTACTTGTTTCTGGAGGATCTGGGGCTGCTTCTGGTAGGCTTTTGATGAAGAGAGGGCGGCCTCTCCTTCGGCCATTTCTTCAAATATCTGCCAGACCACATCTTCATCCTTGTTGAAGTGCGAACCCCCACATGCCGTGTCAACGAGTCGCAGGCTCTCGATGTTCAGTCCCCCAAAGAAGTGCTGGACCAAGCTGGTCTTTGGAATCTCATGATGGGGGCATTTCTCCTGCAGATTGGTGAATCTCTCCCATGCTTCGTGTACTGACTCGTGGGCTCCTTGGGAGAAATTACTGATTCGGGCTCGCATCTGGTTGAGCCAACCGAGAGGGTAAAACTTATGCAGAAAAGCTGACTTCAGCTCCTCCCAGGTCATCACAACCTTCCCCAGATGGTTGACCCAATAAAGGGCCTTGTCTTGTAAGCTGAAAGGGAACGTCATCATCTTGACAATGTCCAAGGGGACATTGGGATAGTGAGTGGTGCGGCAAATACGTGAGAATTACTGCAGGTGAATGTACGGCTCTTCGCTGGTGTTTCCATGGAATGCAGGAAGAAGAGCAAGGAACTAGGGTTTCAGCTCAAAGTGAGCGTGTACCGGTGGAATGAGGATCCACTCGGTCTTCTGGCTGTCTCCCGGATTTTACGTCTCTTTTAGTGTAGGATTGGTTGGCGGTAGTTCAAGTTCATCATCATCAGGGTGACCACCACCTCCACCTCCACCTCCTCCTCTGCCTCTGCCTCCTCCTCCTCCTCCCTCGGCTCGGTTCATCACATCGTTCAACATATCCTGAAATGTTGTATGCGCGAGGGCCTGCTCGGTCAGCTGCTGTTGGATGGCTTGGATAGATGCCAGCAGTTGTGCATTGACTTGATTCTGGTCTGGCATTTGTCCTTCTGGTTGGGGTGGCTGCTGACCCTTGCCCTTTCCTTGGAGAGCCATATCGGGATCTGAGTCGGACGAAATGAACTCCGGAGTAGTCTCCAGGGCTTGATCTGTCTTCTATCTGCAGAATGAGATAGTCTATATCAGACCACTTGCAATTTTGTTCAGCTGTCATGATGAAGCTGGAATTCAAGTCAACCCTAGCATGTTGTGAACGGAAAAGGATGTGGACTGTAATCGACTTCCATTCACAACGGCGAAGGCGGGACAAAAGTGATCCCAGTTTATTGGGTGGCTAAGAGAAAGGTAGAAAACGAGGAGTCTGGAGATCGTTCCGTAAAGTCCGGATCGGATTCTCAGGAATTGCCTCGAATTTATTGGCGGAGTTGAGTCTATGGAATCGATGTGGGTGTCGGCGAGGTCTCGACGGAAACCATCCATGGATCAACTTCGCAAAGCACAAGAGAGGATCGGATGTTGGAAGAAGGATACGATGGTCAACGAGGAATGAAAAGGAGTGCAAAACAGAAGAAAGGCTCGGCTGAGCGGGGGTCAAAGGAGAATGACATAACAAAATTTACGCAAAGGCGTGGGACTCGATCTTTGAACCTTAATCTAGATCCATACAAACGCAATACAAAATTGGGTTCACCAACTCACGCCATATGAAGCCGTAAAGGTTCGGCTGTTTATTATCTTGTCAAGTTTTAGAGTTGTTATTTCAGGCATATCTTGTAACAAGTCCTTAGTACGTGATGAATCTCCATTTCATCACCTTTATTCTATCATTTTGGCTTCAAAAACCCCAGCAAATGCATGTAAATAGCATCAAATTGTACATAATAGCTTCATGATTTATTGTATTAATTCCACATTAAATAAGGTTTTAATGCCAAAATTATAGAATAAAGAGGAGAACAGAAAAAGGAATAAAATATTGTAAATATTTTATGACCCAAACCCCGAGACCATGGCCAGCATGGTATTGGTCGACAAGGAATAAAGTAGGGGGAGATAAGGGCCAGTGTACAATAAATACCTCATTTATCAATTCATTCATTTATGCATTTTTGGCACCTATTTGTACATAATTATTTCTTCATCAAATAAAGAAACTTTGTACATGAAAGTTGTAGATAATAATGTAAATAAAAATATAAAACTGAATTTGTGTAAAAATAATACCCAGTGTACATTTTATGCCCAGAACAAAAAGCCAAAATCTCAACTTCACAGACCCATATCTTGTAAATAAAAACTTCAAATCACCCAAACTCACCTTTAATTGTATATAGCATTCCATGAACTATTTAATAAAATTGGTTTCATGATTTTTGGAGCCCATATGCAGAAGTTAGGTTTTTGGCCCTTCTTGTATATAGGACTGATTAAAATATTCTTTTTATTCAATATTCACCCCTTGTATAAATTCATATTTTTAGAATCTTGTAAATAATGTATATAATGCATACACATATTAGAAGTTAAAGAAAACCAAAAAAAATAATTTGTAAAATAAAACAAGTCTACAAATTCATAGACAAAATACCTATGCTATATACTTATATATATATATAAAAGGATTTTATTCCTTGGTTCTTTTATTCTTTTATATTTTTATAATAATGTATACATTATACATAACTCATTAAAAATGTAAATCCAAAATAAAACTCAAGAAAATACATTAAATAAATTAAGAATACAAAATCCATAGGTAAAATACCTATAAGGATACCTACATAAACCTATACCTATTTATTTAAAAATGTAAATAAACTCCTAAAAATTAAATAAAAATAACTTTATACTCACAAAATCAAATTATAAATTTATAAAATAAGCCAATAAAATAATAAAAGAAAATAAACAAATTAAAAATAAAATACATAAAAATACATGTAAATACATACATATACACATTATTTAAATAAAACTATAATAAAACACCTCGAAAAATTCAATAAAAATCATTAATAAATACTAGATGAAATAATACACATTTTTTATTTTATAAGAAAAAATTAATAAAATCGTTTAAGATGTCAACTAAATCAATTTCCAATTAGATTTTCTGTTTTGTCTTGTAGCGGCTGACGTGGCCCAATGAGGCGCCGGCCTTCGTTGACCCCCTGGTCAACTGTCCCATCCCTTGCCTGGCGCCTCTGAACTATCAAATCCCCGATTTTCCTCCATTTTTCGCGGCCATCCCTTCCATCATCCAGGCTCGCTTCCTTCACAAGATTTGTCCTCAGATCATCCATGATGCCCGCCAAAATCATAGATCAACGAGATATTCATTGGATCAGTCAATAATCGCCGGGTAATAAGGCCCCTTGCCAATGTTTATAAATAATTAGCTCCGCCTCCTTCCTCGAATTTGGCCATTTTCATTCCACCCAAACGCCTTGATCTTGTTCCTGGACCATTCCTCGTGACAGGGGGAGTGACCCAGCGCCTCGACTCGGCCGGAGGACGGAGAATTTTGACGCGGCGGAGCTCCGGCGTCCGCCCTGCTCCCTGGAGGCCCCCAGGTATAAGAGCTGTCTTTTTCTTTGCTTTTTAGTTAGTTTTAATGTTAGTTTTCCATTCCAGTAGTTAGATTAGTTGTTAGTTAATCCCCTTAGTGTAAAAATCAAAATTCGAAGTTCGCCGGAGCTCGGCTCCAGCAACTTCTCCACCGTTGTCTCGACTGTCTCCGACCGCCTCGTTCATCCCATTTCAAACCTCTACATCGTCTCCATCTATCGCACCCATTTGTTCAACCCAGGACCCTAGGTCTTGGCGAATCGGGGCTCCTCCTCCGCCGTTCGCCGGAGCCCCTCCGCCCACCTCCATCTTGCATTGCAGCTTCAAAACCCCGGGTCGAGGAGATAGCTCTCTCGCCTGCGGTTCTTCCTGTGCAGGTACATCGAGGAATAGAGCCCTTCTGGGCTTGCACTGAACCAGGAAGAGGTTCGTGGGGGGCCCCTTCTTCTTCGACCTCGCTCCATCGACTCGGACCCCCAGGAGCCATGAAAGCACCATCAGTCAACGCGGGATGTCATCAGCTACGAGCAAAGCGCGTCAGAGGCGAGGAAGATGCCCGGAGGAGCCTGAGCTGCCCGATCGGCCGGGGGCGAGCTTCTTCCTTGTTCCTCCAGGCAGCTTCAGGACCGTCAGATCGAAGGAGTCTACCTAGATTGGACCAGGATCGTCAGATGAAGCACTGCACCGACCGTTCGATCAGCGAGGCTGATCTAATCTCCGCCGTCATCTGCGCATCGTCATCGGCCGACCGGAGCACGACGCGTGGCAAGTGGACGAGGTCCAACCGTTGGATGACACGCCTTATTTGGGGGTAAATTTCACATCTAGCCCCCCGCCTTTTTGTATTTATAGTTTAATACCTAAAATAAATAGTCAAGTTGTAAATAAATTGTATAATTTGCAGTTGGGCCCCTTGATGTTTTTATATTTACACTTTAGTCCCTCCGCGCCTCACGTGCAACACCCACGTGAGGCGCGTGAAATTTGCAATTAAACCCTGCCGGGTTCCTGTAATTATCAAATGGTCCTGAAAATAAAAGTTCACATGTATTTTTATTGTGATTTTTGCATGTATGCCCCTGTCAACTATTTTATTTGCAAAAATACCCCTGCTAGGCCATTTATTTTTTGAATGCTTTGTCTATTTGTTTTGTGCTCCATATTAAATCGAAAAATCTTGCAAAAAATAGACTTAAGTTCCTGTTTGGTTGTGCTTGAACGCTATATTTTTAGTTTTGTATTTTGTTGCATTTTTGCATTTATTAAAAATAAAAAACATGTCTTTTATTCACTGTCTAACTTATAAAATCCCAAAAAAATATGAAAATGCCTCAAAAAATTCCAAAAAAATTCCCTATGGTGCATTTTGACCTATTTTAGTCTCAGTCCAAAAATCCCTAAAAATATCAAAAGGAAAACCTTAAAAATCCAAAAATACCCAAAACTTCAAAAAATATAAAAACTCAAAGAAAAATCAGAAAAATATGATCTCAGTCCCTATTTCTGCTATATTTTATTATCTTAATCAGAAAAATAGTGTGGAAAATTTTTGAGGCTGTTTGCTAATTTTTTTTATGTCTATTTCTATTACAGCCAGACCCTATTCCACTGTTTGCTTTTATTTTGCTATTTAAAAATACTAAAAATATTTGCAAAAATGCCCAAAAATCACAAAAATAATAAAAAACCATGAAAATCCCAAAAAGACTTTATTCCTGAATTTTTGACCATTTTTGAGTATTTTTGTAAATATTATAGTACCCCTTTATGTATATATATATTTCCTAAAAAAAGAAAAAGAATATATATATATATCTAATTATTTATATGTATTCTTATATCTATTTATTAACCTTAATATAAAAAAAAGAAAAAAAAATATATTTTATTATATTTATATATACCTATATATATATTGTATGTATTATAAGCTACATACTAACCCTCTACGGGTATACATATATTTATATTTATATTATATATATATTACCTAATTATATTATTAAAAAATAAAAATAATATATATATATATATACACAAAAAATATATAATAATAATTTATAAAATCAAAACCCACACAAGAATGACTCTGAGATACATGTAGGCTATTGCATTTTTGTATTGCTCTCTGTGGTTCGACCTCTACATGCTTGTTCCCTATACATTTTATGGTAGAGTAAATAAAGATTAATTCACATTTCTTTTTGAGCTTGATTGTTGTATTCTTTTATTGTGGGTTAATTGCTGATAACACCGGTCTTCTATGAGTGGTCGCCTCAGCGACAACACTTTTATATTTTTCATGGTGACCCTCGTGGATTACCCGCGTTATCAGATGGCGCCGTTGCCGGGGAGCAATGAGCATAGCCTAATTCATGTTGTTATTCTTGTATAAAAAAAATTCTTGATTTATCATTCCTCTTTGTGAGCAGCTATTTTTATTGCCATTAATCACCATGCTTCATTTATTTATTTATTGTGATTATTTCATCTGCTCCATTTGATTGATTGAGCTCTACTAATGCATTCTTTTTGTGACTTTGATGCGAGGGCCCGCCACACGAGGATGGCTTCTTAGGAGGCCAATGCAACCAAGCTTGGAGGAGGATGGTCTTCTTCTCACGACCATCTGGAGAGAGCACCAAGGAAGCAAAAAGAGATGGGCATTAGTTAGAGCTAGAACACTTAGGATTATTTATTTTGTAATTTATGGTGAGAGAGAGACACTTTTGGCATGTAATTAAACAGGACTCTACTCTTCACAATGAGGTCCAGTGCCTGGGTGATTGTTCACCTGGGGGCCTCATCGCGGTTTTTTTTCGAGTTTTCATCGCCTTCTTTTATTTTGTTTCCCGAAGTTTTGAGCTTTCCGCCTTTCTTTTACTTTGTTTTGTGTGCTTGGAGCCCCTAGTTATAGGTTGCTTGACTCGGTAGCTAGGTCCAAACATTAATAAGAATGCATGTTCCTATAGTCTATTTCGCTTGGATCTAGTCAAACTTAAACAAGTTGTTAATTTGTCTCTCAGCCCTCTGTGCCGTAGCGAACCCTGTAAAGCGCTTTCTCCTACCCTCAATTTGTTGAGCAGAGGAGGGGTGAGCCAAGACCGGACTCTCTTGGGCTAGAGACGAATGAGCGACTTATGGTTCTTGACGTTAATAGCAGCTTATGTTTAGGACGATTTTGTGCCTTGCATACCGACATGTAGATAGGTTTAAAAATTCTGTTTTGCATACCACTTGGAGAGAGCTGGGATGCACTGTAAGTCTTCTAACTCAGCATGCATCATTCGGTTCAATGGTGAGATTTCCATCATGGAACCACTTGCACGGCTTTTCTGCTATCTACCTCTAATTTTGAGCACCTAGGACTTAAATGAAAATCTACAAAAACGTTAGGCGCTGGTATGAAACAGATTCAAAAAAAGTGAAAACCCAAAAACTAAAACAAGGGGACTGCTAAATAAACTTTGACCTTAATTAAAATCTATAATGGACTATCATTGTACCGGGTTCATAAAGCCCTTAGTTTTCAGGTACCTTAGAGGGGGACCAAAACCCTACTCCCTTGAGCGAGTGCGACCCCCTAAGGATTAAAGCCAAAAACCCAGTCTGCAACTGCCTTGTGTATCGCCCGGATTTCCGAAGTAATGGCGCTTCTATCGTACGTAGGCAAGTAGGGCTTGGTCACCAATGGTGACTCTCTGTTGTGAGAGCATCGACCCTGTCCGAAGTATTGAGCATAGGCCACGCCTTCACGGGGGTGTTTGTCTCATTGTCCTACGTTCGAGTAGGTTCTTGCACGCTCACGGGTGATTCCGTTGCAAGCGAGAACCGAAGTATTGGTTTCGTCTATCGGCTTCCTCTCTCTTATTTTTGGCTGAGTAGGGATCCAGGAAGGGTTACAAGGACTCCAAAAAGTACAGACTACAGGTTACACAGGAGGAGGACAAGTACAGGATACTCTTCCGGCAGTACTCTCTCTCCTACAGGGTAGCGTACTAAGGACTTGTTATAAGATATGCCTGAAAAATCACAACTCTAAAAATGAAAAGATAATAAATAGCCGAGCTTTCACGGCTTCACATGGCGTGAGTTGGTGAACCCGATTTTGTATTGCGTTTGTATGGATCTGGATTATGGTTCAAAGATCAAAGTCCCGCGCCTTTGCGCATATTTTGTTGTATCTTCCTTTGACCACCCCGCTCAACCGAGCCTTTCTACTGTTTTACACTCCTTTTATTCCTCGTTGACCATCGTATCGTTCTTCCAACAATCCAACATTCTCTTGTGCTTCGCGAAGTTGATCCATGGATGGTTTCGTCGGGACCATGCCGACACCTACATCGATTCCATAGACTCAACTCCGCCAATAATTTCGAGGCGATTCCTGAGAACCCGATCCAGACTTTGCGGATCGATCTCCAGACTCCTCGTTTTCTACCTTCCTCTTGGCCACCCAATAAATTGGGATCACTCTTGTCCCGCTTTCGCCGTTGTGAATGGGAGTCGATTACAGTCTACATCCTTTTTCCATTCACAACATGCTGGGGTTGACCTGAATTCCAGCTTAATCACGGCAGCTGAAAGTTAATTGCAAGTGATCTGATTCGGACTATCTCATTCTGCAGATAGAAGCCAGTGCGAACCCTGGAGACTACTCCGGAGTTCATCTCGTCCGACTCAGACCCTGACATGGCTCTAGGAGGAAAGGGCAAGGGTCAGCAGCCACCACCAGAGGGACAGGTGCCAGATCAGAACCAAGTCAATGCACAGTTGCTGGCATCTATCCAGGCCATACAGCAGCAGCTGACCGAGCAGGCCCTTACACAGACCGCCTTCCAGGATATGTTGAATGACATGATAGACCGTGACGATGGAGGAGGAGGCAGAGGCAGAGGAGGTCGGGGAGGAGGAGGTGGAGGTGGAGGAGGTGGTGATGACCACAATGATGATCCAGAATTCCCACCACAGCCAAAGCCGACACTCAAAGAAACATACAATCCGGGAGACAGCCAGATGACCGAGTGGATTCTCATTCCACCGGTACACGCTCACTTTGAGCTGAAGCCCCAGTTCATAGCCCTTCTCCCTACATTTCATGGAAACACAAGCGAGGAGCCGTACATTCACCTACAACAATTCTCCCGCATCTGCCGTACCACACACTATCCCAATGTCCCTCTGGACATTGTCAAGATGATGGCTTTCCCCTTCAGTCTACAGGACAAGGCCCTCTATTGGGTCAATCATTTGGGAAAGGTCGTGACGACCTGGGAGGTGTTGAAGTCCGCCTTCCTGCACAAGTATTACCCTCTCGGTCGGCTCAACCAGATGCGAGCCCGTATCAGTAATTTCACCCAAGGGCCCCATGAGTCTATACATGAAGCTTGGGAGAGATTCATTGACCTGCAGGAGAAGTGTCCTCATCATGATATCCCAAAGACCAGCTTGGTCCAGCATTTCTTTGGGGGACTTAATATTGAAAGCCAACGGCTTGTGGACGCAACATGTGGGGGCTCCCATTTCAATAAGGATGAAGATGTAGTCTGGCAGATTTTCGAAGAAATGGCCGAAGGAGAGACCGCCCTCTCTTCATCCAAGGAATACTAGAAGCAGCCCCAGATCCTCCAGAAACAAGTTCACATGGCTGCATCCAAGGAAGCAGAGAGAGATGAGAGCTCCAACCTCAACATCATCGGGGGCCATCTCTCTAAAGTAGATATCATTGAGAAGCGATCACATGACCTCGAGAAACTCGCTGTGATCGAGAAGAGGACCCAGAACCTGGATAAGCTAGATCAGATCAACAAGTATCTTGAACTGTTGGTCGGCACGATCGACTCTGTCTAGTCGGCTACACCATCAGACGCTCCCGCTGAGAAGAAGGACGGGCAGCAACCGCAGCATCAGCCTCAGCCAAGCCAGCAGCCACCGGCAGTCCAGCACGTGTACTACGTGCAGGCGCCCGACCAGGGCCCGCCACAGCAGCAGATGGTCATATACCAGCCAGAGTTCCTTTCTGTTCCTGATCCAGTCTTCCCACCATCACCCCTAATCCAAGAAGTCAATGGGGTATGGAGTAATGATGCACAGCCGACCCGTCCTCAGGGACAACCCCAGGGTCAGCAATTTGCCAACCGGCAGTACCACCAACCTCAGGGTGGTCGTTATGGTCAAACCTCTCAGCCTCACCAGCAACACCAGCAGCCTCCCCAGTTTACACATCAGTGGAGGCAGAATTTTCCTTATCAGCAACAGCTGCAGTACCGCCACCCACAGCCGTATCATCAGTATGCGGCTGCTCAGCCTCAACCATACCAGCAATATCCTCCTCCGCCATACCAACAACTTCAACTTCCTACTCCACCGCCGCAGCACCACCAACCACAGCCTCCCCACCCATCTACCCAACTGCAGCGTGGTATGCACGCTGAATCTTCTGAAGTGTCCCCTGCAAATCCCACCATGGAAAGTCTAGCCCAGCTTGTTAAAGGGCTAGCGGAGATGATAAAACGGCTTGATGACTTGACCGCCACCCGAACTACTATTCCGGCGCAGGTCGAAGCCAACCCCAACAATTTCAAGAAGAAAGAGCAGGCAGAATGTGATGTCCAGTCCGTATCTGATAATGATATTACTGTTTATTCTAATGCTGTTACTCTCAGGAGCGGTAGGGCCTTGCCTCCGCCTGCTACCAAATGTGGGGTGAATAAAGAAACAGGTGGATCGTCATCTTCCGCATCAGCCGTGCCAGCTCTAGGGGCGGGTGAGGAGGAAGAGGAAGGAGAAGCCAATCCAGCCGTCGTGCCTTGCCAGAAGCAACCTCAGCCAAAAATACAAAAAAATCAGCAAAAACAAAAACAACAAAAAGAAGCTTGTAGCAGAAGCGAAGCCGCGCCAGCCTTGGAGGAGCCGCCAACAACAACCGATCCCTTGCCAACCGATGGAGCCGACGCTATCCTTTTTGATCGCCCAGCAGTACCAACATTTTCAGATCCAGCTTGTACTCCGTTTTGTAGTCCGGATGTACAACATTCTGTGGGCGATGATTTTGATGTAAATAAGAACTCTCATTTTCCTTCCAGTGGTGTAAATATTCCTTTTCCGCATGCAATACAAAAATCCAAAAAAATTGCAAAACGAAAAAATGCATTGTCTGATCCAGGTGTTGTGGACATTTTGGATAAATTGACTGTTGAGATTACCTTGTTGAAGGCCGTGGAATACATGCCAGTTGTAAAGAAAGGACTGAAAGAGGCATGTATTAACAGGCGTCGCCCAACGCAAGACAACAGACGCCGAGAGGTAGAAAAGCACGTTCTATCCATGGCCACAGTAGCAGCCATCAACAATCTCCCCCAGAAGAAGCAAGATACTGGAGCACCTTTGATCAGTTGTGTGATTTTTGACCAGGTCTTCGAGCGCACTCTTCTTGACAGTGGTTCTTCTATCAACCTTCTGCCCTCGTCCATAATGCAAGAATTCGGGCTGGGACCACTCAAGCAGACACGCATGATCCTTCAGTTCGCTGACCGATCCGTCAAGCGGCCCCGAGGTCTGTTGGAAGACGTGGTAGTTACCGTGCAGGAGATGAAATTCCCAGCTGACTTTGTAGTCCTTGATATGGACTCGCCTGCACCCCTGCTCCAGACCCCTATCATCCTTGGCAGACCATTCCTCCGTACTTCAGGTGCCGTGGTTGATTACGGGTCTGGGAAGATCACTTTCAGCTCGAATACCCAGCAGATAACGATAAACATGAACAAAGAGCAGAATGCCACAACTGATGAGAGCCAGGCAGCATCAGAAGCAGACTGTGATTTTATCGCAGAGATCAGAGACTCAGAATTATCATTGGACGATCCATGGACCCGAGAAATCCTCACTCTTGAGGAGGACTCGGAAAGCGCAGTCAGCATATGCTCCGATGATTTTTGGGAGACGGATTCTCGGATGCAGGCGTATCTTCTTGAGCATTCACTCCAGACCGAACATGATCAGCTTAATGCGGAACCATTCGGTACATCACTGGGATCTCAACAGAATGATGAGGATGGCCGCACCTTATCAGAAGTACATCCTACCACCAGCATGGTGTCTGAAGTGACAGATAAAGTGGACAGCATAAAACCAGAACTCAAGCCACTTCCTGCAGGCCTGAAGTATGCTTTCCTTGCGGGTGAAGAACAAATGTATCCGGTCATCATCAGCAGCAGGCTGAATCCGGATCAGGAATCTCGACTTCTCGAGGTTCTAGAAAAGAACCGCAAGGCACTTGGTTGGAGCGTATCAGACCTCCGAGGGATAAATCCAGCTCTGTGTTCACACCATATCTATCTAGAAGAAGACGCCAAGCCGTCCCGCGAATTTCAGAGAAGGCTGAACCCTAACCTTTGGGACGTTGTTATGAAAGAAATTACGAAATGGTGTGATGCAGGCTTCATCTATCCCATCTCCGACTCCAAATGGGTAAGCCCACTGCATGTAGTTCCCAAGAAATCTGGGCTTACCGTGGTTACAAATGATAAAGGAGAGGAAATTTCAACTCGGGTACCAACATCCTGGCTGGTGTGTGTTGACTACCGCCGTCTTAATGCAGCAACCAAGAAGGACCACTTCCCCTTGCCATTCATTGATCAAGTCTTGGAGAGATTAGCAGGCAAGGAGTTCTTCTGCTTTCTGGATGGGTACTCCGGGTACAACCAAGTGGCGATCGCCCCTGAAGACCAAGAGAAGACGACCTTCACTTGCCCGTTCGGCACCTATGCCTTCAAGAGGATGCCCTTTGGATTATACAATGCACCTGCAACCTTCCAAAGATGCATGTTAGCAGTCTTTGCCGAGATGGTAGGCAGTTTTCTTGAGGTGTTCATGGACGAATTCTCTGTCTATGGTGATAGTTTCGATTCTTGTCTTGAGCACCTAGACAGAGTGCTTCAGAAGTGCAGAGAAGTCAATTTAGTGCTCTCATGGGAAAAGAGCCACTTTATGGTCACTGAAGGTATTGTGCTGGGCCACGTCGTTTCCAAACGTGGCATGGAAGTCGACCCAGCAAAGGTGGATGTCATTTCAAATCTTCAGCCACCTCAGTCAGTTAAGAATGTGAGGTCATTCCTGGGGCATGTGGGATTTTACATACGATTTATCAAGGATTTCAGCCGCATCGCCCGACCTCTGACAGAACTTTTGTGCAAGGAAATCGAGTTCATTGTTGATCAGCCAGTTCTCCTTGCTTTCAATCAGTTGAAGGAGCTTATCACTCAGGCTCCAATATTACAGCCTCCCGACTGGACTCTTCCATTTGAGATAATGACCGATGCGTCAGATTTTGCAGTCGGAGCTGTTCTTGGGCAGAGGAAAGACAGAGCGCCCTATGCCATTCACTATACCAGCAGAACATTAGATGAAGTACAAAGAAATTATACAGTGACAGAGAAAGAATTGCTGGCTGTGGTTTTCGCCTTAGAGAAGTTCAGATCCTATTTGTTGGGATCAAAAGTCACAATTTTCACAGACCACTCTGCTATCCGGTACCTACAACAGAAGAAGGATGCCAAGCCAAGACTGATTCGTTGGATTCTTCTCCTCCAGGAATTCGATTTGGAGATCAAGGACAAGCCTAGAGTTCAGAATGTGGTAGCAGATCACCTCTCCAGAATTGAACAACATGAGCCTCCTCTGAGCAATGCACCTATCACAGAAACCTTCCCTGACGAAGCCATCTTAGCAGTGGATTCTCTTCCTTGGTATGCTGATATAGTCAATTACCTCGCCTCTGGGGTAATACCTTCAGATTGGACGAAGAATCAAAAGAACAAATTCATGTCGACCATCCATTTCTACCAATGGGAAGATCCATTTTTATTCAGAGAAGGAGCAGATTGTATCTGGCGCAGGTGCATCCCTCAGACGGAGCAATCTAGTGTCCTCGAGCATTGTCATTCGCTCGAATCTGGCGGACATCACTCTGGAGATCGTACGGCAGCAAAAGTATTGCAGTGTGGCTTCTGGTGGCCCACATTATTCAAGGATGCAATAGAGTTTGTTAAAAGATGTATTGACTGTCAGCGACTGAAAGGTACACTCGCTGCCAAAGATTCAATGCCCCTGAAAATCATTCAGATAGCAGACGTTTTCGATGCATGGGGCATTGACTTCATGGGACCTTTCCCTAACAGTCAAGGTTTTGAGCACATCCTTCTTGCCGTCGATTACGTGAGTCGTTGGGTTGAAGCTATTCCCGCCCGAGCCGCCGACAGCAAAACAGTTTGCCAGTTTCTGAAGAAGAATATCATTTCACAGTTTGGGATACCAAAGATTCTCATCTCAGACGGGGGTAGTCACTTCATCAACAAAGAGGTCAAGAAGTTAACGAAGGAGTACGGCATCGACCATCGTGTCACATCTCCTTATCATCCTCAGACCAATGGCATGGCGGAGTTATCAAACATAGAAATCAAGACTATATTGCATAAACTTGTTAGGCCAAACAGAAAAGACTGGTCTCAATTCTTGGACTCAGTTCTATGAGCTTATCGAACCGTCTACAAGTCTCCCTTGGGCATGTCGCCCTACCGTCTTGTATATGGGAAACCATGCCATCTGCCGGTGGAATTGATCCACAAATCTCTTTGGGCAATCAACAGTTGTAATTTGGACTCATGCAGAAGTGGTCAGAAGAGGAAAGATGATCTGAACAGGCTCTTGGAATTCTGAGACTATGCATACGATAACACCTTAATGTACAAGGAGAAGGTGAAACGCTGGCATGACCGGCACATCAGACGAAAGACCTTCGACGTTGGACAGAAAGTATGGTTATTTGATGCAAAGTTGCGGATATTCCCAGGCAAATTAAAGAGTAAGTGGACAGGGCCATTCTGAGTATGTGAAGTGCGTGACAATGGAAGCATCGCTATATCAGAATTGTCCCCTGACGCACAGCCCTTCGTCGTCAACGGCCAACTACTAAAGCCTTACCTCGAACCAGATGCATTCTTGGCCGTTGTAGACTCTATTCAGTTAGTGCACCACGATGACATCTCCACAGCACCTGCGGCATCGAAAGATTCAAATGATGTACTCCAACCACTGTTTCTCTGATTTTCTTCTTTTCTTCTTTTCTTCTTTTCCTTTTCCATTTTCTCGTTGTATCTAAAAGGTGCCACCCTTGTAGAAGGTTTTCTATACTTAGGACGTACTTGGTCCTAAGTATAGGAGGGATGTGCACCCCGAGTTTTTCATTTCATTCCGATCCTCTCCATTGTCTCCTCTTCTTGTCTATACTTAGGAGTATCTTACCTTAAGTATAGGGGGAGACAATCTGAGTACGATCTGTGTATTCCCACCCTTGACCCTCCCTGCTTGTTGTACAGTCTGCTATACTTGGGATTATTTGATCCTAAGTATAGGGGGGACGGTCAACTTCTCATTCATTCATTCATATTTATTCGTTAGATCTGTCTATACTCAGTACGAGTTATGTCTTTGCTTTTTCTTTCGATCTATGAGGACATAGCTCAAGCTAAGTATAGGGGGGTCGTATATACCATGTATATACTATAAGCCATAACTCATACTGAAAAATAAAAGATCACCTCAACATAAAATAGAATGTAAAAAGTAGCTTTATAATAATGAAAGATGATTGTGAGTTCCTCAGACTCTTTATACGTATACTGATTACTGAGTCAGAAAAGTATTTTGTGCAAAACATTCTCTTTTGAAAAATCTTGTGAAAAATGTTTGAAAAATAGTGTGTACAAGTATTCAACCTTTGGAAAATTAATTTTGTGTGTAAAATTTATTTTCTTTGAGTGAAAGCAAAATATGTGAAAACTAGTGTGCAAATGATTGTGAAAATTTGATTATCAAAATTGTTTTGAAAAATCTATCTATGCTGTGTAAACCTTTGTAAAAGGATTTTCAAATGCGTGAACATGTTTGCAAAATTATCTTGGACTATAGTTTTCAAAATCCTTGTGAAAATGATTCTCGAATCAGTCTGAGGAGTCCGCACAAAAATCTCTCATTTGTAAATAATAAATCAGCCCAAACAAAACCTATAAGAACTAAAACCATATTGTACATCAAATACACTTTTTCTTCTTTTGTACATACTGATTAATAAATCAGATACCTATATAGTATGCTTTGAAAAATAGTGTGACCAGTTTTGAAAAATTTGATGTGAAATGATTTCAAATGTGTGAAACTATTTTGATTGAAAAACTTTTTCTTTGTGTGAAAGAAAGGATTTGAAAAATCTATGTGTAAATGTTTTGAAAAATGCTTGTCAAAACTGTTGTGAAAATTGTATATATAGTGTGAAAAATCTTTGCAAAAATAGTTTTCAAATATGTGTAAATGATTGCGAAAATTATTGTGTATTATAGTTTGCAAAATTATTTTCAAAAACTAATAAAACACCATTACAAATACTTGTAAATCATAAAAAAGACACATACAATTCTTTCTGTGCAGTTCTAAATAAACTACTTCATTCAAACCTGTAAAGTTTTTAGAAATGCATACATTTTGTAGATAAAGCGGCACGCCCGTATAAATAATTGAATATACTTTTCGTATGTGTCCAGTTCTTAGTTTATTTGCAAAATTCTTTGTGTAAAAATATTCTTTGATTCTTTCAGACTCTTTGTGAAAAATTGCATCATTCATTGTGCATAAGCATAAGCATACCATTCATATTCTTTTTGAGTGAGCTTGATGATTGAATCAGTCTAATAAAGTCTCAAATTGGAGCTTGGTTGGACCTTACCGCACCTACTTGCACTAGAACCTTATGGGAACTAGATTTAAGGTACTTCAGGTCTATGCAGACTTAATTCTTTGAGAAATCAGGGCTGGATTCAAGTCACCTCAGTGGACTAACTAGAACTTTTCGAGACACTCGTATGACTCTTACCGACCGTGACCTAACTTGGACACTTGCACCTTTCACTTGGCTCAACTCAGTTGGGGTGGTGAGGGGGGTGGATTTGCCAGTCTGAGATGCACACGAGTGGAAACATTCGTCCTCGTCTAGGGAGGGAAGTGCACCCCAACCTGGTCCAATAGCCATGAGGTCTAAAGACAGGAGATTGTGGGTTGCGATAAAGCTTCAAAAGAGGGATAGCCTACTGGCTCAAGAGGAAAAACTCCTTATGTAAATGCTGCTGTGAATAAGTATGTTGAAAAAAAAAGGTCAGGCATGTACAAAAATAAAATGCCTGCAAAGTATGTACAAAGTCAATAAGCAAGCTTGAGTTCCAAAGACAAATATGTGAGCCTGCAGCTGGATGACTTGACTACACTGGTCTTGCTTCCCGGGATAGGTAGCTACACTGGCTACCGTCCATTCTTCTCTTCACCCCCTCCTCTTGAGCTGGTTGCCACTTGAACTTAGAAGGGAATACCCTGCTCCTCGAGGAAAGAGCTGTTGGATTGGGGAATCATTGGGTTGTCATTCTGGAGAAGTCAGTTCCTTTATCATTTCAGTTGGGGAGAGCCACTATCACTTACACTGTACAAGTCAGCTTCATAGTTATAAGGGTTTACGTATGATGTAGACTAGTTCTGACCCGGCTATTGAGGTGGGTTGAACCGAGCTCTGTGACTATCGAAGGCTGTTGTATTTTAGAGATGGTTCCCGACTAGGTTCCACACACATTCACACCCAAGGTCTGACAATAGCTCCAAATTCAGATTTTGTAAGGACATGCATTGCACTGAAAGCACCCCTATTCACTCTATCTTTCTTTCATTTTCCTTTTTCTTTTCTTTATTCTTTTTGTACTTATTGCATAAGTGTTTGCTAGGGACTAGCAAAGGCAAGTATAGGGGGGTGATGAATCTCCATTTCATCACCTTTATCCTATCATTTTGGCCTCAAAAACCCCAGCAAATGCATGTAAATAGCATCAAATTGTACATAATAGCATTCATGATTCATTGTATTAATTCCACATTAAATAAGGTTTTAATGCCAAAATTATAGAATAAAGAGGAGAAAAGAAAAAGGAATAAAATATTGTAAATATTTTATGACCCAAACCCTGAGACCAAGGCCAGCATGGTATTGGTCGACAAGGAATAAAGTAGGGGGAGATAAGGGCCAGTGTACAATAAATACCTCATTTATCAATTCATTCATTTATGCATTTTTGGCACCTATTTTGTACATAATTATTTCTTCATCAAATAAAGAAACTTTGTACATGAAAGTTGTAGATAATAATGTAATAAAAATATAAAATTGAATTTGTGTAAAAATAATACCCAGTGTACATTTTATGCCCAGAATAAAAAGCCAAAATCTCAACTTCACAGACCCATATCTTGTAAATAAAAACTCCAAATCACCCAAACTCACCTTTAATTGTATATAGCATTCCATGAACTATTTAATAAAATTGGTTTCATGATTTTTGGAGCCCATATACAGAAGTTAGGTTTTTGGCCCTTCTTGTATATAGGACTGATTAAAATATTCTTTTTATTCAATATTCACCCCTTGTATAAATTCATATTTTTAGAATCTTGTAAATAATGTATATAATGCATACATATATTAGAAGTTAAAGAAAACCAAAAAAAATAATTTGTAAAATAAAATAAGTCTACAAATTCGTAGACAAAATACCTATGCTATATACTTATATATATAAAAGGATTTTATTCCTTGGTTATTTTATTCTTTTATATTTTTATAATAATGTATACATTATACATAACTCATTAAAGATGTAAATCCAAAATAAAACTCAAGAAAATACATTAAATAAATTAAGAATACAAAATCCATAGGTAAAATACCTATAAGGATACCTACATAAACATATACCTATTTATTTAAAAATGAAAATAAACTCCTAAAAATTAAATAAAAATACCTTTATACTCAGAAAAATAAATTATAAATTTATAAAATAAGCCAATAAAATAATAAAAGAAAATAAACAAATTAAAAATAAAATACATAAAAATACATGTAAATACATACATATACACATTATTCAAATATAACTATAATAAAACACCTCGAAAAATTCAATAAAAATCATTAATAAATACTAGATGAAATAATACACATTTTTTATTTTATAAGAAAAAATTAATAAAATCGTTTAAGATGTCAAATAAATCAATTTCCAATTAGATTTTCTGTTTTGTCTTGTAGCGGCTGACGTGGCCCAATGAGGCGCCGGCCTTCGTTGACCCCCTGGTCAACTGTCCCATCCCTTGCCTGGCGCCTCTGAACTATCAAATCCCCGATTTTCCTCCATTTTTCGCGGCCATCCCTTCCATCATCCAGGCTCGCTTCCTTCACAAGATTTGTCCTCTGATCATCCATGATGCCCGCCAAAATCATAGATCAACGAGATATTCATTGGATCAGTCAATAATCGCCAGGTAATAAGGCCCCTTGCCAATGTTTATAAATAATTTGCTCCGCTTCCTTCCTCGAATTTGGCCATTTTCATTCCACCCAAACGCCTTGATTTTGTTCCTGGACCATTCCTCGTTACAGGGGGAGTAACCCAGCGCCTCGACTCGGCCGGAGGACGGAGAATTTTGACGCGGCGGAGCTCCGGCGTCCGCCCTGCTCCCTGGAGGCCCCCAGGTATAAGAGCTGTCTTTTTCTTTGCTTTTTAGTTAGTTTTAATGTTAGTTTTCCATTCCAGTAGTTAGATTAGTTGTTAGTTAATCCCCTTAGCGTAAAAATCAAAATTCGAAGTTCGCCGGAGCTCGGCTCCGGCAACTTCTCCACCGTTGTCTCGACTGTCTCCGACCGCCTCGTTCATCCCATTTCAAACCTCTACACCGTCTCCATCTATCGCACCCATTTGTTCAACCCAGGACCCTAGGTCTTGGCGAATCGGGGCTCCTCCTCCGCCGTTCGCCGGAGCCCCTCCGCCCACCTCCATCTTGCATTGCAGCTTCAAAACCCCGGGTCGAGGAGATAGCTCTCTCGCCCGCGGTTCTTCCTGTGCAGGTACATCGAGGTATAGAGCCCTTCTGGGCTTGCACTGAACCAGGAAGAGGTTCCTGGGGGGCCCCTTCTTCTCCGACCTCGCTCCATCGACTCGGACCCCCAGGAGCCATGAAAGCACCATCAGTCAACGCGGGATGTTATCAGCTACGAGCAGAGCGTGTCAGAGGCGAGGAAGATGCCCGGAGGAGCCTGAGCTGCCCGATCGAAGCTCGCCGGGGGCGAGCTTCTTCCTTGTTTCTCCAGGCAGCTTCAGGACCGTCAGATCGAAGGAGTCGGCCCAGATTGGACAAGGGCCGTCAGATGAAGCACTGCACCGACCGTTCGATCAGCGAGGCTGATCTAATCTCCGCCGTCATCTGCGAATCGTCATCGGCCGACCGGAGCACGACGCGTGGCAAGTGGACGAGGTCCAACCGTTGGATGACACACCTTATTTGGGGGTAAATTTCACATCTAGCCCCCCACCTTTTTGTATTTATAGTTTAATACCTAAAATAAAAAGTCAAGTTGTAAATAAATTGTATAATTTGCAGTTGGGCCCCCTGATGTTTTTATATTTACACTTTAGTCCCTCCGCGCCTCACGTGCAGCACCCACGTGAGGCGCGTGAAATTTGCAATTAAACCCCGCCGGGTTCCTGTAATTATCAAATGGTCCTGAAAATAAAAGTTCATGTGTATTTTTATTGTGATTTTTGCATGTATGCCCCTGTCAACTATTTTATTTGCAAAAATACCCCTGCCAGGCCATTTATTTTTTGAATGCTTTGTCTATTTGTTTTGTGCTCCATATTAAATCGAAAAATCTTGCAAAAATAGACTTAAGTTCCTGTTTGGTTGTGCTTAAACGCTATATTTTTAGTTTTGCATTTTGTTGCATTTTTGCATTTACTAAAAGTAAAAAACATGTCTTTTATTCACTGACTAACTTATAAAATCCCCAAAAAATATGAAAATGCCTCGAAAAATTCCAAAAAAATTCCCTATGGTGCATTTTGACCTATTTTAGTGTCAGTCCAAAAATTCCTAAAAATATCAAAAGGAAAACCTTAAAAATCCAAAAATACCCAAAAACTTCAAAAAAATATAAAAACTCAAAGAAAAATCAGAAAAATATGATCTCAGTCCCTATTTCTGCTATATTTTATTATCTTTATTAGAAAAATAGTGTGGAAAATTTTTGAGGCTATTTACTATTTTTTATGTCTATTTCTATTACAGCCAGACCCTATTCCACTGTTTGCTTTTATTTTGCTATTTAAAAATACTTAAAATATTTGCAAAAATGCCCAATCACAAAAACAGTAAAAAACCATGAAAATCCCAAAAAGACTTTGTTCCTGAATTTTTGACCATTTTTGAGTATTTTTGTAAATATTATAGTACCCCTTTATGTATATATATATTTCCTAAAAAAAAGAATATATATATATATCTAATTATTTATATGTATTCTTATATCTATTTATTAACCTTAATATAAAAAAAAGAAAAAAAATATATTTTATTATATTTATATATACCTATATATATATATTGTATGTATTATAAGCTACATACGAACCCTCTGCGGGTATACATATATTTATATTTGTATTATATATATATTACCTAATTATATTATTAAAAAATAAAAATAATATATATATACAAAATATATATAATAATAATTTATAAAATCAAAACCCACACAAGGATGACTCTGAGATACATGTAGGCTATTGCATTTTTGTATTGCTCTCTGTGGTTCGACCTCTACATGCTTGTTCCCTATACATTTTATGGTAGAGTAAATAAAGATTAATTCACATTTCTTTTTGAGCTTGATTGTTGTATTCTTTTATTGTGGGTTAATTGCTGATTAACACCGGTCTTCTATGAGTGGTCGCCTCAGCGACAACACTTTTATATTTTTCATGGTGACCCTCGTAGATTACCCACGTTATCAGTACGCTACCCTATAGGAGAGAGTACTGCCAGAAGAGTATTCCCTACTTGTCCTCCTCCTGTGTAACCTGTAGTCTGTACTTTTTGAGGTCCTTGTAACTCTTCCTGGATCCCTACTCAGCCAAAGAAATAGAGAGAGGAAGCCGATAGGCGAAACCGCTACTTCGGTCCTTGCTCGCAACGGAATCACCCGTGAGCGTACAAGAACCTACTCGGACGCAGGACGATGAGACAGACACCCCCGTGAAGGCGTGGCCTATGCTCGATACTTCAGACAGGGTCGATGCTCTACACAACAGAGAGTCATCATTGGTGACCAAATCCTACTCGCCTACGTACGATAGAAGCGCCATTACTTCGGAAATCCAGGCGATACACAAGGCAGTTGCAGACTGGGTTTTTGGCTCTAATCCTTATGGGGTCGCACTCGCTCAAGGGAGTAGGGTTTTGGTCCCCCTCCAAGGTACCTGAAAACAATGAGGGCTTTATGAACCCGGTACAATGATAGTCCATTATAGATTTTATTAAGGTCAAAGTTTATTTAGCAGTCCCCTTGTTTTAGCTTTTTGGAATTTCACTTTTTTTGAGTCTATTTTCATACCAGCGCCTAACGTTGTTGTTAATTTTCATTTAAGTCCTAGGAACTCAAAATCAGAGGGAGATAGCTGAAAAGCTGTGCAAGTGGTTCCATGATAGAAATCTCACCATTGAACCGAATGATGCATGCTGAGTTAGAAGACTTACAGTGCATCCCAGCTCTCTCCATGTGGTATGCAAAACAGAATTTTTAAACCTATCTACATGTCGGTATGCAAGGCACAAAATCACCCTAAACATTAGCTGCTATTAACGTGAAGAACCATAAGTCGCTCATTCCTCTTCAGCCTAAAAAGTCCGGTCTTGGCTCACCCCTCCTCTACTCAACACACTTGAGTTAGGAGAAAGCGCTTTATGGGGCTTGCTGTGGCACAAGGGCTAAGAGACAAATGAACGGCTTGTTTAAGTTTGACTAGATCCATACGAAGTATACTATAGGAACATGCATTCTTATTAATGCTTGGACCTAGCTACCGAGTCAAGCAACCTATATCTAGGGGCTCCAAGCACACAAAACAAAGTAAAATAAAGGCGGAAAGCTCAAAACTTCGGGAAACAAAGAAAAGAAAGCGATGGAAAACTCGAAAAACCGCGATGAGGCCCCCAGGTGAACAATCACCCGGGCACTGGACCTCATTGTGAAGAGTAGAGTCCTGTTAATTATTACATGCCAAAATATCTCTCTCTCACCATAAATTACAAAAATAATCCTAATTGCTCTAGACCTATCTAATTCCCATCCCCTTGTATCCTTGTGCTCTCTCTCCAGCTGGTCATGAAGTGAAGACCAACCTCCTCCAAGCTCGGCTGCCTTGGCTCCCTAAGAAACCATCCTCACGTGGAGGGCCCTCGCAACAAAGTCACAAAGAGATTGAATTAGTATAAGCTCAAGTAATGAAATAAAGCAGATAGGAATTAATCACAACAAATAGATAAATCAAGCATGGTGATCAATTGCAAAGAAATAGCTGCTCACAAAATCAATGAGAAATAGATTTCAAAACAAGAATGACAAAAATATAATAGGCTACGCTCATTGCTCCCCGGCAACGACGCCATCTGATAACGCAGAATCCTGCGAGGGTCAAAATGTAGTGTCGCTGAGGCGACCGCTCCCAGAACACCGGTTGATCAACAATTAACCCACATTAAAGAATAAATCAATTAAGCCCCAAAATTTGTGAATTAACATTTAACTCTACCACAAAATGCATAGTGAATAAGCATGTAGAGGTCGAACCACAGAGAGCAATACAAAAATTAAGTAGCCTATGATGTTCATGTACAACAGAGTCATCCTTGCATGGATCCTATTTTTGTGGGTTTTTTGGGGGTTTTATATTATTTTATTTTATTTTTTATATTTGTTATTTTTTTCATTAATATATATATATTAAGATTATATATACTCATATATATTTATATACACACACACACATATATATATATATATATATATAATTTATATAATATAGACATATAAGGATATACACCCATAAAGAGTATGTATAGAGGATATAATACATATAGATATCTATAGATATTTATTAATTTTTTTCTCAATTTTTTAATTTTGTATTTTTGTCTTTTGGTTTTTAATTCTCTGAACCTTATATATTATATATATATATATGTTCTTTCTTTGAAAATATTGGAATATATAAACTATCTAATAGAGAGGTACTAGAATATTTATAAAAATATGCAAAAATGCTCAAAAAAATTCAAAAGAAAATATTTTTGGTCTTTTCATGATTTTTTACTGTTTTTGTGATTTTTGGGTATTTTTCAGAGTCTTTTTGATATTTTTCAAGAATAAAATAATAGAAAACATGGACTTAAGCTACTGGACAGAATTGAAATGAGGTTTAAAAATAGAAAATGATATCCAAAAATCCTTAAATCAATTTTAACTTATAGATAATAAAAAGAGGAAACTACAGAAACTTAATTTGTATTTTTAGGATTTTTCTAGGATTTTTTAGATTTTTATGAAGTTTTTAAGGGTTTTCTTATTTTTAAGGTTTTTGTTTTGAATTTATTTGTGATTTTTGGACTGATACTAAAGTATGATAAAATAGACAGTAGGTAATTTTTTTGGAATTTTTCTAGGTGTTTTACTATTTTTTGGTATTTTCTAAGCTAGACAATAGATAAAATGCATGTTTTTGATTTTTAATAAATATTAAACTTCAACAAAAATAAAATGCAAAGCTGCGGCGTGAAAGTGCAAGTTAACAGGAGCTTGGCATGATTTTTGTGTAATTTTTTGAGTTAATATGATGCATGACAAAAATGGAGCAAGCAAGTAAAAATATATGGCATGGTAGGGGCATTTTTGTAAATAAACACAAAGGCAGGGGCTACAGTGCAAAAACACCAAAATATATGAACGTATTCTACAATTTTAAGGACTAAAACTAAATAAGCAAACCCGCAAGGACCCCCTTGCAATTTGATCATCACGTGGGACTACACGTGATCCGCACCCACAGGGACCAAAATGTAATTTCAGGAAGTTCAAGGTCCTTAACGCAAATTTTCACAAAAATATTACACTTGAAATTTTATTTTATAGACTAAAGATAAATATACAAACATACAGGGGGTCTTGTGCAATTTAACCACCTCACATGGGACGGCACGTGAGGTGACGTGGACTGGGCCTAAAAGTAATATCGCAAACATACAGGGAGGTCCATGCAAAATGTCCACAATAAAATGAACTTCGAATTTTATTTACACGACTAAACAATAAATACAAAAACACTGGGGTGAAGATCTGTAATTTACCCATAAGTGCGCGCTGGTGGACGACGATGGTGATCTCACTTGGACACGCGACGCGCATCCAACGGCCGGTACCGCTTCGCCGATGAATGGCTGAGATTAGACCAGCCGAGCTGATCTGACGGTGATAGCGACGCTTCATCTGACGGCTCTGATGGAATCTGGGGTGTCCCTCCTGATCGGACGACGATGAAGAGGTCTGGAGGAACAGGGGAAGAACTCGCGCCAGGCGAGCTTCGATCTTGGAGCATGGGCTCCTCCGGGCTTCTCCCTCGCATCTGAGGTGTTCTGGTCGTAGCTGGAGGCGTCCTGCATCTGCCGGTGGTCTTGGCATGGCTCCTGGAGGTCCAAGGAGCTCAGGCGAGGTCGATGAAGTTCGGGGCCTCCAGGAGCCTCTTCCTGGATCGATTCAAGTCCAAAGGGGCTCGTTGCTTCGTGTGACCTGCATAGGAAGAACCAGGGGAACGAGGGCTATCTCCTCGACCCTGGTTTTTGAAGCTTTGGTGCAAGATGAGGTGAGACGGAGGAGCTCCGGCGATAGGCGGAGGTGGAGCTCCGATTCGCAAGGACTGGGGGTCCTTGGTTGAACAAAAATGATCGGGAGATGGAGCATGCGATGGGGAACGAAGTGAGGTGAATATGGAGGTCGGAGACAGTGGGTATCACGTTGAAGAAGTCGCCGGAGCGGAGCTCCGGTGAACTTCGATTTTGCTATTTTACGAGACTCTACTGATCAAGAAGCTAAACTAAGCGCGGGAATTAAAAGCTGGAATTAAAATCTACCTAAAAAGCAAGAAAGAACAGCTCTTATACCTGGGGGCCACCAGGGAGCAGGACAGACGCCGGAGCTCTGCCGCGACAAAATTGATCCCTCCTCCGGCCGATTCTCGTTGCTGAAATGCTCCCCCTGTCACGAGGAACCTCCCAGGAACTGATTCAAGGCTTTTGGGTGGATGGAAATTGGTCAAATTTGTGGAGGAGGTCGAGGGCTCTTATTTATACACATTCTGGGTGCCCTACTTGGCCCGCATATTCCGGCGAGTACAATGATCGTTTTCTCGATTCAACAAGCATGCGTGATAGATGGATGATCCCTCTACAGATCTCGTGAAGGCGACGAGCGAGAATAAGGGACGAGACGCCCGGGAAAAATGGCGGAAGTCATGAAAACAGCAAGGTTCAGAGGCGCCAGGTCCCGATGGGACAGTTGACCAGAGGTCAACGAAGGCTGGCTCCTCATTGGTCCACATAGGCCGCTAACAGACAAAATAGGGAAATTTATTTGAAAATGATTTTTTTAACCTAATAAATGATTTTATTAGAATTTGCTTATAAAATAAAAAATGTGTATTAATTCATGTAGTATTTATTTGTGATTTTTATTTAATTTTTTGATGTATTTTATTATGGTTTTATTTTAATAATGTCTTTATGCATGTATTTACATGTATTTTGTATATTTTATTTTTATTTTGTTTATTTTATTTTATTATTTTATTTTCTTGTTTTATAAATTTATACTTTATTTTTGTGAGTGTGAGGATATTTTTAATTAGTTTTTGTGAGTTGATTTTCATATTTAAATAAATAGGTACATATATATGTAGGTATATACTTTATTTTTTTAATGTATTTTATTGGTTTTTATTTTGGATTTGTATTTTTGATATATTATATGTAATATATACAATATTATAAAAATATGAAAGAATAAAATAATTAAAGAATGTTTTCCCTTTTTATTTATGTACATACTCATCATAGGTGTTTTGCCTATATCTTGCATAGACTTATTTTATTTTACAAATTCTTTTTGGTTTTATTCTAATTTCAATATGTACATGTATTATATAAATTATTTACAAAATTTTAAAAATATAATTTTGTAAAAATATAAACAATGAATAAATTGAATATTTTAATCATACAGATTGCACAATGAAGGCCAAAAACCTAACTTTCACAGATAAACTCTAAAAATTATGAAACCAATTTTATTAAATACTTCTTGAAAAGCTATATATAATTAAAGGTGATTTTGGGTAATTTTGAGTTTTTATTTGCAAGATATGGGTATGTGAAGTTGAGATTTTGGCTTTTTATTTTGGGTATAAAAGGTACACTGTGTATCATTTTTGTACAAACTCAATTTTGTATTTTTATTTACATTATTATCTACAACTTTCATGTACAAAGTTTCTCTATTTGATGAATGAATAATTATATACAAAATATGTGTCAAAAAATGCTTAAATAGTTGAATTAATAAATGGGGTATTTATTGTACTGTTGGCCCTTATCTCCCCCTAATTTATTCCTTGTCGACCTATTCCATGCTAGCCTTGGTCTCGGGGTTCGGGTCATAAATTATTTGCAATATTTTATTCCTTTTTCTTTTCTTCTCTTTATTCTATATTTTTGGCATTAAAAACCTTATTCTATGTACATTTAATAAAGTAGATAATGAATGCTATTATGAACAAATTGATGCTATTTACATGCATTTGCTGGGGTTTTTAAGGCCAAAATGATAGAATAAAGGTGATGAAATGGAGATTCATCATCCACCTCTTATTCAAATTCAATTAATTATCATGAATCACATTCATGCAATTAATTCTTACAAGAGAAATACACATCTATTCATAATAGAGTGTTTCAATTAGATCTAATTCATTTAATCTCATTAAATCAATTATCAATCCATTTCAATCATCAAACTTGATTGTTATTTGAATTAGTGGTATTATCTCAAAGTACGTATTATTCGAATTTTAATAAATAGAAAATACATCATGATCTCTCATGCATCATCTGTTCCCTACTCGCTGTCATGGCCAGTACCGACGGGAGTGGGACAGACCACACACAGTGCAACCTGCTACCCCAACGCTCCCCGACTTGGCACCATATCTGCCTCGGGAAAAAATAATACCGAGCCAATCACTCTGTACTTGAGATGATCATCGGTTTTTCAACCGAAAATATACCATATAATAACAATCAAAACCATTTTGATTATAAAGAAATTTGTTAGACAAATTCCCAAAATCTATTCAAGCAACAAGTTTGATGAAAGTGTATCAAATAATCAATTGGTGATCTAGATCCAATATACTCATTCATTGGTTGGGGCAATTCCATTTAAGGGAACAATTATTATTCTAATATTTCCCAAATATTATCCATAATTATTCCAAGAAATTAATCATTAATTTCGCAAGATTCTTAAATGATAATTACAAGGTTCATGGTTGAGTGTGTAATTTTCAGTAGTGACCATCACCAATTAAAATTAGCGTATCTCTTTCATTTTAAATCCAAATTAATCAAAATCAATTTCCAAAGTTTGATAATTTGATTTAAAACAGAAACCATACGACTAATATGCATTTCTAGGTGTTTTAAAATAGTAATTAATATCTTAATTACGTCACTAACCGCCATCCCCGAAACAATGGACATATGGTCATTAAAACGATCATATATTGAGCAAACGAAAGCCAAACTACACAAACTCAAATTCCACATTTTCCTTGTTTAATGGGGAACATAATCCATGTGATAAATTCATGTTTAAATAAATAAACAGGGCCGAAAAAATATCACAAAATAGGGCTGCAAAAATTGAAATGCGACAAATAATTTCACGAACCCTAACGAGCTCAAATCTTCTTGGGTTTATGGATCATATACAAAACCTACGACCTTAGGATCTGATACCACTTCAAGGATATGGTAAATCCTTAAGCGCATCATGGAAGCGTGATGATCACATCCAATGCGATCGGAGCAACTAGTCGCACTAGTTGCTCGGTGCAGCGGAATTTAAAATTTTTAAATCATATGATGAAACCATATGATCCAAGAACATTTCTTGGATCATTTCATCTAACCACAGAGTATTACAAATACCTCTTGAAGAGTGGTTGCGATCACTTGATCTCTAAAGTAAGAGATCCTCCTGACTCAAGTTCGATCCACGAAGAATGCACTTGGAGACGCGATGATGAGACGCGTGCTTCCTGCAATCCAAGATGAAGATCCAATCGACGAATCTCCTGATTTCGTCCAACAAAATCCGATGTCTTCCACTTGTGCTAGAAGCACCAAGAAAGACGAAGATCCACGAGCAATCGAGATGACAACACGACGGCGTGGCGGTGACTGCAATTCTCTCAAGACTCAAGGTGGACAGCCACACTTAGAGAGAGAGATGGGGCATGAGAATGAAGATAGAGAGAGATTAGACATGTATTTGAAGGGCTAGGGTTGCTCTTTCTTATATAGTAGTTTGAGTCCATGGATCACAATCCATGGGATACACAAAATCAACGGTTAGATTGATTTGTGTTTTTAATCATTGGACATGATCATTGTTGTTTAATAAAGCAACAACATATTAATTTATATTAAATTAAATATATGTTGCATTATCATCAACATAATTCAACTTAATAAAATTAATCAACACAAGATAATAAAGAGGTAAAAACCCCCTCCTAAAAGATGGGGCGTCACCTCTAAATAATTCATGGGTGACGTCACCTCTCCAATAGGTGAGTTTTTATCTTCTTTATTTTTATGAGATAAAATCCCATTATCCTTTAATTATTTGCAACACCATTTATTTCAAATATATTCACTAAATTAATTTCAAATTAATTAGCGAATATTTCAATCATGCCATTGAAAAAATGTGAATCACATTCACAATTCACAACCCAAATAAAAATGTAAATTACATTTCCACTTAATTGCTCAATGTGAATCCAATTTACATTAACAACCAATTAGTGAATATTACTTACAAATGAGCTCTCTCCAATATATTATAAATCATATTTATAATATACATTGATATTATGAATAGCATGGATAGTACTATCCACATTATGCATATCCTTGTTAATTAAATCTAATTTAATTATCTAAGATAATCATTCTCATAATATGAATCTCATTCATATTATTCTTTATAATTAAATCTCATTTAATTATCAATATCATGTTGCTTGGATACTTAATTCATCAACATAATTATTCTTGAACTCATTCGAGAATAGTGTGCTTTCTCCGTAGATACTTGGAGATAAGAACATGGTGATTGTATGTTCCATGTATTATGGCTTGGATACTGAGATCATATCTCAAATCCAGATCTCGGGGACCTCTCACAGATGCTTGATTAAATCAAGTATGTAGATCTAATCTTCTCATTGTATTTGAAGCTCATTCAGACCAATGTCCAACCCTTGGACCAAGATTAGATTACGTCTCTCCACTGAGAGGAGTCACTAAAATCTAGACATGTTTTATCACTCTGTCGGAATGGAAGCATCATGGTGCGTTTATGATCACATCACCCTCATTGTATTCCCAATACCTGTACATCCAGCATATTGGAAGACCTAGAATAAACCCGAAGTCTAAGATCACTTTAGACTGTCTTCTTCAGGATCATTAAGATTCTCATTTAGTCATTGGGATTTGGTATCTATCATATGCTTTCCAAAAGCTATACCATACCTATAAATTCTGTCAAGCTTCCAAAGCAAGATGACCATGCATGGAATTAAATACATCCCGATACCTCATGAGTGAGCTCATGTCTTCCGGTTCGATAGTGAACCTGTATGATCCCTTTGAGAGATCGTATCACTCATATGCCCTTGCATGAATAGCAACTCGCCAGTATATAGACCTTGATTAGGACATCAACCTATTAGTCTGTCAAAAATACATACTCAGACATATAACAACACATCAGACTCGGGTCAGAGGATGCATGCCTACATTGTGACAGCATATGACATAGGTCTTTAGTTATCTCGATCTCGTTAAGTCAACTCTTTGACCTAACTTATTAGACACCTCCAAATCTCTATTCCCATGCAGAGGACATGTATCAAGAGGTCGGTCAGATATCAACCTTTAAAGCTAGGATTGCCATCTCCCACTCATGCTGGAGATCACATCTTGACAATCATTTGACGGTGCTTGATGAGTCCTCAATCTAACTCTTTAGATATTCATCCAAGCACCAACCTCTATGATTCAACAACTGAAGTAACAGGTTTATGATATCAAGACAGCCATGGTACATAACCCTATTTGTACAGAGGTATCTTATAGTGCATTTATTCACTTAATTTCAGATAGTGAGTGAAATAAACCAATAACTTTTATTGATATATCAAAACATTACAATAAAATTTATTGTAGGAATGGTTCGCCATGGGCTCACATGGCTAACACAATGACATCTCTATTTTTCAATAAGATCTTTCCAAAGTGATGATGCCTTTATCGAGCTAGTAATATCCCAAAATGACTTTGCACCTTCCTCTTTAGGAAGGCAAACATCTTTCCAAGCCAAGTCATGCATTTTGTAGACCCAAAGGAAGTCCACACAAAGAGAAGAGATCTTTGAGATAACAAAAGAGGGGAGGATAGAGTAGTCATTCCAATATAATAGAATTCTAGTGATGACTGAGTTAATTAGTTGTATTCAGCTCGCCAATGAGAGTTTGCCTTCCATCCACAAAGATGTGCATGAACTTTGTCCACAAGCATCATCCCAGCTGATGAGAAATCAGAATTTTGTGAGAGTGGGATGTCAAAGTAGGTAGTAGGTAGCCTAGGAGACCTAGAGCAAGGTTCCAAATAAATTGACCCCTTGCATTCTTAGAGAAAAATAACCTATTCTTTGCACCATTCATCCATAGATCAGGCATTGCACCAAAGGCATTCATTGTGGTGCCAATAGTGGTGAGAGTCCTGGTATTACACTTTGTGAAGAAAAGAAGGCCATCAACATAAATCAAATGTGTAGGAGACTGATTTTGCCCTCTGCCCATGGGAGTAATTGTCCCGTCTGCCACAACCCGCTCAACCAAGCAGGTCAGCGTCTCCATGACCACCGTGAAGAGGAGAGGACTTAGGGGATCTTCCTGACGGAGTCCCCTGGATCCTTTGAAGAGACCATGAGGAATGCCATTAACCAAGACAGAGAATGAAATGGTACCAATAGATTTTTGTGTCCATGCTAGCCAAGCATTATCAAATCCCATCGCCGACAGTCTGTCCATAAGGAATTGGTGGCTGACCATATCAAAAGCTTTTGCAAGATCCACTCCTAAGCCTCTCAAATCCCAAATCTATCTCCTAAGCCAGCCACACACTATCTCCAACATGTCTACCTTTAAGAAAAGTCACTTGGTTAGGGGAGATGAGGTGGGGAACGACCACTAAGAGCCTTGCAGAGAGAAATTTAGCAAATATATTGTAAATGACATTGCAACAGGAGATGGGTATAAAATCCCCAATCCTATATGGGGAGGTAATTTTTGGGAAGAAGGTGTAGTTGACTTGTCTTACCATAGCCCCACCCAAGTGGAGGAAGGTCATAGCTGCAAGGACACTCTTTCTAACCAAAGTCCAATGGTACTTGAATTTTTTTGCGTTGAATCCATCGGGACCAGGAGACTTGGAGGAACGGATCGAGCGTAGAGCGGCCAACACCTCTTCTTTAACAAAAGGTCTTCCAAGCCAAATCCTAGCATCATGTGAGAGCACTCTCCTCGACGGAGGAGGCACATATATAGGAGGGATAGATTTCAAGAGAAGAGCTTTGTAATAGGAGAGAGCTTGGGAAGCTATTTCCAACAGGATGTCCACCTACATCCCCTCATTGTCATTAAGGAAATGAATTCTATTCTTTGCCTCTCTGATTTTGGCGGAAAGGTGAAAGAATTTTGTGGAACGATCTCCAAGTTTCAACCAGGAGACACAACTTCTTTGCTTCCATGGAGATTCATGATCTATCTCAAGGCCCATAAGATAAGATTTGAGATCTTGTTCTAATTTATCAAGAATAGGATCTCCCAGGGAAAGATCAAGGACCTCATTGACGTGTCCCAGAGCTGTCAGGCCCTCGTTGAGGTCCTCCTCTACCTTCCCATGAATTGCGGGCCAATCTTTAAGAGAGCGCTTAACTGCATGTATCTTTTTAACAAGAACATACAAGGGATTACCTCTGACAGTTGTATCCCATGCAACCTCCACCAATGGAAGGTACCCATCCCTAGAAATCCAGAAATTCTGGAATCTAAATGGTCGGGCACGCTATACTTTTTTCACGAGTTCAACAGAGAGGAGCGAGTGGTCGTTGGAAGGCAAAGGAGACTTTTCCTCTTTCAACAAAGAGGAACGAGTCTTGATAGATCGTTTTGCAACCTAATCCATATGGATACATTTCCTCTTTCAAAATCCCGTAATGAGCCTTGCCACCTCCCTCTTCTCCCGCTACGAGCTAGCTATCTCGTACATTTTTTCCCTCAATAATGCTCCTTCCCCTCCCCCTCCCCATTCCCCTTCAGACCTCACACCCTAGGTTGTATGGACACCTCAGGGCTTAGGTCACATAGTGATACTTGCAAGGTTGCCATGCTTGTCTGCTTTGCAGATGGTAGGCCCATGGGATGGTAATCAGTAGCCATTGTCTTTTTGTGTTGTAAAAGTTGTCTCTGCATCTTGAATGAGTTTTTCGTAGAGATATACATGTTGAGTCATATTTATTGTGCATGTGTCAATATTATGTAGACGCGAATGTGTTGCAAGTGTAGTCATTTTATTGTTCTATTCTCTATCTTGTTATTCTTGATGACGATATCATACTATGGTTTTATGATTTTTCCCCTATGAAAAATGGTCCTATTTAAGGGAGAGGAAGGGTTCATCAAAACTTGTTGTCAGTGATCTTGAGTTAATTCTTCTTGATTGTGTCTCTGTATCTAGGGCTGGCTATCGAGCCCAACGAGCCGAACTAGCCCCTGGCTCGGGCTCGATAAGCCCAGCTGGGCTCGGGCTCGAGCTCGAGCTTGTTCAAGCCCAACCGAGCTGGCTCGAGCTCGAGCTCTATAAGCTTGAGCCCTTATCGAGATGGCTCGGGCTCGATAAGGCTCGAGCCGAGCCCCTTATCGAGCATGTGCTCCTTATCGAGCATGTGCTCCTTATCGAGCTTGGTCTGGGCTCAAGACCAAGTCGAGTTCGTTAAGGAAAATGAGTACTTTTTGGTGGAAAAGTGTTTTGTGCGAGTTTGAACTCGAGACCTTCTCTATTAAAGACTGTATTCCTTACCAGTAAGCCACTATCTAAATTGTGTATAAAATCTTAATTATAATATATATTATAACATTATATTTGTTTATAAAAATTACTAATTTTCTAATGCATAAGGGGAAGGGGCAAATGTGTGGGCGGAATGGGATTGATTTGAGAATTGGGTCATGATTCGTGACTCGTGAAAGGGTCAAAGTTAGTATAGGTAAAATTGCAAAGGGCTAATTTTATTTTGTTTGTATTATATGTAAATATATAAATAATATATGTATATATATATTCCTTATTGAGCTCCTTATTGAGTTATTGAGCTGAGCGAGGCTCGGCTCGAGCTCGGTTCGTTAAGCTATCGAGCTTAAAATTCTGGCTCGGGTTCAGATCAATAGCCTAATGAGCCGGGCTCACGAGCCCTTATCGAGCTGAGCCCGAGCTTGGCTCATCGAGCCGTGACTCAATAGCCAGTCCTATCTGTATCTCCTCTTTGCGGGCTACTTCGTGAATGAGTTAACCTTTTAATGTTGCTCTTGTATGTGCCATTCGACCCTTGATTGCGTACACACTGGGTGTTTTGTGGGAAGGTGGCTGATGCTCTGTGATTTCGTTACGATTCCTCGCAATCAGTTATATTTTTATGTTTAATTCATTGGGTTTCCATATATATATATATATATATATGGGGAAAAGGAACCTACATCGGGTGATGTAGGTAACTTACCTACATCGAGTTTTTTTCTCATTATATTTTTATTTTTTTGAAATGAAATCTTCGGGGATTTACATCACCATATACCACCATTGTGTCATTCCAAATTCAACTGAATTCGAGACTTCTATCCCCTCCATCAAGACTGTCAAATTTTAACGGTCTCAGAATTGCTGAAATTGACCACTTCAGATGGGCATGTTAGAAATATCTTTTCCCCACAAAATTTAAAACACATAATACACTATATATATTAAGTAAATCCCACTGAGGTTTCATTCGAAAAAATAAAAAATAATGAAAAAAATGACCCGATGTAGGTAAGTTACCTACATCACCCGATGTAGACTCCTTGCTCCATATATATATATATATATATATATATATATATATACATATATGGGGGACCTTTCAAATGAGGTGGGGCTTTTCTTATATTGTAAAGGCCACTGTGAGTTTAGTAAAAACTCTGTAACAGTTTTGTGCAAGTATAAATTGCACATTGTAAAAAAATGAATTTTGTAAAATATAGCACCCAAATTTAAATTCCATCCAATATAATAATATTTTCATAATTTTATTTCACTATACATGTTGTGTTAATATTTAATGTTATATGTATGAAACAAGAAATTGTAAAATATTATGAAAAGATGCCTAAATTAAGGTTGGCTCTCTCTATATATGATGAGACCCCATCTCATTTGAAGTTTCTCATATATATATATATATATATATATATATATATATATATATATATATATGGGAAAAGGGAGTATTCTCCCTGGTTGTAGCCAACTTACATGCTCCCACCCATTTTCCCATGTATTTTTTATTTTTCTGAAATGAAACCTATTGGAATTTAGATCACAATATGTCAACATGATGTAATTCAAAATTCAACTTAATTCGAGACTTCTATCCCCTCCATCAAGACTGTCAAATTTTAACGATCTCAGAATTGCTGAAATTGACCCCCTTCAGATGGAGGGCATATGAGTATCTGTTTCTGACGAAATTTGAATGGCATGTTAGGGGGATATAGTGATGAACATACATATTTTTTATTTCAAAAAAAAATAAAAATTAGAGGGAAAATAGGGGTGGGAGTCGCCTCATTTATATATATATATATCGATGGCATTTGTCTGGTGCAATGTATTTTTCTTTATTGTGATTCCTATTTCATTTTGTTGATATTGAATTTATAATTGATTTCCTTGTATGTTGATATTAAGAAGATTTCTATACCACTTATATACAATTATTTGGTCCTCTTGTTGTTATATTGTGCTCGCTTGAATATCCATTGAATTACATGTATATCTTCTTCTCTCTACACTTGAGGGTGGTTTGTTGTTGATTGTCCTTTGCCATCTAGTGTAAGTTCAATCTGGGATTGACTTGATAAAAGTCGTTTAAATTGGTTGCTTCAACTAATCAGTGTGTGAACTAATCTGGAGGTGTTGTGGGTCTTATTGTTGAAGTGCTCTAAGATTGTATTGCTTTTTAACATAATTCAATGTTGAGATTATTTCATGACATTTAGTAATAGCAAATTTTCTATCAATAAGATTCTTATAGATTTATGCACACATGCGTATATGATTTACTCATAATATTTATATATAAAATTCTTTATCTTTGATCGTATATTTTATTATCCAGTTCACTTTGTGATGATCCACAATATTTTTCATTATCTAAAAATCAACAAGTAGACTGCAATTGCTCTATTATTGCATTTGATCTATAAACACGATCTAATTAGTAGTGAGTTGTAGTGGACCACGGCATTTCAAAGCTTTATGATTGTATAAATATTATAATGGCACTCTGAATATGTGTATTCTAATTGTGTTCGGTGTTCAGAAACATCTAAAGAGGGAACATATTGTGTGCCTATTATGCTGACATTCCAACCTTCTAATCGGTGGTGAGTGGTGCAATCAAATTAGTTCTTTAAAAGCTTTTGTGGCTTTAGACATGGTTACTGTATGGTGGATTTTGGATAATGATATGTTTTGTATATGTGTCGCTTCAGATGTTTATTGTATTTTGCATATGTGATTCAAAATCAAGTTTCTAACTTTATCATATAATCTAATTATCTCTCAAATTGTTTTGTACTTTAAAATTGGTTTCTAATCTTGTAACACCTCAACATAGTCTCACGTTGGAAACTTATGAAATGTGAGAGTGGGTTATAAATGGCATGGCATACTACTTAACAACTTGGGCTTAAGCATTTTGGGTGGTTGTTAGTGGGTTCAATCAGACCCGACTCAACAAGATGTATGGACTATTTTCCTCGATAATGGTCCGAGAACTTAAGCACGAGATGTTACAAATGCTATCAAAGCGGGTTTCCTTTAATACTGTAAAGGGTCCCTGAGAGGGAGCCACCCCTACAAATAGATGGGAGGAAAAGGCTACCTAAAGTGTATAACATCTACTATTGTTGGACTTATAAGTCTTTGGAGACCCATTAATACAATAAAAGTTGTTATTTTATCATGTGTCCATCTAACATGAAATGAATAAATAAATATGAATACAGTTTTCTATTAAGGTCACTTTGTACAATTAAGGTTATGTATCATAGCCACATTGAATACCATGCAACTGGAAGGACAAAACTGGCTTCAAACATGTGATATTCGATGAAGATCTCCAGTCTAAGAAAGAGATGGCAATCTTTCTATGTAGATTGATTTCCACCGACTTCTTGATGAAGGTCCTTTACATATGAATAAAGATATGAAAGTATTGGAATAATCAAGTTAAAGAGTTGACTTGATGCAGTCGAGATTAAATAAGACATGAATCGTAACTGTCACGATCATGCATATATCTTTTGACCTAAGACAGATATGCATGAGTATGCACATTTGACAGACCAATAGGTTGGTGACCTAACCAAGGTCCATATACTGGCATGTTGGTGTGCATATTAAGACATATGAGATGTACTATCTCTCAAATGAATTATACATATTCATAATTATTGAACCAAGAGATAAAGCTCAGTCATGAAACAATTTGAGGTAAAAATGAATTCCATGCATGGTCATCTTGTTTATGAGATAAGACAAAATTTCGAGATATTAATATATATTTTTGAAAAGTATGTGATTAATATTGTTGCCCAAATATCAAATGAGAAATCTATTGATTTATTTTGAAGAAGACAACCAGACTAGGGTTTAAACTTCAAATATATCAATTTTTTCCAATGTGAAGGATGAATGAGTATCTAAGAATACTCAGGGTTGACTCTATCATAATAGATCATCTATCATGGCACTTCCATCCTGAGGGAGTGATGAAACATGATGGATTTTAGTGGCTCCATTTAGCTTGATGGTTTGAGAAATAATTGGATTAAATCTCAATTCATTTGAATCTAATTCCAAATTTAATGTCCAAAATGTTGGAAACCGAAATGGTCATGTAAATATATAAGCTCCTTGAGCTCATTTCTAAGCTCTAAATGGTCAAGGAAGCTAGGTTTAGCTCATCGATACTTTCTCGAGCTCACAAGGAGTGGTTTGCATTTTGTTGAGCTCATTTATAATGTGAAGTGTTCCACTCGAGCTCAATTGATAAGAGTATATCAATTGCATGCTAAAAATGATATAAAACATAAAAATGGATTGATATCCATATTTCAAGTCACTATACATGGATAGTATAATATGAAGGATATGGGATAATCCTTAAGCGCATCACGGAAGTGTAAGGATTGCATAGAATGTGATCGGGAGCGACTAGTCACACTAGTTGCTCCAGGCATCAGAATTTAAAAAAAGCCGATGAAACCATAAGATCCACGAACACTTATCGGATCGTTTCATCTAAACCACAAACAAGTATTATGGTTACCTCTTGAAGCGTGGTTGCGATCGAGTCTCTAAACGAAGAGACCTCTAATAAGAGGGGATTTTTTCCGAGGGTCTGCTATTCAAACTCAATTAGTGTCACTGATGTGACCACTCAAGAAAACCCTACTTTAATCAACAATTAACCAACAATAAGAATCAATCAATTAGTATAAAAACGTGGAGTTAAAATTTATTATAACTCTTCAACAACGTGTATAGCGTGTAAGTATGTAAAGAGGTCGAACACTGGTAGCACACGGGAGGAGGAGGCACAAATAATGCACAAAAATGCTGTCTTTCAGCTCTTGTCCAATTTATTTTTTTGTGGGTTTTAATTTTATATTTTATATTTTATTTTTGGTTTTATAATTTTGTATTTCTTTTTTTTTCAATTTTATAGTTCTTTTTTATTTAAATACAATATATATAGATATATGTATATGTATACATACAATATGAGATATATATATAGATATTATAAGTACATAAATATATAAAAATAATCAAAATATAAGAAATAAGATATTTATGTGATTTTTATATTTTTCTATTTTTTGTTATTTTTCTGGAATTTTGGCTGACTTTAATATATTTTCAAAGTCAAAAATATCCCAAATAAGAGGTTAATAAATAATCCAAAATTGATTTGGGTTTTAAAAATAATAGGTAAGTCCCAAAATTACCCAAATTAATTTTAATCGACAAATAATAATATATAGATAATTATAAAATAGAAAGAATTATTTTTAGTATTTTTGTAGAATTTTTATAATTTTTTTATCAGATTTTGGAGATTTTATGATTTTTATCCTTTTCTTTTTCTAGACTCAATATATAAATATTTAAACTATATATATATTTTTGTATTTTTTAAAAACATTTTGATATTTTTTAGGTATTTTATAGGTTAAACAGGGAATATATGTGCTCTATTATATTTTTAATAAATAGATTAAATGCAAAAAATGCTAAATAAAATATGGGCATGAAAGTATAAGGCATAGAGCATTTAATCCTATTTTTGCACATTTTTCGGAGCACATTAGATATTTTTAATAAATAGAAAAAAGCATCAAAATATGTGTCCTAGCAGGGGTATTTTTTGCAATTAAAATAAACGTCAGGGGGCTCTATGCACATTTTCCAAAAATATACAACATAATTAAAATTTTATTGAAACTTTTTCATTATACAAAAATACTAGGGTTATACATGCAAAATACCCATCACGTGGGACTACACGTGACGTTGCCTGGGAAGAACCGAAATGCAAATATAAGAAAGTTCAGGGGCCTTCCAGTAATTTTCTCAAAAATACATAATGTTAATTTCATTTTATTGGACTAAATATAAAAAAACTCACAGGGGTATCCCTATAATTTTGCCACCTCACGTGAGGTGACGTGGACTGGACCCAAGTGTAATTGAAATAAATACAGGGGATCATATGCAAAATGTCCACTTTATTATAAATGGCTAACTTTATTTACATGACTAAATAGTAATTACAAAAAACCACAGGGCTAAGGTGTGCAATTTACCCCATAATAGGCGCGATCGGACGACTGGGCTTGATTCACTTGACACATAGCGAAGACCAGTTGCACGATGACAGTTCGCGGATGTACGGTGGAGATTAGATCGGCGGGGCTCGATCTGACGGTGGAGACATAGCTGCATCCTACGGCTGTGGCTTGATCTGGAGCGGCTAATAAGTCGAACGACGGAGGAGCGGTCTGGAAGAACAAGTCGAGAACTCGCCTGGGACGTGCTTCGATCCGACTTCCTGGGCTTCTCCAGCCATCTGGAAGTCTTGGGCTAGGGGCAAAATGAAGCTCGGGCTTCTCCGCTTCCTATGGCGTCGCTAGGAGGTTCACCGTAGCCCACATGAAGGTTGACAAGCTCAGGGAAGAAAACAGGTTCCAGGTGCCTCTCCTTCTTCAAGAATCGACCCAAGGCGAGTCCTTTGGCCCTCCAGCGCATGCAGGAAACTCAACAAATGAAATCAAGGGGTTGGGGGGCTCTATTTGGTCGGAATGGATGGAAAATGGGTGCATCGAAGCTCTTCCGGAGAGTGACGGAGGTGGAAGGGCTAAATCTCGCTCTACAAGGGATCGAGTTGAATGGAGTGGGGTGAGGCGTAGGGAAATGGCATGAGAAGGAAATAGAGGCGGTCAACGAGTGGTTCACAGTCGGGCACGGGTGGAAAAGGTTCGCCGGAGCAGTGCTCCGACGAACTACGAATTTGCTATTTCACGTTAAATCACTATACTACTAATTAAACTAAGGGCATAATTGAAAAGCTTGAATTAAACCTAACTAAAATAAGGAAAAGCGCATCTCATACCTAGCTTTTGGCCAGGGAGCATAGGTGGTCACCATAGCACTACCTTGGGTGCACCTCCCGCCTCCGCGAGCGTCCGCGAGCTCATGGGACTCCAACTGTCACCTGGATACGCTCTTTGGCCGAGCTATGGAGCTCTAGGGCATGGGGGATGACCAAAATTGAGTGGGGGAGATGGATGTTTTATTTATAAAATAATCAGACACCCTTATTTGACCGGGCGAAATCAAAGAAATCAAATTATGTACAGAGGATACAAGGGTTGGGCGCGTATGCACAAAGATCCAGGAGCATTTTGTGTGAAGGAAGCAAATGCGATTGAGTGATGTAGAAGTCGGGAAAAACAGTGCAAAATCAGAGAGTAGACAGGTCTGTGTCAAATCAGACTTAGGAGGGATTGTTGACAGGGGGTCAACGAGCGGAGCGCCCCCATTGGTCCAACTCATCCGCTACAGGACAAAACAAGATGATTATTGTAAAATAATTAATTTAAAATAATAAACTATTTTAATAATTTTTGATTATAAATTAAATTTATTATTATTTTATGTAATATTTTGTTATGTTTTTAATTTATTTTTGGAAGTATTTAATTGGTAGTTAATTTTTAATAGTGTATTTATAGGTTTATTCATCTATATTTTGTACATTTTTATTTTTATTTTGTATATTTTTACTTATTATTTTATTATTTTATTTTATATATTTATAACTTATTTTTGTGAGTATAAATATATTTTTATTTTATTTTTATGATGTTATTTGTATATACTTAAATAAATAGATATGCATATTCTATAGGTTTATTTATAGGTATTTTACCTATGTTTTATATACATCTTTTTATTTTAATGTGTTTTGATGAGTTTTATTTTGGTTTTGTATTTTTTAGAATATAGACAATAGTTAAAATATTATAAAAATATAAAGAATAAAGAAATAAAAGATTACTTTCCCCTTTTATTTATATGCATGTAATAACATAGGTATTTTGCCTATGTTTACACATAGACTTATTGTATTTTATTTTTCTTTTTGGTTTTATTTCAATTTTAATATGTACATATATTATAAATAATATTTAAAAATTATAAAAATATGAATTTGTAAAAATAATAAGAAATGAATAAAATGAATATTTAATCGGTATAATGTGCAATAGGGGTTAAAAACCTAACTTTCACACAGTAGCTCCAAAAAATATAAAACCACCACCATTAAATAGCTTGTGAAAAGTTATATATAATTAGAGGTGATTTTAATTTGTTTCAAGTTTTTATTTGAAAGATATGGGTATGTGAAGTTTGGCTTTTGGCTTTTTATTTTGTATATAAAATGAACATTGTGTGTTATTTTTGTACAAACTCAATTTTGTATTTTTATTTACATTATTATCTATAACTTTCATGTACAAAGTTTCTTCATTTGATGAATAAATAATAAAGAATAAAATAGGTGTCAAAAAATTCATAAATAGATAATGAATATATGGCATTTTTATTGTATTTTTGGCCCTTATCTCCCCCTACTTTATTCCTTAACGACCAACTCAATTCTTGACTTGGTCTTGGGGTCTAGGGTCATAAAATATCTTCAATAGTTTATTCTTTATTCTTTTCTTCTCTTTATTCTATAATTTTGGCATTAAAAACCTTATTTTATGTACAAATAATACAATAAATTATGAATGCTATTATGTACAAATTGATGCTATTTACATGCATTGTGTAGGTTTTTAAGGCCAAAATGATAGAACAAAGGTGATGAAATGGAGGTTCATCAACCTCCTGTCTCAAGTCTGATCTGACGGAGGAGACGCTTGCGAGCGCGTTGATGAAATGCATGCTCCTCGCAATCCATGTTAATAATCCAAGCGGTGAATCTCTTGATCTTGTCACACGAGATCCGACGCGAGGTGCACTAAAGGAGATGGAGATTCACGAGCGAACGATTCGACAGTATAACGACGACGCTGCGGTGAAGGCGACTCTCTCTAGGGCTCCATGGTGGACAATCACAATGAGAGAGAGAGAGATGGTGTGTGGAGAATGAGAGAGAAAGAGCATATGTTATTGTCTCATGTTGTTGTAACTTGAAGAACAAGGGGTGCCTCTTCTTATATAGTGTTTTGGGAGTCCATGGATCACAATCCATGGACTACACAAAATTAATGGATGAGATAGATTTGTGCTTCTTTCAATGGTCAAGATTTTGTTGTGAAAACACAACAATAATTGATTTAATTTAGATTATATATTAATTAATCCCAAATCAAATCAATCAAGCATGGAGATACATGGAAGGGAGATTGCCTCCTTCCATTAAGAGGGGGGAACAACCACCCTTTCCTAATGGGATTGGTGGTCGTCCACCCTCCTAATAGGAAGGTGCAATCTCCATGTAATCTCATGATATTACATTATTCCATGGAAATCTCCAATATGTACAACATCACTTGTTATAAAAATACGACGACACTAAAAATCACCTTTTCGCCCACATAAGATCATTGTTTCATAATCCGTGTAATGAATGATCATCAATAAATATTAAATAATATTAATATATATTTCGAGTCGTGGTACTGAAAGGACCACATACATCGACATGTATTAGATTAAATATCCCCTCATGTCGTGTACCAGTATTTCATAAGGGTACTCTAATCATTTTATCTTGAATGAATGTTTCCAAGTATGTATACTTTGGACCTCTAGAAAATCTAATGGTTCATCTTTTACCAATCTATTAATCCTATCAACATATAAATGACCAAATCTTTGATGCCAAATCATAGTTAAATGATTTCCATTCTCTATTTATCTTTTGAGATTTTTATTAGTGGTAGTAACATTCATGACACAATCATCATGCACAATTCAAAGAGTTTACCAAGAGTTAGAAAACCATATGTAATATATTTACCATAACGACTTATGATAAGTTTCTCACATATCAGGAATAAATGTATATTTCTAACTAACTTAGATACGCATAATAAGTCCTTCAAACATATGGAATACAGAGACATTCTATAAGTAATAAAATTCTCCCACTAGATATTGATAGTTTGCAGATCCCAACAGTGACTGCTGCAACAGTTGCATCAGATCCCCTATGGATGATTATTTCTCCTTCATTAAGTTGTCTAGTTTCCTGAAATAGATGCAACAAATTGCATACATGAAAAGAAGTACCCGAATCAGTGACCCAACTACCTTCTCGTCCTACAAGAATATTGGTTTCAATGATGAAAGTAGATTTTATAGATGTCAGGGCCTTACCCTTTTCTATAGCTTTTAAGTAATCTGGACATTTTCTTTTTCAGTGCCTCATCTTTTTGCAGTAATCTGGACTGTTTGAATCTGTGTAACCTAAGACTTGTAGATCATTATCTCCATAAACCAAGATGTAGTCTTGAGTTCTTCTTAGATACTTGAAAGTGCTTTTCATTGCAGTCCAATGTTTCTCTCCATAGCAAGATTGGTAACGGCTTACCACTCCCATTCCATGGTAGATATCTAGCCAAGGTACACACCATAGCATACATCATACTTCCCACAGTCGATGCGTAAGGGCATCCATACATGGCTTCTTTTCTTCAATAGTTTGAGGAGCCATGCCTTTGGACAAGTGAATACCATGTCTTAAGGAAAATAAGCCTTTCTTATAATTATCGATACCTAATGTTTCCAAGATTTTATTTTGTATACTCATTGTGATAGTATCAATATCCTAATTTTTCTATTTCTTAATAGTTTCAGACACAAGATGTAAGGGGCGTCTCTGAGGTTTTTCATCTCAAAGGTATTGGACAACTAGATCTTAACACTAGTCATCATCCATGTATCATTCCCAATGATAAGGATGTCATATACATAAAGCACGATCAACACGATAACACTCTCACTAAGCTTCTTGTACACACATGGCTCATCCGAATTCTACACGAAATCACAACTCTTTTATGATTTCATTGAATCGAATGTTCCAACTACGAGAAGCTTTTTTCAGTCCATAGATGGATTTCTTTAGCTTGCACAGTTTTCTTTCCCTATCCATGAAGTACTAGGGCAGTTCCACACACACACACACACACACACACACACACACTCTTTGAGGTATCCATTGCGAACAACGATATTGACATCCATCTGCTAGATGTTATAGTCTAGATGTGCATCTATATCAAGCAATACCCCGATGGACTTAAGCACATGGCCATACGAGAAAATATCTCATCGTAATCAACGCCTTCTCTCTGTGTGTAACCCTTGGATACGAGTCATTCTTTGAAGGTCTCTACCTTCCCATCAAGTCGCCTCTTTCTCTTGAAGACCCATTTGCACCCAATGGGTTTAACCTCTTTAAGTAGATCTTTGAGGGTCCATACACCATTATGCATGGAGTCTATCCCATACTTCATTGCTAGCATTCCAACTATCAGTATCACAATCATCTAATGCTTCATTGAATGAAGTTAGATCACCATAAAACTCTTCTGATACATGGAATCCGTCCCTTTCAGGTTGTATAACGACCCTATAACTCTTTCTAAGAAGTATGGTCTTGTCATTTTCAATTATCTCTTTAGTTTCTGGATTAGGAACTTCATCTGTCTCACTAGATTTGATTAGTTCCTTAATTTCATTATTTTCTTGACTTCTAAAGAATTCATCTTCTTGATATTTTACGTCTTTAGAAACAAATACCTTTTGAGTCTTTGATGAATCTCCAGTCCATCACCTTTATTCTATCTTATTGGCCTTGAAAACCCTAGTTAATACATGTAAATAACATTAATTTGTACAGATTAGCACTCATTATTTATTACATTCATTGTACATAAAATATAGTTTTTAATGCCAAAACTATAGAATAGAGAAATTAAAAGAAAAAGAATAGCATGCCAAAGGTATTTTATGACCATAAATCCCAAGACCAATTCAAGAATTGATTTGATTGATGAGGAATAAAGTAGGGGGGATAAGGGCCAATAATTCAATAAAAATCCCATTTTTTTATTCACCATTTATTCATTTTAACACCTATTTTATTCTTTATTATCTATTCATTAAATAAAGAAACTTTGTACATGAAAGTTATAGATAAAAATGTAAATAAAAATCAAAATTTATATCACATTAAAATAATGTACAACGTTCATTTTATACTAAAAAAATTCAAATACCCAAACTTCACAAACATGTATATCCTCGATATGAACTCAAAATTCATCAAAATCACCTTTAATTTTATATAACTTTTAATAAGCTATTTAATGAAGGTGGTTTCACTTAATTTGAATTTAAGATGTGAAAGTTAGATTTTGAACCCCTATTATATAGTTTACCTATATAAAATATTCATTTTATTTCTTCTTTATTATTTTTTATATTTTTATATTTTTATAATTTGTAAATATTATTTATAATATATGTCTACATTTAGAATACAATAACACCATAATGAAGATACTAAAATAAAATAAGTATACAAAATATATAGATGAAATACATATACTTATACCTTTAGATTATATACTTCTATTTATTTAAGTGTACATATTACTTCATAAAAATATAATAAAAATGTATTTGTGTACATAAAAATAATTATTAAATTTTTAAATTAAGAAAAATAAAATAATAAAATACAAAATATAAAAATAAAAATAAAAACCCAAAACATAGATGGATATACATATAAATAAAACCTAAAAAATTAACATATAATAAATAAACTCGAAAAAAATAAATAAAATCATATTAAGATACTACATAAAACCATAAACATTTTTTATTTTTAACTTTATTTTAATAAAAGCATTTATTATTTAACAATGATTTTACAATAATTTATAGGGAAGGTTTTTTTGGTTGGTCCACGTGGACCAACCAAGTTGAGCCGCTAGTTGACCTTGGTCAACTGCCTGACCTACCCATGTAGCTCTAAAACATCTACATTTGACATGCACTTTTCCTTTTTCTCCAGATAGATGCAATCACAGAAATGGAATTATTCCTCTTTCGATTTTTCTCCTCGACCCCCCCCTATCACGTGGGTGTGATTTATCGAGGATTGGATCACTGTTGTGCCCGTTGGATGTCGTTCTTCCCAACCATTCCACCATTTGTACATAAGCCTTCGCCTTTTCCTTCTTCGATTTTTGGAAATCCTTCTTGGACACCTTTTCTACCTCCTTTTGTGATCAACGAGTCGAGGAAGGTGATAGCTTCCTCTCCCTATAGTTGATTGGATCGAGAAGCAGCTTTGAGGCAACTTCCAACATCTCCAGTGGAGCACCGCCGTGTGGTATACATATCCTGGCTCGAGATACTTGAGATATGTTTTCTTTACTTTTCAGATGGTGCCATTTTCTTTGATTTTTATATGGCACCGGCCAGTTGAGGTACGTTTTCTTTCAAATGGCTCCGTTGTCGAGGATAAACGTCGTGTAGTTTAGGTCTTTATACTCGTGTCTTCTTGTTCGTCTACACACCTCTTCATTTCTTCTTATTTTTTATTTTGATATTAATTTTGAATTTTCTAGCCACCTCTTATTTGTTGACTTTATTATGAGGGACCATGGACCGAGGAGGATCGGCTATGTGGTTCTAAGAAACCTTGGGATGAGGAGCTGACTCTTCTACACTAGCTAACAGGATAGAGCACCAAAGGAAGCTTGGAGTATTTTTGTACAAATTCCCATTTTTTGCCTTTTATTTTATTTATTTATCTATGTAATTTAAGTGAGAGAGACATTATTTGTAATATTCAGGACTCTTCGGACACTTCACATTTTACGATTCAATGCTCGAGTGATTGTTCAATCAGGGGGCCTCATCGAGGTTTCATTGTTTTCATCGCTTTTATTTTTATTTGCTTTCCAAGTTTTTTGATTTTCTTTATTTTGTGTGATTAAGCCTTAGCATCGGGATTTCTTATCAATAGATTAAGGTCCAAAGACCTAATATAATTGCATGTACCTATACTTCGCTTTTGGACTTAGTCAATATAATTGATCTTCATTTGGATTTGGAACTACGCGCTACGATAGTCCTCCATATAGTTCTCACAAGACCCACTATGGTGGGCATCGAGGAGACTCCAAGACTAGATCCTTTGGTTCTTCTCAAGATGTTTATCATACTGGGCTTTACACTACAATAATTCCTATATTTAGGGTGCTTTCATTGGATTGCATTTGCACGTAGATAGGTTTCAATTTCGCTTAGCATCCCACATGTAGAGAGCTGGGATTCACTGTGAGTCTTCTATCTGAGCATTTGTCATCGTTTTACGACTTGCTTTGAATTTTTGCCTTCTCCATCTGATTTTGATCATATAGGAGCTAAAAAAATTGATTTCTCGCTAGGTTGGTGCATTATTATTAAAAATACAAAAAAGTGATAACCAATAAAATTAGAGCCGTTAATATTACTCGACCCTAAAATAATAATAAAAGAAAACCCTTGTCTTGGGGAGAGTAACCCCCTCATTGTATTCATATTTACTTTGCAAACGTACACACTAAGGACCTTATTCCCCAATCCCATGCCAACCTAAGTGTTTATACAACTTTGTATTGCTCACCTAACTTTAAAATCAACAAGATAAAATGACTAAGCTTTTTTGGTCATCACGGTGTTGAGTAGGTGAATTGAGAGTTTGTTTTGTGCATAATTGTTTGTGATTATTTATCTACACAATCCATCTTCTCTGCGCATTTACACCTTTTTTTCTTACATCTTTTGACTTGACCATCGTGCTCTCCCGTTCTTTTCCTTTTGTTTCGGAGATGGTTTACTGGAGTGATTTTTATCCAAATTTCGCGGATCCTTCGTACACTCCAATCGATCCACCTCCTTTTTTTCAGGAGGATTTTGTGCATGAATTCTCTTTTTTTACCTACCATACCAATCCTTTGTTTCAGGAAACAGACTCTTGTCCACCACCGCCATTCTATCAGGAGAACTTTGCTCCTGACTTTTCTTATTTTACATATCCGCTTAACCCACTGTTTCATGACTCAGATTTTGATCCACCACCATCACCATGCTTGGCACCATTTCCCTCACTATAGGCTGAGTTGTGGGAGTCACCTTTCATTGAGTTCACACTTGAGACCTTGACCCGGATGATTGAGCACATGAGATAGAGGATAGATGACCTCACTAGCCTAAATAAGAGCCACATTGCCACTTCACCGTCCGATGATATGGATTTGTTTGAGGATTCCCATGAGAACTTGCAATTGCCCAAAATAAAAAAAATTGAGAAAAAAAAATAAAAAAAATCCAAAAAGAATCTGGGATACACTTAGTTGAGTCTTTTTGTGAGGAGAGGGAACCCATTCCATATCATTTTCCCACACATCCATTCACCCTAGTTCCCACCTTTGACCCCAAGGACGATAGTATATAGACTGCTCTTAGTCATCCTTTTGTAGATGTAGACTCCGATCTCTTCCCTTGTATGGATGGGATCCAAAATTTTAAAAAATTGTTGACTGAACCTGAAGTGGTGGCAGTTATCCATGATATTATTGAGGTCCCACTTTGCTAGACCATGACCCAATTATCTGCTCCTAAACCCAAGAAGAGAAAGCAAAGGAGCAAATTCGAGCGCCACATCTTGATCATGGCCACTGCCCATTCCATCACCTACCGTCCACATTCTAAGAAAGGGAACACCATCACACCTCTTGTAGTTGCACAATTTCTGATTATTCTTGTGAGCACACTCTCCTTGACGATGGTGCTTCGATTAATATAACACCTTTCTCTGTCGTATAGTCTCTTCATATTGATCCTCTCAAGAAAACCAAGATGATTGTCCAGTTCGCTGATGGATCAATAAAGAGTTCAAAGGGTATTCTAGAAAATATTATCATTCAGATCCAAGGCATGAGCTTCACTGCTGACTTTGTCATATTACCCATGGAGACCTCCACCCCTACGGAGCATCCTCCAATCATCTTGGGACGACCTTTCCTCGCCTCTGCGAGAGCCGTTATTGACTATGGATCTGGAGAGATTCACTTCCGATCTAATGTCGGGAGCAATGTGTTATCACTACACCTCTTGTTGACCAAAGACCTGCATCCCATGAGAGCGTGCCCATGTTAGCCAACCCCGAGCACTATGACCTTGATGAGGATATCCGAGAATTTTGTTGTATGTTGAATGATCTTGAGATCCGATAATTCCTCTCCAAGGAGGAAGACTCGTAAAGCATAGACTTTGGAGTTCCCCCTTCCAGTACGCGACGATGCAATGATGACATATGAAAGATCTACACTATAGACACCTTAGAGCGAAGGGTAGACTTAGTAGAGACTACAGAGGCTGAATTTGAACTTATTGCTTTCATGAAGGAATCTGGGCCTTTCGATGATGACCTAGCCGAGATTCGTCGAGACGGACTTGACGTTACTTCTTCCATCGATGAGTTTGGTCCTTTTCACTTTGAAATATGTGAGACTTTCCGGGCCGAACCTGACCACACTGCTTCTACTAACCTGTCCATGCCTTTTTGCTTTGAGAGCACTGAGGATCTACTCCAAGTCGATTCTGATAAGTTTGTGTCTACTGCTGACCCCGATATCAACCTACACCTTGTCAATTCCATTCCTTAACGGTCACGCAAGAAGGTTCGCTTTCTACCTTCTTAATCTTTGTATATCCACCTCTTGTACATTCACTTTTGTTTACCTCTTTCCATCTACCATTTCGCTCATCCATTTCATTCTATGTATTTCCAAAAGATATTCATCTCTTCCATCACTACTATTCTTAGGACACACTTTGTCCTAAGTATAGGGGTATGCACCCTGAGTTGTTCATTCCCACCCTCGACCCTCCTTGCTTTGTGTATAGTTTGCATTACTTAGTATTATTTCATTCCAAGTACAGGAGGGACGACCAACTTTTCATTCTTTTGATTCCTATATTCATTATTCCTTAGGATTTTCTATACTCAGTTATGTCTTCTCTTTTATCTCTGATCTACGAGGACATAGCTCAAGCTATGTATAAAGGGGTCATATATACTTCGTATATACTTTAGCCATAACTCATACTTTCGTATTTTAAATAATATGGCTAAAATACTATATTATACATATATAATTCATTAAATCAACAAATAAAAAATGCATATGTTTCCTCAATTTTTTTGTATATACTGACTAATATGTCATGCAAAAATGTTTTGCAAAATGTTCGAAAATAGTTTGAAAACCTATTTGAAAAATCTCTTGAAAACTATTTGAAAAATGTTTTGTAAAATATTTTCAACCTTTATAAAAATATTTTATTTGTAAAAATTTCTTTTCTGTGTGTGAAATAATTATATTTTGAAAATCTATGTGTAAATGTTTTTAAAATGGTCGAAAATTTATTGAAAATTCTATATATACTATTTGAAAGATCGTTTCAAGCTAGTTTTCAAATGTTTGTAAATATTTGTAAAAAATTTGGACTATTAGTTTTCCAAATTATTTATAAAATTATTTTTAAATAAGTAGGTATATATACATCTTCTAAATAAATAAAATTATTTATCAACTGTGTATATATACTTATAAAAATACTAACACTCAAATCTCCTTTTACCCAAGCTCTTGTAAATAGTTGATACATTCCTGTGTATATATCTATATATAATTTTTTCATCAACCTTTATTCAAAATCCCTAAAAAATTGTACAAATTAAAAATCCCTATAAACTTTCATGTACCAAACTCTATAAAATTTTACAAAAACAAAATTCCATAAAAATTGCATCATCTTTTTCAAAAACCCATAAAAAGTTCAAAATAAGAAAAGTGCACCATAAAAAGATTTTATTTTCTTTCATTGCATTGTACACATCATTTGCATACCATTCACATCTTTTGGATTAATTTTGGTAATTGAAATATTCTAAATAAAAACTGAAGATTGGAGCTTGGTTAGACCCTAATCTACTTAATCAGGAACCTTATAAGAACTGGAATTGAGAGTTTTCATGCCTACTATACTTAATTCTTTGGGAACCACAAGACTTAGTTCAATGTCGCCTTGACTGTCTAAGTAGAGTATTTCAAAGCACACACACGACTCTTATTGATAATGACCTAGCTTGTATAACTGCACCTTTCACCTCAGTTGAAGTGGTAGAGGGGTGGATTTGTTAGCGTGAGACACAAGCCAATGGAAACATTAGAAGTCACACATTTGTGGACATTGAACCCCGACCCGATCTGGTAGTGAGAAGGTCTAAAGACAGAATTTGAGGGTTGCAATAATGCTTTATAAGAGGGACAACCCATTGGTTTAAGAAAAAAAGTCCTTATGTATATGTTGTTGTATATAGTATTTAAGAAAATGGAAAAAATCAGAAACTCCAAAAGTGGATTGGCCTGATTGAATATAAAATGCCTGTCGGAATGTATATATTTGTATAGTCAATAAGCAAGCTTGAGTTTCATGTGATATTTGTGAGCCTGCAGTTGAATGACTTGGCTACACTGGTCAAGCATTCTAGGATAGGTAGCAACAATGCCTACCATCCATTCTTCTTTCCACCTCCACTTCTTGAGCTAGTTGTCGCTTGAACTTAGAAGGGAATACCCCTCTTCTCGAGGAAAGAATTGATCAAGACATATCTGAATGGAGGCAAAGAATCCATGTTGCCGACCATGCTTAATGCGGGAAAAGGCTTTGTTGTTGTTGTTGTTTTATTATACATAAAATATAGCTTTTAATGCCAAAATTATAGAATAAAGAAAATAAAAGAATAAAATTCTAAAGGTATTTTATGACCATAAATCCTGAGACCAAGTCAAGAATTGATTTGGTCGACATGGAATAAAGTAGGGGGATATACGGGTCAATAATTCAATAAAAATCCCATTTTTATTCATCATTTATTCATTTTAACATCTATTTTATTCTTTATTCTTTATTCATTAATAAAGAAACTTTTTACATGAAAGTTATAGATAAAAATGTAAATAAAAATACAAAATTTATTTCATATTAAAATAATATACATCGTTCATTTTATGTTCAAAATGAAATCAAAAAAACAAAACATCACAAACCTATATCTCCTCCATACGTACTCAGAATTCATCAAAATTACCTTTAATTGTATATAACTTTTAATAAGATATTTAGTGAAGGCGGTTTCACTTAATTCGAAGTTAATATGTGGAAATTAGGTTTTGGACCTATATTGTATATTTTATCTATATAAAATATTCATTTTATTAATTCTTTATTATTTTTATAATTTTATAGCTTTACAAATTTTTATATATTATTTATAACATTTGCCTATATTTAGAATACAATAGCACCATAAAGAAAACACTAAAAGAAAATAAGTATACAAAATATAGAGATGAAATACCTATACTTATACCTCTATATTATATACTTATATTTAATTAAACTTTATAAAAATATAATAAAAATATATTTATGTTAAAAGAAAATAGGTTATAAATTTATAAATTAAGAAAATAAATTAATAAAATCAAAAATACAAAATAAAAATAAAACACCAAAAACATAAATGAATATACATATAAATAAAACCCTAAAATTTAACATATAATAAACTAACTTGAAAAATAAATAACAATTAAATTAAAATACTACATAAAGTAATAAACACGATTTATTTTATAACTTTATTTAATAAATACATTTATTTATTTAATAACGATTTACAATAATTCACGTGCAAAGTTTTTTTTGGTTGGTCCACGTGGACCAACTAGGTTGAGCTGCTAGTTGACCTTGGTCAACTGCTTGACCTAGCTCCGTAGTTCAGACACACATATGTTTGACCCGTACTTCACCTTTTTCTCCAGATCGATGCAATCATCGAAATGGAATGATTCCTCTTTCGATTTTTCTCTTGATCCACCCTCTATCACGTGGGTGTGATTCATTGAGGATTGGATCACTGTTGCGCCGTTTGGACCTAGTTCTTCCCAATCGTTCTGCCATATGTACATAAGCCTTTGCCTCTTCCTCCTTTGATTTTTGGGAATCCTTCTTGGCCACCTTTTCTCCCTCCTTTTACGATCAATGGGTCAAGGAAGGTGTCAGCTTCCTTGCCCTGCAATTGTTTGTATCGAGAAGCGGCTTTGAGTCAACTTCCACCATCTCCGGTAGAGCACCTTCGTGAGGTGTCCATCTCTTGGCTTCATCTAGTTAAGTTACTTTGTCTTTGCTTTTCATATGGCACCGTTTTTGTAGTTCATCGGAGCTCCGCTTCAACAAACTCTCCACTATGCTCTCGCATGTTTCAGACTCGCCTCTTGCATCACTTCGTCCCCCTCGCATTCTCTTCATCCTTGACCCTTTCATTCATCGAGATCCTTTGTGGATATAGAGTTGGATGCTCCACTTTTTCGCCTCATCGGAGCACTGTTGATGCGAGAAATTTCGAGGTTTTAATTGTAAGGAATTATGCGCAATGTCATTGCAACCTTAAAAATCCCTCAACAAAAATTTGTTATTTTCCTTAAGCAAAAACATTGAATACAAGAGTGTATCAAGAGAATTGCTTTTTAATTTACATGTATAACAACAAGATTGAACTCAAAGAGCCCAAGGGTTATTCTAATAATTGAAAAAGAATCAATGCTAAGAACAAAGGAACTCCTATGTCAAATTATGATTGGTTTTTGTCTTTTTATTTTTTTATGATTTTTTTATTTTTTATTTTTTGTTTTCTATTTATATTTTATTATTTTTTTGCAAAAGGAATATTTATTATTATTATTATTTTAAAACAAATGAGCATAAAGTATACAAAATAAATAATATAGTCTTTTTGGAATTTTTAATGACAACAAATATATAAAAATTAAATTAAAATTATTTTTAGATTTTTTGACTTTTTCTAATTTTTTAATAATTTTCCAAAATTTCCCATTTTTTAGAATTTCAAAGAATTGAAAACAGTTAATAATGTAAACAGATTTCAATACGAGTATTTTGAATTTTTTAAAATAACATACAAGATAAAAAATGAATGCAATATACACAGGATGAAAGATAAATTTTTATATTTTATAGAAATCCATTTTATGACTTTTTGGATTTTTAATTGGATTTATATATGTTTGCTCAAATCCATGCCGTAAAGATCTGATTGTCATGAGGCAACTTCCTAAATAATACTTTTTAAAAATACTATTTAGGAAGTTGACTCCGACTGCTTTACGTTGGTTGTCAGTTACTTAACACATCCCTTTTCATTTACCCGGGCTTGGGACTGACCACGGTCAAGTTTAAAAATCTCGACTCTAAGAAGGGTCAAAAAGATATATTCAGATTGGCCAGAGTAAGAGAAGTAAAGACCAAAGACTTTCTCAAGTGAGATGCATTAATGACGAGGAAGGTCACGTGCTTGTTAATCATAAGGATATAGAGACTAGATGGGAGCAATACTTCCATAAACTTTTCATTGAGGAAGGAAAATAGAGAGATCACTTTGGGTGATCTAGCTAGTATTGAAAGTTACTTGAATCGTACAAGCTATAGACGAATACAAAGAAAGGAAGTAGAGGAGGCTTTGAAGGTTATGAGGTATGGGAAAGGTGTAGGATCGGATGGCATCCTTGTAGAAGTATGGAGAGTTTTAGGTGAGCATGGTTTGACTTGTCTTACGAATCTGTTCAATGTTATTTGGGGAAGCAAGAAAATGCCTGAAGATTGGAAGAGGAGTATCATGGTGCCTCTCTACAAGAATAAAGGAGACATTCAAAATTATTCAAATTATAGAGATATCAAGCTGATGAGTCACACTATGAAAATTTGGGAACATGTGATCGAAAGAAGGTTGAGGCAAGTTTCCAAAGTAAAAGAAAACCAATTCGATATCATGCTGGGTCGCTCAACAATTGAAGATATCCATTTATCGAGGAGAACAACGGAGATTTATAGAGCTAAAAGGAAGAACATCCATATGATCTTTATTGATTTGGAGAAGGCTTATGATTCTGTCCCACGAGAGATATTGTGGAGGGTTTTGGAGAAGATACAAGTACATGTACTATACATTAACCTTATAAAAAGATATGTATGATATGACTTTATCTTATGTAAGGACCCCATGTGGGAAGACTGACTATTTTGGCATCAACATTGGTTTACATCAAGGTTCATATTTGAGTCCATTTCTTTTTACTTTGGCTATGGACGAGTTGACAATTCACATTCAGGATGAGTTACCTTGGTGTATGTTATTTGCTAATGATATTGTGTTGATTGACGAGACTGAGTAAATGAGAAGCTTGAGGTTTGGAGACATTCTTTGGAGACTAAAGAATTTCTTATAAGTAGGGATAAGATGGAATATATGGAGTGCACCTTTGATGGAAGCAATGATGAAGGAATTGAGGTTATGATTGGTGAATGATAACATTCGGAAGCAGACTTATTTTAGATATCGGTGATCTATTTTGCAACATGATGGGGAAATTGACGGAGATGTTACTAATAGAATAAATGTAGGATGGTTGAAGTGGAGAGGAGCCGCTGCTGTTCTCTGTGACAAGAAAATTCCTTTAAAAATTAAAAGAAAGTTTTACAAAGCAGTCGTGAGACCTGATATGCTCTATGGATCTGAGTGTTGGCATGTGAACCATAGAAATGTACAGAGAATGGTTGTAGTAGAAATGAAAATGCTAAGGTGGATGTGTGGACACACATGTAAAGGTCGTATTCGGAATGATGCAATCATAAAGAAAGTTGGTGTAGCTCCAATCGAGGATAAGATGCAAGAAAATCGCTTAAGATGGTTTGGTCATTTGCAAAGAAGATTAGCCCATGTACCATTTAGGAGATGCGAGTGCTGTGATGTTGACCCGGCTAAGAGAGGACGAGGACGACCCAAGAAGTGTTGGAAAGAGACTATACGAAGGGATCTCGGTTTTTTGCATATAAGCCCGAGATTGACCCAAGATAGATCTGAATGGAGGCAAAGAATCCATGTAACAGACCCTACTTAATTATGGGAAAAGCCTTTGTTGTTGTTAATTGGATTTATATAAATTTTTAATATTTTATAATTTTGATTTTTTATAACTGATAAATATGCAAAAATGATACTACAATTAAAATAAATCAAAATAAACAAGCATGCATTTTTTAGAATTTTTGGAGAGTTTTTATAATTTTTAATGATTTTAAAATGTAAAAAAGGACGTTTTTAGATTATTTTTAAATTTTTATAAATATAAAAATGATGGAAATGCAATATAAAAAAATATGGACTAATTTTTATTTGTAATCATGTAAAATAAATATGCAGACTCACATGGACTAAAATGAAAAGGAATAATGTTTAATGACTAAATGATAACAAATAGGTAAATATTGGGGTGAAATGTATAAAATTTCCAAAATCTCATGCACCAAGGCACTTGTGGCCCGCTGGATTGGATCAAAATGTAAATTAAATAAATTTAGGGGCTAATCAATAACTCCAAACTTCAGAGCTTTTATTGTAAAATACCCAACAAAGTACGTGCTAGGCACAAGTTCAGTTCAAATAGGTCTTTATTGCAAATAAAATAAATGCGAGGAATAAAAATACAATTGTTCAAATAAAGGGGCTACAGACACATGTCCATTGGGGACTTATTTGCGAATAAAATAAAGACAGAGAAATCTGATGTAATTTTACCCTTAATGTGACATGGAGACGCGAGCGGTTCTAATGCATTGTATATTTGATAGGACGATGAAGGTTGGCTCTTGAATCGATGGTGATGATCATATATGAGACTTCGATTAGTGGCAGGCATTTGGGGATTAATCGATGATCTAGATCTAATGTAGAGGGAGCTTTCTTGATTTGACGGCTTCGGATGCCTCTGGAAAAACTGGGATGCAGGTGACTTCTGATAAACTTCAATCAGCTGATTCTCCTTCGATTCAATATCAATCAACTTTAAATCTCACTCAGAAGATGGACCAAGTGATTCCGCGTCTACTGAACACCTTGGATTAGCGAGAAGAAACCAGACCGAAGATCTGGAAGGCGATCAAGCTATTCTTCTCCAAGAACTGTTCTTGATCTGCTCGCTGCTCTTCACATGTTCCCTAGAGCTCCTGAGACCTGTTATTAAAAGATATTGATCATAGGATTCTTCTATCCAAAATATTAGGTCAAATGTGAAGGAAATAATGGATGGATGACGATCTCCGGCTTAGGTGGTTGGAATGGAGACCGGGCTCCTAATCTAGGACGATCTAAAGATGGACAGAAGAGAGTTGAAGAATAGTTGGGGGAAGGTTTTGGCAAAGTCGAAAGATAGTTCAGATGATCGGAGCTCCTCTGATCGTGCAGATCGGAGGTTGAAAGTGATTTACTGATTGGAGTGATTCAGATGAAATCAAGATGTAAAATAAACTCTAAATTGGAACTAGATAACCTAAGATACCTACATATAAGAAATGGGAACAAAAGCGCCTCGATACGCAGTTGGGCGGAGAGGCAAAGACGTGCGATGGAGTTCACCGACGACGTAGGTCAATCACGTCCATTACTCAAACTAGCGCTCCAAATCGTAGAGCAAGGGCTCTATCACAGTTGCTACCTCTAGGAATCGATCGCATGCTAGGAAATTGGTTGGAGACGGATTGCCTTCTCCTCAGAGATGGAGGCTGATACTTATAGGTATGGAGTGCGACAGGTTTTGAATTTTAAAATGAGCATTTGATTGGGTTAATTTGTTGGAGATAACACGTGGGCGTGGAAGGAGAGTGAATGAGCAAGGAAATCAGAGAAGGAAGCAGGGATCGTTATGGATCGAGGCGCGCGGGGGAATTTGAGTGAAGTATCAATAGGAGAGTGATCAACAGAGGAAGGAGGCGCAGTTGAGGAGTTGACCCGGGTCAACAAACATAAGATTGGCTAGTCAGGAGGCGTCTAGAATAAATCCAAAATATGTTATACGACAGAATAATGTAAAAAATTTCAAATAAATCAATAAAAAATCAAAAATGATTTTATTTAATTACATATGTAAATAAAAATTGTTAAGAATAATTTAAAGTTAATTTTAATGATTATTAATTAATTAATATAATTATATGGTTAAAAAATACATTGTATTATTTATAGCATGTATACTTATATACATAGTATTTTGAAATACATAATTTAAAATTTTATTTATTTACACTAGTTTACAAAGATTTTAATGATGTTTTTATTTGTTTTTTAAGAGCTAATTTATTAAATTAATTAAATATGGATATGTACGATGTATACATGGTGATAAATATATAATGTATACATGCTTTTATTTTTTTGATTGATTTTATTTTTTTTATTTTTTGATTGATTTTTTATTTTGTAATTTTTATTTTTATTTTATATGAGTTAAATACAATTTTTACAAGTAATAAAAATACATTATTCACAATTATGCACAAAAAATAATATATAAATATAGTGTTATGTATTTGTATAATTTACAATAATACCCTAATTGACAACATTTCACACCTTAACTCATAATCTTATGAAATCACTTCCATTCAAAAGATAATTTAATTTGGATGAAATGAAAGTAAGTTTGATTATTTTGGAGTTCAGAAGGAAAGTTATTAATATTGAAACTTGAGCTATGTGGCTTTTTGAGAGTGTGATTATTTATACAATATATGGATTTCTTTTGTAATTATTTTTATTATTTACAAACAAATTTTATTCACAAATATTAATATTTTTTATTTACAAAGGATTTGGTAATAATGTGTAATATGGACAATATTGTACATATGACGAATAACTACAAGTGACAAGTGCATTTTAGAAACTTTTGGTGTTTTTGGCCTTATCTCCCACTACTTTATTCCATGTCAATCAGGTCAAATCTTGACCTTCTCTCGGGGTCTGATTCATCCTGTATCTATTACATATATACATTTTTGAATTTTCTTTATTTTTTCCCTTTATTTTATTATTTAGTTATTTTAGGTTAAAATAGTGATGAATATACAATATTTACACAATGATGTCGGTTGGTAAGAATGTGGATTTATTAAAAATTATAGGTGTTTACAAGGGATTTTAAGCTAAAATAAATGAATAAATATGACGAAATGCAGATTCATCAAGCACCTCTGCTTCACCTCATCCTATGCCCATTCCTGCCGATAACAGGTCGAGGCAATTTGCCCTCGACCCTGTTTGCTTCATGTGTAGGTCCCTTATGCCAAAATCCATCTAGAGGCGATTTTGAAGCGCACCGGAGGTTCCTGGACACATCTCACTTCTCCGACCTTGTAGCTGCTTTCCGACGATCCCCTGATCTTTTTGAGCCCTTCAGTAGATAGAGCAAGACTCCAGGAATGTGTTCACCCCTTGTTACTAATCTCCATTTCATCACCTTTACTATATCATTTTGGCCTTAAAAACCCCAGTAAACACATGTAAATAGCATTAGTTTGCATAAATTGACATTCATGCTTTGTTGTCTAAATATTGTATAAGATATTGTTTTAATGACAAAATTATAGATTAAAGAAAAAAAGGAAAAGAATAAAATATAAAAGATATTTTATGACCCTAAACCGGGAGACCTAGGCATCTCGATGACTAGGTCAATAAGGAATAAAGTAGGGGGAGATAAGGGTCCAAAATACAATAAAAATCCATTTTAATAATTCATTATTCATGCATTTTTGGACCTATTTTCTTTTCCACTTTTTATACCTAAAATAAATAAATTTTGTACATGAAATTTGTAGATAATAAAATTTAGAAAAATACAAAATTAATTTCATACAAAAATAACATACAATGTAAAAGATATACTCAAAATAAAATTCCAATATCCCAAATCCCACATCCATATCTCTCAAATAAAACTCAAAATATATCAAAATCACCTTTAATTGTATATAACTTTTAATAAGCTATTTAATGAAGGTGGTTTCATGTTTTTGGAGTTAAGGCGTGAAAGTTAGGTTTCAGACCCCTATTGTATTGTATACCCAATTAAAATATTCATTTATTTATTCTTTATTATCTTCATTATTTTCTCTTTTTATAATTTTGTAAATATTGTTTACAATACATGTACATATTAAAATTAAAATAAAACACTAAAGAAAAGATTAAAATAAAATACCAAAATATATAGATGAATGTGCAATACACAAACATATATAATAAATACACCTATTTATTTAAGCCTATATATATTATATCAAAAAATATAAAATATATTTAAGTCTATAAAAATAAGTTATAATTATATAAAATAATAAAAGAAAAATAGAAAAATAAAAAATACAAAATAAAAATAAAATACTCTAAAACATAGATAAATATACCTATATAGTAACCCTAAAAAGTAACTTGTAATTATATACCTCTAATAAATAAATAAAAATCGTAATAAAATGATTTAGAAAATAATAAACAATTTTTATTTTATAACTTAAAAATAATAAAATAATTTATTATTTTTCTGATTTTATAAATAATTTTGGCCGGGTTTTTTCTGGTTGGTCCACGTGGACCAACCAGATCCCTCGACCCATTGACCTCAGTCAACTCTTTGACCGAGGCCCCTAGGCTTGTCAGACCCTTATTCTAGCCCATCTTCGTGATTTTTTCTTCGACGACTAAATCCTCCTTTTGGGATGATATCTTCTACAAACTTTTTCCTCGATCCTTGGTGATTCAGGTAAGGTGATTACCTCGTGGTGTGGATCACTGAGTCGAGCTGACCCCCTCGTTCTTCCACCATGTCTAGTCATTCTATACAAAATCTCCCTCGATTCCTTCTTCCTGTTTTGAATCTCCTCTTGGCCCTGTTTGGCTCCCTAATCATGTGCTCTGTGTCGAGGGACGTGACAGGCCTCTCTTCAGCTACTTTGCAACGAGTTCAGACGAGCTTTGAGGAGGACTCCACCACCTCTAGCCATGGTTGCGATCGAGGTCATATCTACTAGTCTTGGCCGGTGAGGTAATCCCTTTTCTTGCATTTTTTAGCTTAGCTGTAGCCCTAACATTTAGTTTTTGCTTTTAATTTCATGTTTTAGTCTCTTAATCACCCATCGCAGTTCACCGGAGCTCTGCTCCAGCGAGCCCCCCACTGTGTCACCACTCGTCTTCCGACCCCACTACCACATCAGAAACCTCTCCCTTCCTCTTCTCTCTACCTCGACACCTCCCATTCAACCTACTCCCTCCCAGAGTAGGATCTTGAAACTCCTCTGCCTCGTTGGAGTTATCGTCATTTCGCCTCCCCCGCTTCCATTCCACCTTCTAACGGACGAGGCAGTTTGCCCTCATCCCTAGTTTTGTCTCCTGTAGGTCCGAAGAGAAAAGAGATGCCTGGGGGCAGCTTTGGGCTTGTTCGGAGACACCTGGAGGTACTCTTTCTCCTCTACGTCGTAGGAGACCTTTGACGATCCTCAACCTTTTTTGTGCCCCTTAGCAGTAGACAATCACCACAGGAACCTTCTGGGCCTTTTTGGAGATGCAAAGAGTGGCAGAGGAGGAAGGTTAAGCCAGAGGAAGCTTGTCTCGCCATGGCTTCTTCCCAGTTCCTCCAGACCTCATCTCCGCCATCAGATTGGGTCAGTTCTTCCAGACGTACAACGACTATCAGACGAAATGGTACCAGCACCGTAGATCTCCATCTGCATGATCAAATCAGGGCCGTCTGTTGCGAAACATCATCGCATACCCAAGAGCCACCACGTGGCAAGGGAGGAGGAGCGTCGCTCGATCAATGCACACTGTTGGTATTTTGCATCCTAAGCCCACACATTTTTTGTATTTAATTATTAAGATCAATTCATTTAAATTTTTATATAATATTTGCTGAACACCCCTCGTACTTTGTAGTATTTGTAGTTAGGTCCTCCAACATGTAACCTCACGTGCCTGTGCGAATGAGGTGCAGGCATTTTGCAGGAGTGCCCTCGGGGATTTATTTATTTTGCTTTAGTCCATTAACGTTTTGTGCATGCTTAATATTTTTGAAGAATTTCCAATGCCTCCCTTGTACTTTATTTTATATTTTAATTAGCAATTTTGCTCGAAAAATCCTAAAAAAGAGCATAAGGTTCATGAATGCTTTATTTTCATGCCTTTATTTTATTTTAGCAATTTACGATCTTTTAATATTTATTAAAAATAGAAAATAGCTTGCTTCTTCACTGTCTACAGTAGAAAATACATAAAAAATATTAAAAAGATTTTGAAAAATTACTAAAAATAGATTTTGTCTTTATTTATCTTTAACATTTAGACCGAAAATCACCAAAAATTGAAAAAGAAAAATCTTATTAATCGAAAACCCTATTTTAAATATATAAAATTCTTGAAAAATCCAAAAATATTGTTTTCTATTTTATAATTTTATTTATATAATTATCTAATATTATAAATTGATTTAGAAAATTTTGGACTTCATTTTATATTTTTAATTTCCATTTCAATTTCTGTCTATTATTTTATCCTTGTTTCAAGCTATTTTTGAACTTTAAAAATACATAAAAATTAGCAAATTCTATAAAAAATCACAAAAATAGTAAAAATATTCAAAACCCCAAAAGAATTTATTTTTGGTTTGAATATTTTTATTACTCTGTATATCTATATTAGCTTACATTATATTTATACTTTATATAGCTATATTATATATTTTAAAAGGAAAATAAAACACAAAAATTTAAAAATATAAAAAGACAATACAAAACATAAAATAAAAACCAAATACAAAAATATAAAACAAAAATAAAATTAAAAAATTAAAAAAATTAAAAACCCACAAAAAGAAATATAAACAAAGTGTTTACTATCACTCTTGCATTCATTTGCACAATCTATTCTTTTCTGCTCCCTATGTTCGACATTCTACACTACTTGTACTATACAATCTTTTATAGAGTTAAATAAAATAAATTTTAACTCCGCATTTTTCTTTCATTGATTGATTTATTGATTGTGGGTTAATTATTGAATTTAGCAGTTTTCTTGGGCGGTCAACAGATCGACTACGGTTTCGCCTTGTGAAATCGTACAACCTCCATAAAAACGTTATTTCAGATGGCACCGTTACCGGGAGCAACTATGATTAGATTTATTTTTGCTTGATTATGTCATTATTTATCTATATTCTTTCCCTTTATTTATTCTCTTATTTATTTGATATTAATTGATAATTTGTCTAATCACATCATCTCTGTTGACTTCATCGTAAGGGACCATGGACCAAGGAGGATTGCCTAGGTGATTCTGTGCACCCTTGGGAAGCGGAGTCGGCTATTGTATCCTATCCAGCAAAAAAGAGCATCAAAGGACACTTACAAGATTTTTGGGGAGACATCTTCACTTTGCATTTTTATTTCATTTATTTATTTTGTGTAATTTAAGTGAGAGAGAGTAAAATTAATTGTAATAATACATGACTCTCAGGACACTCTATGACATCTCACAAGGTCCAATGCTCAAGGGATTGTTTCCTTGGGGGCCTCATCAGCTTTTTCGCGGTTTTCATTGCCTTTTTTATTTTGTTTCTCGATTTTATTTTCTTTATTTTGTGTGATTGAGTATTGCTTGTCGATAGATGCAATCACTTAATTAATTTTGCCCGATCCTCTAGTTTACATTTGGACTTAGTCAAATTTTGAATTGCTCTTCACTTAGTCTCAGTGCCGCGAGAGTCCTCCATATAATGCTTGCAGGACCCACTATGGTGGGAACCGAGGAGACTCCAAGACCGGGTCCTTAGGTTCTATTCTAGCTGATTAGCATACAATTCTTCATGATAATAGCAATTTTTCATCTTGGGCGATTTCATCGGTTGCATTTGCATATAGATAGTTTCAATTCTGCATAGCATCCCTGCATGAAGAGAGCTAGGGGCAAGGCGAGCATTTTTTGCTTCAGCATTCATCATCGTTTTTCGCTTGCATTGCTTTTCCGACTCTCTCCCTCTGATTTTGATAACCTAGGTTGCTAAATGAATTGATTCCCTGACAGGCTCGTGCATTTCTTATGCATTTCTTATTAAAAACCCCCCAAAAATGATAACAAATAAAATTAGGACTGTTAATATTATCGATCCTAAAGTACACCAAAAAGATACATTTTTCTTAGGGCGAGTAATCCCCTTATGGTCTTCACATTTACTTGCCCATGTACACACTAAGGTTAGTGCCCAAATCCTTTAAGCCAACCTAAGTGTTTGTACAATTTTTGACTTCTCACCTAACTCTGAAAAAGATAAGATAAAAAGATCGAACATTTACGATCTTCACAGAGTAGGTGAAGTGAGGGGTTGTGTTTGTTTTGTGTGAGTTTGTTTATGTTTGCTTGTGTGCACACTCGATCTCTTCTGCACATTTGCGCCTTTTCCTTCTCATATCTCTTTACTTGACCATCGTGCTCTCTCAATCATTTTCCTTTTATTTCGAGATGGTCGACTTGAGTGATTTTCATCTGAACTTTACGGATCCCTCGTACCCTCCAACCGGTCCACCTCCTTTTTTCAAAGAGGATTTTACTCCTGATTTTTGCACATATCCACCTAACCCATTAGTTCAGGATTTAGGCTTTAATTTTCACCTACCACCACCATCAACTTCACATTTCGACAGTCCACTTTTCCTAGACTACCTTCATCCAAAATGTGATTTTTTCCCACATCCACCACCCTCATCCCACTCATCAGATCCTGAGGTTTTGGATTCACCTTTCATGATGTCCACACTTAAGACCTTGACCCAGTTCATGGAGCATATGAATTCGAGGATTGACGACCTCACCTACCTAAATAAGAGCCATATTAATGCTTCATGATCTGACGATATGGGTTCACTTGAGGATTCCCATGAGATCTTGAAATCGTTAAAATATAAAAAATGAGAAAAAATTGAAAATCCAAAAAGAAATTGGGAGACATATGTTTGATTCAGACTATAGGGAAAGGGCCCACATGCCAGACTCTTTGACTACACATCGATTCACACCTTGTCCCATCCTTGACCCTGAGGATGACCCTCTACAGACTGCTCTTCTTCATCCTTGTGTAGATGCTAATGCTGATCTCCTCCCTTGTATGGAGGAGTTCCAAAAATTCAAAAAAATTATTGATTGAACTCGGAGTGGTGGCCACCATTCTTGAGATCATTCAAGCCCCTCTTCACCAAGCCATGCCCCATTTATCTGCTCCTCAAACCCAAGAAGAGAAAGCGGAGAAGCATATTTGAGCATTATACTTTGACCATGGCCACTTCCCATGCCATCACCCACCGTCCATCTTCTAGGAAAAGGAACACTGCCACCGCATTCATTAGTTATACTATCTCTGACTACACTTGTAATCATACTCTCCTTGATGGCGTTGCTTCGATTAATATCATACCCTTCTCGCTAGTACATTCTCTTCACTTAGGACCTCTCAAGAAAACCAGGATGATCGTTCAGTTTGCTGATGGATCTATAAAGAGTCTGAAGGATATCCTAGAAAACGCTGTCATATGGATTCAGGGCATGAGCTACACCGTTGATTTCGTCGTATTGCCCATAGAGACCTCCACTGGGGATCACTCTCCGATCATCCTGGTATGACCATTTCTCGCCTATATGAGAGTCGTTATAGACTATGGATCAAGAGAGATTCGCTTCCGTCTTGATGACGGGAGCAGTGTGACCATCACTACACTTACTGATGACCATAGACCTGCCTCTGATGTGACTACACCTATCTTGTCCAACCTCGAGGACTATGACCTTGATGGGACTATCAAATATTTTTGTTGCATGTTGGATTCCTCTGAGACCTGAGAATTCCTCTCCAAGGAGGAAGACTCGAAAAGTGTAGACCTTGGAGTTCCTTCTTCTGGTACTTGGCAATGCGTTGATGACATCCGCGAGATTTATATGTTTGATACTATAGAGTAGAGGGTAGATTTTTATGAGACTAAGGCCAAATTTGATTTAGTTGTTTTTTTTTCAAGACTTTGGGCCTTTTGACGAGAATGATGGTCCGGTTGAGACTTTAGAAGACGAACATGACTCGACTACTTTCATAGATGAGTTCATTCCTTTTGGTTTTGACCTAGGAGAAACCTTACAGGATGATCTTGACCTTACTTCTTCCGATGATGAGTTTATTCATTTTCACTTCGACATCTGCATGACACACAAGGTCGGACCTAGCCATACTACTTCCACTGACCTGTCCGTGCCTTCTCACTCTAGGACCACTGAGGATCTTCACCATGTTGATCATGATCAGCTTCCATCCACTGTGGACCCCGATATCGACCTCCATCTTGTCAGATCCATTCCTCATCAGTCTTGCAAGAAGGTTCGCTTTCTACTTTCTTGATCCCTTGTATATCCACTCTGTTGTATACTTGCTTTTGTTTATCTTCATCCATCCACCTTTTTGCTCATCCACCCCATTCTCGTGTGTGTCTTGCTTAGGACGTACTTTGTCCTAAGTATGGGGGGGGGGGTGGACGAGCTGAGTGTTCTGTCTTCGTTCCGTTTCATCACTCTTGCTGTTGCCTACACTTAGGGCTCTTTAAGTATAGGGGGAGTAGGGCTGGCTATTGAGTCATGGCTCAATGAGGCAGGCTCGGGATCGTGAGCTTGTCTCATTAAACTATTGAGCCGAGCCCGAGCCAGATTTTTGGGTTCGATAGCTTATCGAGCCAAGCCCGAGCCAGCTCGATAACTCAATAGTGGGCTCGATAAGGAATATATATATATTATTTGTGAAACTACAATGATTTTTATTTGTATTAGTTTTGCAACATTGTTAATGGTGGATTATGTATTTATGTTGTCTATGTAACAACAATATTGGGTGGACTATGTTGTAGACTTGGATTTTCTACCTTTTATCTATGTTAATCTAGGTTATAGTTATATATTTAGTATTTTTTCTTTTTATTAACAAGCAGAATGTTACAATATATATTATAATTTAAATTTTATATACAACTCGGATGGTGGCCTACTGGTAAGGTGGATGATCTTTAAAAGGAGGTCTCAGGCTCGAGCCCAGGCAAAACACCTTTTCACCAAAAAGCACCTAATTTCTTAACGAGCCTGAATAGGCTCGAGCCCAGACCGAGCTCGATAAGAGGCTCAGGCTCGATAAAGGGCTCAGCTCAAGACTTATCGAGCCCAAGCTAGCTCGATAAGGGCTCGAGCCCACCGAGCTCGAGCCTGAGCCAGCTCGGCTGGGCTCGATCAAGCTCGAGCCCAGCACTGGCTCGGCTCATTAGGCTCGATAGCCAGCCCTAAGGGGGAGTGATGTGTACATTCACTTCGATTTTGTTTTCTATCTTCATCTCTTTTCTTCTTTTCCTTCTCATTTCTTTTTTTCTACCGAAAAGGTGTCCCCCCTTTTTGTTAGTCTTCTATACTTAGGACGCACTTTATCCTAAGTAGAGGAGAGTGTTCATCCTGAGTCCTGTCATTCTTCGATCTTCTCCACTGTATCCTCTTCTTGTATATACTTAGGGATATCTTACCCTAAGTATAGGGGGAGACAGTCTATGTATGATTTGTTCATTCTCTCCCTTAACCCTCCCTGCTTTATATACAGTCTGCTATACTTAGGATTATTTGATCCTAAGTATAGGGGGATGATCGACTTCTCATTGATTCATTCATTCCCTATTCATTTATTCTTTAGACTTTTCTATACTCAGTACGAGTTATGTATTCTCTTTTTCTCTCTGATCTATGAGGACATAACTCAAGCTAAGTATAGGGGGGACATATATACTTCATATATACTTTAGCCATAACTCGTACTTTTGTATTTTTAATAAAAATTATGGCTAAAATTATTATATAAATACTATAAAATTCATTTGTAGAACTTCTTTTTCTTTATGTGAAATAAAAATGTTTGAAAAATGATTTGCAAAATGTTTGGAAAATGGTTGAAAAAATTATTTAAAAAATCTATATATACTATTTGAAAAACCTTTGCAAAATGATTTTCAAATTTGTGCAAATATTTGTAAAAACTCTATGCAAAAATTATTTTGGATTATAGTTTTATAATTGTTTATAAAATGATTTTTCAAATAAGTTTAAGGAATATATACATCTCACTAAAATTCTTTATTAAAATGTATAATTATATTTATAAAATGATCACTTATTCCTTGTAAATTCTTAAAAATCTAACTCTTGTAAATATAAGATGCAACCCCGTGTAAATATTTGTATCGAGCTTTCATCCAAAATCTTTTATTTTCAAAAATCCCAAAAACATTTGCAAAACCAAAAATATCAAAAACATTTGTAATATCTTTTTGAAAAACACAAAAAATTTCATGTGCATCATCTTTTTCAAAAATCCGTAAAAACTTCAAAACTTTGAAAATTACATCACAAAAATATTTTCTGCATAGCATTTGCATAGCATTCGCATTTTTCGGATTGACTTTTATAATCGAATTAGTCTAAGTAAAATATGAAGATTGGAGCTTGGTTGGACCTTAGAATCTACCTAATCACATGAACCTTATAGGAACTGGAATTGAGGTACTTCAGGTCTTGTTGACTTAATTCTTTAAGAATCGCGAGACTTGGTTCAATAAATTCTTGACTGCCTAAGTAGAGTAATTCAGAGCACATGCATGGCTCTTGTCGATAATGACCTAAATTGGACACCTGCATCTTTCACTTGGCTCAACTCATTTGGAGTGGTGAGGGGATTGGATTTGCCGGTCTGAGATGCACACGTGGAAACATTTATCCTCTTTTAGGGAGGGAAGTGTAGCCCAACCCGTCCAGTAGCAGAGACATCTAAAGACAAGAGAGTGTGAGTTGCAATAATGCTTCAAAAGAGGGATAGTATACTGGCTCAAGAGGAAAAACTCTTTATGTAAATGCTGATGTAATTAAAAAAACAAAATGTAAGAACTCTAAAAAAGTGGACAAGCCCAATTGAAAATAAAATGCCTGTTGAAGTGTATATATTTGTATAGTCACCCCTCCTCTTGAGTTGGTTGCCACTTGAACTTAGAAGGGAATACCCCGCTCCTCGAGGAAGGAGTTGCTGGATTGGGGAATCACTGGGTTTTCGTGCTGGAGAAGCCAGTCTCTTTGTCATTTCAGTTAAGGGGAGCCACTATCACTTACATTGTACAAGTCAGATTCATAGTCATAAGGGTTTGCATATGAGTTGAAGTATCCTGATTTGGGGTCTCTATTTGTACACTCTCTCCCTCAATGCGAAAGTATACCTTCCCGCTATCATGGTCGGACACTGCCTTGGCTGTGGCCAAGAATGGGAGTCCTAGTATGATGGATGTATCTGTCATAGACTCAGGGTTCTCCATGTCGAATACAACAAAGTCGATGGGGAACTTCATGCCCTGAATTGTGATGACCACATCTTTCAATAACCCCTTCGGCCGCTTGACAGATCTATCAACAAACTGAAGGATTATCATGCTCTGTCGAAGAGGTCCAAACTCGAATCAGTCGAGTAAGGCTATTGAAAGAAGGTTAATTGAAGAGATGCTGTCTAATAGAGTACGATCGAACCACTGCTCATGGATATGGCATCTGAATGGCGAAGCAAGTGGCACGAGTAAGCACATGAATCTCTGTATTGTGGTTCCTCCTCTTCATGCAGATGGTGGTCTTCTCTCTCAAATTCTTCTGGAAGAGAGGGATGTGCTCTAGTGCCTCTTGTAGAGTATGAATCTGGAATCGATAAATCATCTATTGACCGAACTCTAACTGGTGTTTCTTTCTGGTATTTTTTGGTTTATTCCCCTTCACCAAGCGGAGTGCCTAAGGGAAGGGGATGGCTGGACCCTCTTCAGAAAGACGAGGGCCATGAATAGGCTCCTGTGCATGTAAAGGAAAAGATTCCATGCTAATATCATCATGCAACTCATATGGACTTGAAGGAGATACATACACCTTTCCTTTATTCATATTTTGTCCTTTTCTCTTTTTCCATTTTTTGTATTTTTCTGTCCTCAAATGCAAGAGAGGGTAACACAACTGAAGAAAAACTGGTGGCATCAGTACCAACCATGGCATCTGTCTGCGCATCATCATCACCGTACTCTATCTTATTAACTGGAGAAATGGTGGCATCGGTACCACCAATTGCATTTGGAAATACGATGGCCTCAGTACTATCGGCTGGATCTACATCCTTGGTGGAATCAACACCACCACCACCACCATCATCATGAGCGACATCAACACCACTATTCTCCTCGTCTGGCACTCCAGAATCTCTATTAGGGTGTTGCTCAGACGAGGCACCACCGACTGGCATTCTACCGCTCCTAAGTGTCACAAAATCAGCATCAAACACATAGGAAGGTATATCACCCAAAGTATTACTAGGAGTGATAGTCTCTGTAAACTGTACCTACTCAGATTTCCTCTTCAGATTGTTCGGGTTTGGTTCAATTTGAGCGGGTATGGGAGTCTTGCCCTTGACGATCTCCCTCATCTTCTGCCGGAACTCGTCCATCTCTTGCTAGAAGGATGCTTGCTATTAGAAAGTAGGCGGGAGAGGTCGTCAAGGGCTAGGTTCTCATAGATAGGTCCATGAGAACCGGACGGGTTGCCTCGCTAGAAATGAGGCTGAGATTGCCAGTAATGAGGGGGAGGCTGGGAGTACTACTGATGAGGTTGCTGCAGTTGCCTCCACTGTTGTCCCTGGTATGAGGGATGAGGACCATGCCGGTGCTGTTGCCGGTACTGCTGGGAGTGATGGGAATGCTACTGCAGGCTGCTCTGCCCTGCTTAAGCTAGAGGCTATTGCTGGAACGAGGTGCCTCCGGTAGACCATCTGAATCTGGGATGATCGCGACGGATCCTGGACTGTTGCTGGTACCAGTCGTACCAAATCCTGTTGACTTCGATCAATGACTCCTACTCGAAAGGTGGAGGGGAAATAACTGCCAAGGGCTGATTCGGTTGGTAAAGCACAATATGGGTGTCCTGAGATGGTGGTGGTTGGGAGAAGTACTATAGCGGTTGGATTGGCTCTGCCTGAATGTGAGGGACCTGTCTCTTTGTGGTAGATGGCTGGGTGGAGCTGCTGCTATTGGGATCAGCTCGTGACCTAAGACGAGGCCGAGGAGTCGTCTGTGCCTCCTGGAGACACATGATCTAATTCTTCAGGTCACTCAGCGTCTGTGCCAACTGATCGATCTGGGTGAGGTAACATTGCTTCTTCTCAATTATTTCGTCACACCTCAGCCATAAACGCTCCCTGGTCTATGATATGTCGCTGCATGGTCTCCAGGGAGGCTAAGAGTGTGTTGTTGATGGTGCCCTGGTCAAGTACATACATTGATCCCTATGGCTTCTCATCGGTGCGTCCCTGACTGCTGCCCATCTCTTGGGTCTATACAAAGGCAAAAGAGCCCAACTCAGGTGTCATCAAATGAACATATAACTATGTTGGCCTCTGCTCTGGAACCTCAGAATGGGAAGAAGGGTGGTCAAGGGGGAAAATGGTGGTAGCGAACTTGGTTTTGTAGAGCGGGTCTGGGCTCTCTGAACTTGTCCTAGATGAATGGGGAGGAATGCTTGAAAGCAGTGCTGTCAAAGGAATCCTAAGGGACCTTTTTCCCATCATCGTGATGTAGGGATTTATAATGATGAGATCTGGAATGCAAACGAGATCAGAAATTAAACCCCAAATTCACCTACTCAACACTCGAGCTGATGTCTGTGAAAGATCGGTCGTTGATCTTGTCAATTTTATTTAGGTGATCAATCAATCAATAGACATATTAAGCTAGCTGTTGGGAACCTGATGCTCCCAAAAGACTGGTCCAATCCCACAAATAGTTTTTCCCAATCAATATGGATCGCGAATCGTTTACCGGCTACCCGATCAATCCACTATGCTAAGGTAGTCTCGGACCGATACCGGCTACCCAGTGAAGTCCTCACTAGAGAACAACCAACCACAAGACAAATAGTATGAAAGGAGTTTAGATAGGGCTCTACCTAGTGTGTGGGTCACTCTCTCGCTGCAGATAAATCAACCAATGAGTAAGTGACTCTCCCCAAAATAAAGGTTTTTAGGTGAAGTGTATTTTAGAGTCAAGTTTGCATCAGCAGTCTCAATTTTATTTTGTTCACTTTTGTGTATTTTTCTGTTGAGGAGACTTGAGCAGATTTTTTGAATTCTTGAAAGCTGTTGTGTTTCAAATTCGATTCCTAATAAGGTATCGCCCGCACTAAAATTCCGAAGGTTCGACTTAAGCTCCAAACTTTGATTTTGAGAAGACAGGATTGACAATTCAACTTCAACCACTTTCTTTCTTTTTCTTTTCTTTATTTTTTCTTTTCTACACTTATTGCATAAGTGTTTGCTAGGGACTAGCAAAGGCAAGTATAGGGGGGTGATGAATCTCCATTTCATCACTTTTATTCTATCATTTTGACCTCAAAAACCCTAGTAAATGCATGTAAAATAACATTAATTTGCAAAAATTAAAATCCATGTTTTGTTGTATAAAATACTATTTTTAAATCCAAAATTATAGAATAAAGAAAAGAAAAGAAAAAGAATAAAATATCAAAGATATTTTATGACCATAAACCCTTAAGACCTAGGCATATCGATGACTAGGTCGACAAGGAATAAAGTAGGCTGAGATAAGGGTCCAAAAAACAATAAAAATCCCTTTTAATAATTAATTATTCATGCATTTGGGACCTATTTCATTTTCTACTTTTTTATACCTCAAATAAAAAAAATTATACGTGAAAGTTGTAGATAATAAAATATAGAAAAATACAAATTAATTTCATATAAAAAATATACAACATAAAAGATATACTCAGAATAAAATTCCAAAATCCCAAATTCCCACACCCATATCTCTCAAATATAATATCAAAATATACCAAAATTACTTTAATTGTATATAACTTTTAATAATCTATTTAATGAAGGTGGTTTCATATTGGAGTTAAGGTGTGAAAGTTAGGTTTTGGACCTCTATTGTATACTATACCCGATTAAAATATTCATTTTATCTTTATTATTTTATTATTTTATATTTTTGTAAATATTGTTTATAAACATGTACATATTAAAACTAAAATAAAACACTGAAGAACACATTAAAATAAAATAAAATAAAATACCAAAATATATAGATGAATATGCAATACACATACCTATACAATAAATACACCTATTTATTTGAGCGTATATATTACACAGAAAAATATAATAAAAATATATCTAAGTCCATAAAAATAAGTTAGAGTTATATAAAACAATAAAAGAAAAAAAAATAAAAAAATCAAAAAAAATCAAAAATATAAAATAAAAATAAAAAACTCTAAAACATAGATAAATATACATATATAACCCTAAAAAGTAACTTGTAGTTATATACCTCTAAACAATAGATAAGAATTTTAATAAAATAATTTTAAAAATAATAAACATTTTTAATTTATAACATAAAATAGAATCATTTATTATTTTTTTCTATTTTTTAAATAATTTTGCTTGGGTTTTTTCTTATTGATCCACGTAGAACAACGAGATCCCTTCGCCCGATGACCTTAATCAACTCTCTGACCGAGGCCCCTAGGCTTGTCAAATCCGTATTCTGTACCATCTTCTCGATTTTTTCCTGATCACTCGATCCTCCTTTTGGGATGATTTCTTCTACAAACTTTTTCCTCGATCCTTGATGATTCACATCGGGTGATTACCTCGTGGTGTGGATCACTGAGTCGAGCTGACCCCATTGTTCTTCCACCATGTCCAACCATCCTTTACAAAACCTCCTTCGATTCCTTATTCCCATTTTGAATCTCCTCTTGGCCATGTTTGGCTCCCTCATCGTGTTTTCTGGATCGAGGGACGTGATAGGTCCCTCTCCTGCTACTTTGCATCGAGTTTAGGCGAGCTTTGAGGATGACTCCACTACCTCCGGACATGGCCACCGTCGAGGTCATATCTCATGGTCTTAGCCGGTGAGGTAACCCCTTTTCTTACATTCTTTAGCTTAGCTGTAGCCCCGTGATTTAGTTTTTGCTTTAAATTTCATGTTTTAGTCGCTTAATTACCCATCGTTGTCCGCCTGAGCTTTGCTCCGGCGCCCCCCCTGTCACCACTCGTCTTCCTACCCTGCTACCACCTCAAAAACCTCTCCCTTCTGCTTCTCTCTATCCCGACACCTCCCATTCAACTTGTTTCCTCGTGGAGCAAGATCTCGGCCTCCAACTCCTTCGACTCATCGGAGCTACCGCCATTTTGCGTCCCCCGCTTCCATTCCACCTTCTAATAGGACGAGGCAGTTTGCCCTCATCCCTAATTTTGTCATGTGCAGGTCCGAAGAGAAAAGAGACGCATGGGGGTGACTTTGGGCTTGACTGAAGACACTTGGAGGTGCTCCTTCTCATCTATGCTATAGGAGACCTCCGGTGGTCCTGGACCCTTTTTGTGCCCCCTAGCAGATAGACAACCACCGCAGGAATCTTCTGGGACGTTTTGGAGCTGCAAAGAGTGGCAGAGGAGGAAGATCAAGCCAGTGGAAGTTCATCTCGCCGTGGCTTCTTCCTAGTTCCTCCAGACCTCGTCTTTGCTGTCGGATTGAGCCAGTTCTTCTAGACGTACATCGTCTGTCAAATGAAATAGTTCCAGCATCGTAGATCTCCATATACATGATCTAATCAGGGCTGTCTGCTGCAAAGTGTCATTACGCATCTACGAACCGCCACGTGGCAAGTGGGAGGAGGAGCACTGTTCGATCAGTGCATATTGTGGGTTATTTGCATTCTAAGCCCACACATTTTTTGTATTTAATTATTAACGCTCAAACATTCCTCTACCATTTAAATTATTTTGTAATATTTATTGAACGCCCCTGTACTTTGTAGTATTTGTAGTTAGGTCCTCTGCCACGTCACCTCACGTGCCTGTGCGTGTGAGGTGCAAGCCTTTTGCAGGAGAGCCCCCTGGGGATTTATTTATTTTTCTTTAGTTCATTACCTTTTTGTGCATGTTTAATATTTTTTGAAAATTATAATGTGGCACTCAGACTTTATTTTATTTACAAAAATGTTTCTGTTAGTATTGTAGTTTCTCTTTGTTGTTTCTATTTATTTTAATTAGCAATTTTGCTCGAAAAATCCCAAAAATAGTATAAGGTTCCTGGATGCTTGTATTTTCACACCTTTATTTTATTTTAGCATTTTAGGATCTTTTATTATTTATAGAAAATACAAAATAGCTCACTTCTTCCTTGTCTATAGTAGAAAATACACACAAAATATATAACAAGATTTTGAAAATTACAAAAAACAGATTTTTTATTTCTTTATTTATTTTTAACCTTCAGACCAAAAATCACTAAAAATTGGAAAAGAACAATCTTAAAATCGAAAAACCCCCAGAACAATTATAAAAATCTATAAAATTCTTAAAAATCCAAAAATATTGTTTTCTATTTTTAAATTTTTTATATTATAATCTAACTAGTAAAATCGATTTGGAAAAATTTGGACTTCATTTTGTATTTTTAATTTCCATTTCAATTCATGCCTATTATTTTGTCCCTGTTTCATGCTATTTTTAAACTTTAAAAATACATAAAAATTAGCAAACTTCTATAAAAAAATCACAAAAAACATTTAATAACATTTAAAAACCCAAAAAGAATTTATTTCTTGTCTTTTGAATATTTTTATTACTCTTTATATCTATATTAGCTTACATTGTATATATACTCTATATATAGCCATATTATATATTTTAAATGAAAAATAAATTATAAAAATATAAAAATATAAAAATAGAAAATTAAAAAACAAATATAAAATATAAAACAGAAATAAAATAATTAAAAATTAAAAACCCATGAAAGGAAATATGGAAAAAGAGTTAACAATCACTTTTGCACTCATTTGCACAATCTATCCTATTCTACTCTCTGTGTTCGACGCTCTACACTACTTTCACTATTCACATCTTTTGTAGAGTTAAATAAAATAAATTTTGACTTTTCATTTTTACTTCATTGCTTGATTTATTGATTGTGGGTTAATTATTGAATTTAGCGGTTTTCTTGAGCGGTTAATACATAGACTGTGGTTTCGCCTTGTGAAAATGTATGACCTTCATAAAAAACATTATTTTGCCTTGGACCAACTCCAGGTGGCTAGAGTCGTGCCACATCTTTGATTGAAGTTCATCCATGATCGGGTTCTTCCATGTTCTTCCAAGGAGGTTCCCAACTGTTGGACTGAGCTTCATCTCCAGACAATTCCATAGTCATCGGATCAACCTCGCCTCCACCTTTTGTCTCTTTTGAGATATCTAATCCTAGCTGCTGCATCCGAATCAGTATTGCCCATTTGAGGACAACACATGGCAAGTGAAGGCATCTAAAGCGTCTGATCACATGCTAAGTGGGGTAAATTGCAACATCCAGTCCCTCATTTTTGTTATTTTGCATAGTCCTGTAGTTTATTTATGTAGTTTAAAACTTTGGGTAAAAATTGCATGTAAACCCCTGGTCCTTAGTCTAGTTACATTTAGGTCCGTGCTAGGTCACCTCAAATGCGGTCCCACGTGAGGTGGCGATTTTGCAATATACCCCTTGGGTGTACTTGTATTTTGATGTAGTCTAGAAACTTTCAATATTAGTTATAAAATTTTGGATATTTTACAAATCAACCCCTTCCTTTATTTTTAATTTTATAAATATCCTTGCCGGCACCTTAATTTTTGTGGTTGTTTTCCATTTATTGTAATTATCATTTATGCTCCAAAAATTCCCAAAAAATATGGTTAAGCTCCTATTTGCACATACTTTCACACCATAATTTTAGATTTGCAATATAGGACTTTTTCTATTTAATCAAAATGAGAACAAAAAGTCCCTATTTGAATTAGAAAACCCTTTAAAAATCTAAAAACTTTTTGTAAAAGTCCCCCAAAAAATATATTTCACCTATTATATTATTTTACAACTCCAGGAATAAAAAACCCTAAAAATAAAAGAAGAAAATACATAAAAATTAAAAGTCCAAAGTCCTTTATAAAAATATAAAAAAAATCCATAACACAACAATAACAACAACAAAGCCTTTTCCCACAATTAAGTAGGGTCGACTACATGGATTCTTCGTATCCATTCAGACATATCTTGGGTCAATCTCAGGCTTATATCCAAAAAACTAAGATCCATTCATATAGTCTCTTTCCAACATCCTTGATCGGAGCTACACCAACTTTCTTTCTGATTGGATCATTCCTAATCTGATCCTTTTGTGCATGTCCAATCATCCACCTTAGCATTTTCATTTCTGCTACAACCATTCTCTGCACATGTCTATGGTTCACACGCCAACATTCAGATCCATATAGCATAGCAGATCTCAGACTGCTTAGTAAAACTTTCCTTTAATTTTTAAAGGAATTTTCTTATCACAGAGAATAGCAGAGGCTCCTCTCCACTTTAGCTAGCCTGTATTTAGTATATTAGTAACATCTACATCAATTTCCCCATCATTTTGCTAAATAGATCCCAGATATCTAAAAGAATATCTCTTTCGAATGTTATCATCACCAATCTTCACCTCGTTCTTTCACCATTGCTTCCATAAAAGGTGCACTCCATATAATTTGTCTTAGCCCTACTTATACGAAATCCTTTAGTCTCTATAGCATGTCTCCATACCTCAAGATTCTCATTTACTCCATCTCTAGTCTCATTAATCAACACAATATCATCAACAAATAACATACATCAAGGTAACTCATCCTGAATGCGACTTGTCAACTCATCATAATCAAACTAAAAAGAAATCGATGCAAAAGGAACCTTGATGTAAATTATTTTGATGCCAAAATAGTCAGTCTTCCTAGTTGGGGTCCTTACACAAGATAAATCCCTATCATTCATATCCTTTATGAGGTTAACATATAGGACATGTACTTGTCTCTTCTCCAAAACTCTCCACAATATCTCCCATGGGATGGATAGAATCATAAGCCTTCTCCAAATCAATAAAGACCATATGGAGGTTCTTCCTTTTAACTATATAAATCTCCATTGTTATTCGCAACATATGGATGTCTTCAATAGTTGAGCGACCTAGAATGAATCCGAATTGGTTTTCTTTTACTTTAGAAACTTGCCTCAACCTTCTTTGATTACACGTTCTAAAATTTTCATAGTTGGCTGATCATCTTGATACGTCTGTAATTTGAACAATTTTGAATGTCTCCTTTATTCTTATAAAGAGGCACCACGATACTCCTCTAATCCTCAGGAATTTTTTTACTTCGCCAAATAACATTGGATAGATTTGTAAGATAAGTCAAACTACACTCACCTAAAACTCTCCTTACTTCTACAGGGACATTATCCGATCCTACACCTTTCACAAGTCTCATAACCTTCAAAGCCTCTTCTACTTCCTTTCTTTGTATTCATCTATAGCTTGCACGATTCAAGTATCTTTTACTACTAGCTAGATCACCCAAAGTGATATACTATTTCCTTCCCTAATGAAAAGTTTATGGAAGTTCTGCTCCCATCTAGTCTCTATATCCTTCTGAGTAACAAGCATGTGACCTTCCTCGTCCTTAATCCTAAGGTCTTTGATCATTCCTACTCTTGCTTTGGTCAACCTGAATATACCCTGTTGACCCTTCTTAGAGTCTATATTTATATACAAAACTTCATAAGCTTTTGACTTAGCTTTGCGAACAACCTTCTTTGCTTCTTGCTTCACTTTTTTTGTAGTTTGTGATAATTTCATCTGTTCTATCCTTAAACATGGCTTTAAAGCAAGCTCTTTTAATTTTTAGCTTTTCTTGCACCCCTTCAATCTACCACCAAGCCTCCTTTTGACCTGTAGCTCCTCCCTTTGACTCGCCTAGTATCTCTTTGGCTATCTTTCGGATACAAGAAGCTACAAACCTCCCACATCTCGTTTCCACTTCCACTACAATTCCAAGATAAGTCTTCTAAAACCTTCTCCTTGAAGCTCGAGTGCTTCAATGGAAGATTCCACCATCTAGTTCTAGTGATCTTAGGAACCCTCTTTTTCTTTACCAACCCTTTTATTTGCACATCCAAGACTAACAAGCGATGTTGGGTTGTCAAACTCTCTCCTGGGATTACTTTGCAGTCTTTACGACACAACTGATCTCTTCTCCTCAACGTAAAGTAATCTATCTATGTTCTAGTTGGGCCACTATTATAAGTAATTAAATTCTCCTCCTGCTTCTTGAAGAGAGTGTTTGCTAGATCATGAACCGTTATAAAATCCAGAATGACTTTTCTCTCTTCATTTCTATCCCTAAAACCATGTCCTCCATGAACACTAGCATACCTTGAAGCATATTTTTAGTAAATGCACTAAGAACACTAGCATACCTTGAAGATAGTGTCCATCTCAGCCTCCAAGAACTCCAATTCATGGATCTACCCATACATTTTGAGTAAATGCTCCCCGACTAGAGTCCCTTCCTGTATTTTGCAACAAAGTATTTTTCTTAATATTATAGCGTTGAGTGCAGTATTTACCTTGTTAAGTGGGTTAAGAGACTTCATGTGAAATTAAAGAATTAAAAGAATATACTTTAATATATTGATTAAGGATATTAAATGATTTTGTAATTTTAAATCAAGAGTTATCGTATTTTATAAACTTTGAAATGCTTTTCCCTTATTAGCTTTCAAAGCATGAGGCTATCTAATCAAAGACCTCACTACGAGATATGAATCTTCTTTCCATTTTTATTGCACCCAAATAATATGAGGAAAATGAAACTACGATGAAAGAAGCGAGAACTCTTTCCACCTTACAAGTCCAACTTGTATTCTCAATTCAATCTTAATCACTCCACCCCCACATATATGGAGTTAGCATGTTAACAATAATACCAACCATCAATGATCCAATATCAATTTACGTAATGCGTAATCCAATACCTCCTTAATAATACAGGGAACAACTTCAGGGTCATTGCACATATGTCATATTCTCTTTCGAGAAATGAAGAACTGGATTCCATGGTTGTTTGTATTCTAGAGTCATGGCTACGCATGAACGTCTCCAAAAATACAACCCATGGTGATGAAGTTCTTCATAATGAAGGAATAACATGGATGTCATCACATGATTTAGTTCATATCATATTTAAAAAAATGATTATTTTTTTGAATCATATTCTCATGAATAATTTAAGGTATAGTGCTAGGATACATGTGCATTGTCTTATTTTATCTAATTAAAACAACGACACTTAAGGTAGTCCCAACTAGGGTTTTATCCTTTTATGCACTTGATGTTACATATAGTATTACACCCTCACTTAGTACAATTTAATATTCCAACTTTAGTTGTTAAAGTGCATCATGACTCTTCATGCTACCTTTCCTTGAAAAAAACCCAACCAGATCGAACAAATAATGTTAACAGGGAGAGCTTCCACTGAAAGTGGGGTGTAGGATGCCAATTAAGTAACCCATTAGAATATCCACAACCTATACAACATCATCGATTCAATTTGAGACAACACAATCATTACATATTATACTTAGGAGATTTTATTGATCTTTCGACCAAGTAAGATATTACATAGTAACTCTAAGAAATTTTAGGAACTTAAAACTCTTCTCAATTTCCCAAAAAGTCTAATGCAACAATATAGACACATTTTGAATTTAAAAATTCTTTATTATTTCAAAAGGTCTTGTGTAACAATCTAAATTTTTTTCGAATCAAAATAATTTTAATTGTGAAAGATGTCTAATGCAATAATCTAGACAACTTGTGAAATCAATCGAATCAATTCCACAATTTCTGATTGTATTGTAAACATTCAAGTGCATAATTAATAAAAAAATAATTATACAAAAATACATTCTAATTTATTGCACATTTCCAAGACAAATGATTTCATATTCGGATTTGCAAAATTGCAAGCATCACACTTCAAATTAGAAAACATCATACAACATCAACTTAAAATTTGTTGCGGCCCAAATTATTTTCAAAATATTAGGTCCAACTCCTTATATGAATATATCAAATATTTCGAACAATTTTGAATCCCAAAATATGAAACAAGTAATTAAAATAATCGAGTCCTCTTCCAACCGCGTCTATGAAGAAATCCAATTTCTCGAGGCCGCACAGTTGGAATCACATGAAACTTTTTCGCACGGATTGTGTACTTGATTTATGACATATTAGTTGGTTTTTTTACCATATTACATGACTGCTAAAAAGGACTTTTTTTGGGTTTTTATTTAGTGAAGTGAAAATGTGGAAATATGCTCAACTGTTGTCATGACCCAATGAAAACCTCAACAAAAAACAATTAATCTACCAAAGAGAGAAATCAAGCTGACAAAGAGAAAGAAGTAATCAAGAAATCTAGGTTTGGTATTTATTTACTTATATAACGTACATGATCGAACAGAGGGAGGCAACAATAAATCCCAGGTGTTATTTAAATCAATGATAATCAATGAAATAAAAGCAGGAAATGCTAAGCAAACAATTCTTGGTTTTTGTGAATTTTTGTCTATTATTTTTTATGGAATTTTTAATTTTATATTTTTATGATTGTCTGATTATGTTTTTTTTATGGATTTTTATTTTTTAGTTTTTATATTTTGAATAAAAGAAAACAATTCAATATAAAGAATACAAACAAAACGGAAAAGACAACTTTTTGATTTTTAAAATATACCAAAAATATACAGAAAATGCAAATAAAATTCCTTTTAGGTTTTTTTATGTTTTTTATACTATTTTTGTTTTTTAAAGAAATTTTATATTTTTTTAAGAATTTTAAAACAATTAAAATCGGTAAAAACTACAAATAGTAAACAATGTAGAAGTTTTTGTATTTTAAAATAAGAAATAAAATAAATATAACTAAAAGTTATATAGAAATAAAGAAAAATTTTCAAAGTTTTCAGAAATATTAAAACAAATTGATTTTATATGAATTTTAGGTATTTTATTGTTTTGTAATTTTTTGGTTTTTATAAGGAATATAAGAATGAAATTTGTACAAAAAATTAAAACAAAGTAAAATAGATACACGATATTTTTTTCAGAATTTTCAACACAATTTTTTGTAAATTTAATTATTTATTTTCTAGAAACATTGATATAATTGGGCTATTTTTTGAATTTTTAAAAATAATAAAACCAATCAAAATGTAAAACAATAATGACTTGAGATAATAATACTTAGCATGAGCTTATTCTGATTTTTGGAGAATTATTAAAGATGAAATGCTACTTATTAATGGCAATTTAACAATCAAAGTAATACACTACAGAATAGGGACATTTATGCAATTAATTTTACTTTGTAGGCTGAATGTAGAACAAACTATAAAAAGTAAGGGGCAAATAAGTAATTTCTCCAAAAAGGGGGCATACCAGCGCACATGAGATGTGTTGGCTTGGACTCCTATGGAAATACTTTATTTATAGGGGCTGAATAGTAAAAGAAATTCACGAGAACTATTATGCAAAAGTACCAACAATCACATGCAACTCAAGTTTATGCAACTAAACAGGACTTAACTGAAACTGTAGCAAACTAGAAAGGCATCAATGCAAATATCCATATCACTATATAGAGACATGTGTCTCACAAAGGATTTATTTACAAATCAAAAGTTGGGCTATAGTGAAAATATACCTTGATCCACATAGCAAATCGGACGGTGGAGATGCGGTTCGATAGTCTGATCCGACGTTTGAGAAGCAAGTGTACCCGAACAGAGATGATTTGATATGAAGCTATGGATCTGACGGCTCAACTTTGGGGCAAATATGACGATCTTGATTCAATCTAGGAGATGTGTTCTTGATCCAACGAATCTGAAAGTCAGTGGAAGAACTCGGTAGAATGTATACTACGACGAACTTGAATCCCTCAAAACTCCCTTGATTTGACTCGGATCTCCACTACAAATGGATGAATAGATTCCTAGCTTGATTCCATGTCAGCTGGATGGCTCATCTAGCCCCAAATCCTACTGATATGAAACTTGGAAGCTGATATGCTTCTTTGAGCTACAGAGGGCTTAGATGCTCTGACACTTCTCTAGATCTAACTTACATATGCACATGCGAGTTATTTGCTTGCTCAGATTCTAGCTCTGGCTCGAGATTATTCAATATCAAGAGAAAAATAATGGAAGTCAGTGATCAGGGTTTGTGGAATCAAGGTTCCGACCCTAAGCTTTGGATCTGATCTGATGGTTAGATCCGATGATCAGATTGCATGAGATGAAGGTGTAGAAATGGACTAGGATCGAGGTGATATGGATCTCAATGAATTGAGTTAGATTTATGACAATAAGAGCAATGTATATCAGGATCAAAGCCTATTGCTCTGATCTACACTAGAATTCAAATAGACAAAATTAAACGAAAAACACATGAAATTGAAATCAGATCTATTCTACTAAGAGAGAAATAAATCAAATTAACATAGAATTAAGCCTCAATAGTGAACTGGAAGAAAAGCATGGTGGAGATCTGATAGAGCTCAACTCCAACGATCGGATCTCAATCTTCAGCCACTCTCTCACACTCCTACTCGTAGTGTATCGATCTCTGTTACTGATCAATCACACAAGACTCAAGGTCGAGGAGAAAAATGGAGAAAAACGGTTCAGAATCGACTGGAGATTGGAAGGGGGGGGGGTATTTGTAGGCAATGGGGACGATGAAAATTGAAATGTCAAGAGCACTCCAACCGAGGTGAAGCAATCGAAAATCTTATTCGAGTGTGTTGCTGGTTATTTAGGCTAAAAATTTCAAGAAGAAATCAAAGGCCAAGGATAATCAAATCGACCAGGAGAAAGGGATAAAGAGGCTTCGATGAAGTTTACTAATCTAGTAAGTTGGGTAGAAAGGGAGTTGACCCGGGTCAACGGACCCGAGTCCTCCAATCAAATGGCTTCGAGAATAAGACAAAACTAGAAAAGGGTAAAATAGTAAAAATTATGTAATAAATTAAAAATAAATTAATACATGATCTTAAATAAATTATGTAAATGAAAGTCGTAAATAATTAAATAAAGTTAATTGTGGTGATTTTTAATAAAGTTAATAAATAAAATAATAGGGCTACTTTTACTCATAGGTATATACCTATATGTACAACACTTATATTTTTAATTAATTAATTTTTATAAATAATTATACAATTTATTATTTTATTTACTTACAACGTTTTCCAAGTATTTCAAATATATTTTTACAAAATAATTTATTAAGTTAAATAAATAGATAAATTTACAATATACATAATGGTATATGTACATTATATACAATGATTTTTTGTTTGTTTTGATTTTTATAATTTTTATTTTTATTTTAGTTGGATAAAATACAATATTTAAAATTATTTTAAAATATAATATAAATAAATGTGTACAAGAAATAGATAAAATAAAATATTCATGCAAGATATAGTTCATGCACAATATATAATACACTCAAAATATGCTCATTTTACATCTTAACTCCGATTTTAATGAAGCCACTATCAATTTTGAAGTTTATTTTATTTAGAGTACAATGAAAGTGAGTTGTCTTATTTTTGAGTTTTTATGGAGTAGATATGGGTCTGGCAAGTTTATCTTTATGGCTTTTCCAAAATTTCATTATTTACACAATGAATAATGAATCTTCTTGCAATTATTTTTAATATTTACAACTTATTTTTATGTACAAGTTCCAATAAGAAAATATTTTTATTTGTAATGAATTGGATGATAAATAAAATAGTAGAAGGTCAGTATTCAAAATAAAGTTACATGTGCAATTTGTACAAATGGAATGAATGGAATTTGATTTTTATTTTATTTTATACAATAGGCCTTATTTCCCCCTACTTTGTTCCTTGTCGATCAGGTCACGTCTTGACCTTCAATCGGGGTTAGAGTTGGCATATATTTATTACATATATATAGTCTTTCTTTTCATTCTTTTTATTTTATCTATTTATTTATTTAGGTTAAAAAATGATAATTACACAATATATGCAAAAGAATATAAAATTATGAAAAACATGAATTTATTAATATTTTTCAGGTGTTTAAACATGGATTTTAAGCTAAAATAAATGAATAAAGATGATGAAATGCAGATTTATCATCCCCCTATATTCTACCTTTGCGAGTCCCTTAGCAAACACTTATCATAAGAATAAATGACTAAAACAAAAAAAAGAAGAAATAAAAAATAAAGAACTTAGAACTATTTTGATTTTAAACTATTCTTCATAAAATAATAACATGGAGCTTGGTCAGACCTTTGGATTATTAGATTGGCGGAACCTAATTGGGAATTGGAGTTTAAACCGAACCGATTCTAAGTTCCACAAGATTCCTATTCAGGTCGCCTCAACAGTCAGGTTAGAACAAGTCCTAATACAAAAATTTTAGTGACTATGAATCTTACTTGTACTATGTATGTGAAATATAGCTCTCCACCTCAGAATGACAAAGACCAACCTTCTCTTAGCAAGGTGACCCTAATTCCCTAGTCTAGCTACTCTTTCTTCGAGGAACTGGGTATTTTCTTCTAAGTTCATGTACGTGTTGTGTCCACAATCGAAGGGGGATAAGATAGAAGAATAAGAAGAGAACTTGAGTGTGGCTAGTGTATCCACAACTCCTTATGAAGCCGGTCGATGTAGACAAGTCTCTTCTAAGATCTGCAGTCTCTCTGAAGCAGGACCAATGTGGTCAAATACATACAAGATACACTTTTTTCTTTTTTATTCATTTTTTCGGAATACATATTTGCCTCTACATCATGGAAAGAATTGTTGCACTGCATTGATTTTATTGTGCCCCTAAATATAGAATCTTTTTTTCCGCACATGTTTTGGGGTCTTAAAAAAATTATGCCAGAAGACCATCCCTCTTTTGAAGCTTTATTTCAACCCACAGATCTCGTCTTTAGACGTTCATGCCACTAGACTAGATTGTTGTGCACTACCCTCTCTAGAAGAGGATGGATGTTCCCACCCGTCTGCATCTCTTGCTAGAGGATTCCAACCATCACCACCTCATCAGTGAAGAGCTACATGCAAAGTGCTTATCCAACTTAGATCACAGTCTAAAAGAACTATGTGTGTACACGAGATATTCTACTTAGACCAATCAAGATGACATGTGAACATAGTCTCATGGACTCGAATAATTATGTCTTTAGACTTTAAAAGTCTCAACTCCATCTCCTATAAGGTTCCTTTGAAATTAAGTTGATCAAGGTCTTAACCAAGCTCCATTCTTCGAGTTTATTCTAGATTAGTTTAAGAATAAATATTATTCCAAAAAATGTAAATGCAAATGCAAGAAATATATACAAAACATTTTTTTAAGAAAGAAAATTAAAGAAAAGAGAAATCTTTTTGAAAAGTTTTCTGAGAGTTTTACAAATTTTTATGGATTTTACCTTTTCAATTTTAATAGAGTTTTTAATAGAGAAAATTATATATATTTACAAAGATTTACAAGTCTTTTATGCAGATTTGCAAAGAATTTTATATAAATCATATACAAGATTGTACACAATTATATAGGATTTTACAAAAAGAATATCTTCAAGTTTTATGTACATATTTTACAAGGATTTTATCCACAAAAGAATTTTATATACAAAATTTATTAAAGAATTATATATATATATAAATTATACAAATTTTATACAATGATTTTATTATAGAATGAATTTTACGTACAAAAACTTTATTGACATGTTTACAAGGTGTTTACAAGTTCTATTTACAAACATTTGTACAACTAGTATATACAAACAATATGTACAAATAAGATATTATATATAAGGTGACAAAATAATTTGCAAACCATTTCAAAAAAGTTTTACAAATAATTTTCAAAACCTTTACAATATATTTTACAAAATATTTTATAAAATTTTACAAGGACATTACAAACAATTTTACCAAAGGTTTTCAAAGCTAGTTTATCAAATTTTACAAATCAATTTTATAAAGATTTTATTTACAAACATTTTTACAAATATTTTTATAATATAATTAAATCTGATACACAATGATTTATAAAGATTTTACAAACAAAACCATTTTACATAATTTTTTATAGAAATAATTTTACAAAGATTTTTACAAATAATTATGACAAATATTTTGCAAAATAATTGGTACAAATATTTTTACAATTATTTTACAAAACTATTTACAAAAGAATTTTTAAAAAAGAAATTTTCAAAGGATTTTTGCAAACTTTTTACAAATAATTTTTATTTCATTTTATTAGTCGTATTATTAAAAAAACAAAACATGAGTTATGGCTATGTTTATATACAATAAATACGACACCCTCTATACTTAGCATAAGATTAAAATCCTAAGGATAGAAGTCATGCTAAGTATAGAAGCGACAAGGAAGACATAACTCATGCTATGTATAGAAAAGTGAATAAAATCCTATGCTACAACAACTCAAAGAATAAAGAATAAAAATAAAAGAACTCGGTGATCCCCCTAATACTTAGGATTAAATAATCCTAAGGATAGAAAAACTGAAAAAGTAGGAAAAACCGAGGAAAAGAATGAATAAACTCAACGACTTGACTTGTCCTCCCATATACTTGGGATAAAATTTCCTTAAGTATAGAAAAATAATATCAACAAGTTGAAGGACAAGAGAAGGAACAAATGAAGTAAAAAGAAAAATAAACAAGAAATAAAATGGAACACATCACTCCCCCTATACTTAGGGTAAAGGATCCCTAAGTATAAGCAACAACAAGAGCGAATAGAATGAAAATAAACAAATCTAATCACTCACCTACCCTATACTTATGATAGAGTGCATCCTGACACTGTTGATCAGGATTTTGCGGGGACAGAAATAATTGATGATATATAAGTTGATCGGTCGTTGCTTTGATATCCAAAAACCCGTATCAACAAAAAAATATTTTTTTTTAAATTTTGCTACTTATTAACCTATATAGCGGATAGAGTCGAACTCAGGGAGGCTATAATTCCCGAGGGTTATTCAATTAATCAGAAACAAATTAAGAGAAAACATGAATCTCAAAGGACAACTATCATAGGTTTTTGTGATTTTTTAAATCTTTTTATTTTTTATTTTTTTATTTCTAATTTTTTTATTTTCTGATTTTCAAAATTTTTAGTGATTTTGATTTTGCAATTTTTTTAAATTTCCAAAAATAACGAACAATATGAACACGGACAAAAATATGCACACCAACTTTTTTTTTGTAATTTTTCAATTAGTCAAAAATACTCGAAAAAATCTAAAAAAATGTTTTTGGGTTTTAAAACTTTTGAAATGTTTTTGAGAATTTTTTATAGATTTTTCAGATGTTTTGTATTTTTCTAAAAATTAAACAGTGAGAAAACAAGAAAATGTGCACAACCTGGAGTAATTTGCAATTTAAAAATCTTTTAAATACCCAAAACTCCTGGAAATTATTTTCAAGACAAACTAGAGACAAATATCTACAAATAGGAACTGAAATCACAATTTTTGGATTTTTGTAGATTTTTTTATGATTTTTAGAAGATTTTTGATATTTTTCAATTTTTTTAGGTTTTATAAATAGATAATGCGTGAAAATTGGTCAGAATATAAAAGACAACGAAATACAACTACTCTAAATTTTTTGGAATGTTTGGAACAATATTCAAATTTTTATGAAATTTTGAATTTCAAGAAGACAAAAAGGCACTGTTTTTTGATTTTTTAATAATAATAAATGAAAGCGAAATGCAATAAAAAATTTATGCTAGATGGATATGAACATTAGGAGCATAGCACAATTTTTGCAAAATTTTTGGATCACAAATAACATTTATTTCAATGAAAAGATCAAGCAAATTATTGTTCTACGGTTCATGGACTAAAATGTAAATACTGCAAAAGTTTTGAAATGAAATGTAAAATTATTTAAAATTTTTGCAGAATAAATAAAATCAAGAGGAATGTCGCAATTTACCCAGTACGGAGCATGCAAAACGTGTGACTTGAGGCTCTGGCAAGGGACCTTTCTGTAATATTCAAAACCTTGGCGGGCGTAGCTATAATTTCGGAAACTTCTGAGGGCTTGAAGTGAAGTTTTCCCAATATTAGTTTAATGCCTTAGGGTTCTTCTGTGGATCTCTTCGTTTCTTCTCAAGGCAAGGCACGATAGGAGCTGCCGCCCCTTGCTTCTTCTCCACGCAAGGGCGGCGGCGATGGAGTCAAAAGGGGCCGTGGCAACGGGGCGCGCAAGAGCGGTGGTGGGACGGCGCCTGCTGGAGTTTGCGGGCTTCTTCTTGCTGTAGGGATGCGCGGCAGAGGAGAGGACGGTTGACGGTGAAGAGCTGCCGCCTCGCGGGGCTGCGGGAGGATGGAGAGCGGAGGTGTGGCGTTAAAGCGGCAGGGGGACACTCCGCGCATGGACGACAGAGTAGAGGGCTACGCGGGGCCGAGCTCGGCGTCAGAGGAGGCGCGGCAGGAATCAGTGGAGGGCGTGAGTGAGGCGGCGTCGCCTTCTAGCAGGAGGCGAGGTCGGCTGGGCGGCTGGAGTGCGGAGCTGCGGCTATGGCGGCTCTGCCGCCTGCGGATGGGTGGCGACGGAGGGTGGCGACCCCGCTGCCTGGAGATTTTTTTTATTTTTTTTAATTTTTTTGGAATTTTGTTTTAAGATGTAAACAATGAATGAAAAAAGAAGGAATTCTTTTAAATCCGAAAAACAGGAGATAAAAAGGATAAAGAAATTCTTTTTTTTCTTTTTTTCTTTTTATATGATCCTGCAAAACAAATGTTAGAAATAAAGCAAACAAATGATTTTTTTGTATTAATTTTTATTTAATTACAAATCGGAAAATGAATGAGGATTCGACGAAAGTGGAGGATTCGAATCCAATCTCCGGCCACCGTACGCACCGGAGTTGAGAGATCGTGGACGGTAGAAAATGAAGGCGGAGAGATCACGATGATGAGATGAAAAATCGAGTCGGTGGCGGATCAAATCGAGATGGATTTTTTCAAGATCTAGAGAAATAAAAATGACAACGAGATCAAAAAATGCGATGAACTAAACTACGATTAAAATAAGATAAAAGTACGAAGAAAAATATGGATCTCACCTTAGGAGCGGAAAATAGACCGTGATCGCCTCGACAAGGCCGACTCGCTGTCACTGGACGACTTGTAGGCTAGGCAACTTCCTCGACGAAATTTCTCTCGGAGATCAGATTCCTCTCTCTAAAGATTGATCAAGTTGAAATGAGGGAGAAGGAGCCATATAAATAGGAAAGAGATGAAATTTGAATTTTTTGAAATTTTTTTGGATAAAGAGAGATGAAAATTGAAGTGAATTTTTGAAAAAGAGAGATGAAATTTAAAATGAATTTTTGAAAAAGAGAGATAAAAAAATAAAATGAATTTTTGAATTTTTTGGTGGAAGGGAGTTGAAATTTGAAATGAAGATAAAAGAGAATTAAAACTAATTACAAAATTATCTAATTTTTTGAATTTTCGTCACTTATTTAATTTGAATTAAAAAAATGTTATTTTTTTATTTTTTATAAAGGTTAATTTAAAATAGCAACTATATACATATACTATATACATATGTGACACTAAATACAAGGTTAAATGACGAAATTAGCCCTTTTTTGTTTTTAAAGAATTTTAATTTTTTTATTTTTATTTTTATTAAAAAAAATCAATGGGATTAAATACAAATATATACAAATACAATATGCACAAAAATACAAGGGAAAATTGCACAAACCACCCCAGAAAACCGACTTTTCAACAGTAACTCCAAAAATTATTAAAATATAGCCATTTGAAAGATAATTTAATTTCGAGTCTAATGAAACTGAGATTGATTCGATTTGAGCTCATATGGAGCCGGAATTGGTCTTTCAATTAGTGCTTAGTGGCTTTTTCCAAGTGTGGCTACTTTTATTCTGTACATGATTTAATTGTGCAATCAATTTAAGTACTTAGAACACATTTTATTTACAACTTTGGTTTTGAATGTTATTTGATTTGAGATCAATTAAGGTACAAACAAATTAGTGTCAGTTTTATACGGATATATACAAAATAAGTGAGATTACATTTTTTTGGATTTTCTGGTTAAGGACCCTATCTCCTCCTACTTTATTCCTGGTCGATCAGGTCAAGTCTTGACCTTCTTTTGGGGTTCGGGTCAGCCTGTATACAGTCTTCCTTTTTTTAATTTTCTTTTCTTTATTTTTTTATTTTATTTTCTTTATTTTTCCTTTTTTTTATTTATTAATTTTAGGTTAAAATTAGCAAGAAATGTACAATATTTACACACAGATGCAAGTTAGTAAGAATATGGAGTTAGCATTATATGCAGGTGTTTTATAAGGGATTTTAAGCTAAAATAAATGAATAAAGATGACGAATCGCAGATTCATCATCCCCCTATGCTTTACCTTTGCTAGTCCCTTAACAAACACTTATTTGGAAGAATAAGTGAAGAAAAAGAAAAAGAAAAAGAAAGGGAAAATAAAAAATGTAGGACAACATTGAGTATTAAACTTCTCTTCATAAAATTGTAGTTTGGAGCTCTGTCGGACCTTTGGATTATTAATGTGTCGGAACTTCTGTGAGACTTAGAATTTTAAAAATGACAGCCTTCAAGTTCTACACATCATTGTCACAGTTTCGGCTCAGAAGTCATCTTAGATCAATCCTCTTCCCAAAGCACACCCTATGAACATTGAACAATCGACTCATGTGTGTGAAAGGTTTTAGCTCTTCCCATCCAGAATGCCAGACTACCATGCAAATCTCTTCTCCAATAACTCGTCCTCGGGGAGTAAGGTATTTCCTTCTAAGGTCTGTCGCGTTGTGTTCACAATCGAATAGGGGGAGAAGTTAGAAGAAGGAGAAAAGAACTGGATGGTGGCCAGTGTAGTCACCTCTCCTTGTGAAGCTGGCCAGTGTAGCCGAGTCTCCACCAAGATCTGCTGGTTTTCTTGAAGCTTGGACCTTTTTGGTCAGATATTTATTTGGTAGTGGCTTGTTTGTATTTGAATTTTGGTGCTTGGATCTTGTTGTGCCCCTACGGATATAGAATCTTTTATTTCCGTACATTTTTTGGGGTCTTAGAAAAAATTGTGCCCAGCCGTCCATCCCTTTTCCGAAGCTTTATTTCAACCCGTACTTCGGTCTTTAGATTTCCACGCTACCAGAAAAGAAACTCACACAGTCTTCCAACATACCGTCTGAGTTGAGCTAAGTGCATAGTGCGAGAGTACAAATTGATTCCCTATTCCAGAGTTATACCCAGAATGAAGAGACCAGGTTAGACACTAAGAGTCAAACGCTGCAGATTGTCATGTGGAACTCAAAGAATTAAGTCAAGGACCTGAAGCTTCTAAAATCCTATTTCTCAGTGAAGTTCCTCTGAGAATTAGGTGGATCAAGGTCCAACTAAGCTCCATTCTTCAATTTTATTCCATACATAGTTTAAATGTCAATACTATCCTGAAAAATGCACATGCAAATGCAAAATATGAACAATGCAGAGAGTTTTTTTTGGAAAAGGAATGATGCACATGTGAAAAGAACACACATTTTTTTTAACAATTTTCTAATTTTGAAGTTTTTATGGATTTTTTTTGAGGAAAATAATTGCAGATGTGAAAGAAAGGTTTTTTTTCTTTGAATTTTGCAAATTTTTATAGACTTTTGGTTTTGTAGTTTTTTTTAAGAAAAAAAGGGTTTGTAAAATATATACAAGTACGTACAAGATTTTTTTTTTGTGTTTTGTTATTTTTTTGTTGTTCTCTTCTTTTTCTTTTTGATTTTTTTTGCTTTTGTTTTTGTTTGTTTTTGTTTGTTTTTTTTGGTTTGTTTTTGCTTTTGTTTTATTTTTTTGTTGTTTTTATATTGTTTTTTTGTTGTTTTTTTGTTGTTTTTTTATGCACGCGGATTTTACAAACTAAACACATAACCCCCCAAATAAATGTATTTAAAAGTACAAGTTATGTCTAAAGTATATATACAATATATACGACACCCCTATACTTAGCTCGAACTATGTCCTCATAGTGATCAGAGAGCGAAAAAGGAAGACATAACTCGTGCTAAGTATAGAAAAGTGAAAAGAAAAGATAACAAGAAGAGAAGATGGTGATCCCCCCTATACTTAGGATTAAGTAATCCTAAGTATAGTAGAGTGTACAAAAGGGGAAAACTGATGACGAGAATGTACATACTCAAAAATAAAAAAAACACGATATGAACAACATCACCCCCTATACTTAAGGTAGAGTATCCCTAAGTATAGGCAACAACAAAAGTGATGAACAGGACGAATATAAACAACACAAACCACTCACCCCCTATACTTCGGATAAAGCACATTCTAAGTATAGCATATATACACACACACACAGAAAAGGGGTGAATTATAAAACGAGAGAAGAAAGAGTGAAACGAGAGGATATACAAGAGGAGTGGATGTACAAAGGTCAAGAAGGTAAAAAACGAACCTTCTTGCGGGAGCGCTGAGGTATGAATTTGACAAGGTGTAGGTCGATATTGGGATCATCATTAGATATAAACTGAGTAGAATCGACAAAGAATGTATCCTCAACGGTTTCAGATTGTGCAGTCCTAAACCGATTATTGGAAGTAGTATGGTCATGTCTGGCCTGGGAAGTCTCGCAAACATCAAAGTAAAATGGCTCGAAATGATTATCAGAAAAAGTAGGATCAATTTCATCCTGGCGAGCCTCTACCGGATCATCATCTTTATCAAAAGGCCCAAATTCCTTTATAAAAGCAATCAAATCAAATTTGGCCTGATCGGTCTCATCTGAATCAGGGTGAATAGGAACGGACTCATGAGTGGAAGTAGTCAAATCATGTCCGTCCTGTCTAGTCTCAGATTCTGCCTTCCGGTCTAAGGTGTCTATCGTGTAAATTCCACGGATGTCATCAATATATCTCCACATACCAGAAGGGGGAACTCCAAGGTCTATGCTTTTCGAGTCTTCCTCCTTGAAGAGGAATTTCTGGGTTTCCGTATCATCCAACATATAACAAGAATCTCTGATATTATCATCGATGTCAAATTCCTTGGGGTTGGCTAACAAGGACGGGCTCTCATGGGATGTGGGTCTCTGGTCGATAGTTGGTGTAATGATCAACACATCGCTCCCTACATCAGAACGGAAGCGAATCTCTCCTGAACGATAATGATGAATCCACATTTCATCATCTTTATTCTATCATTTTGGCCTCAAAAACCCTGGCAAATGCCCATAAATAGCCTTAATTCCTGCATTTTAGCATCCATGCACATAGGTGTAAATAGTGTATAAAATGTGGTTTTTAAAAGCCAAAATCATAGAATAAATAAAAGAAAAGAAAAAGAATAAAATATTGTAAATATTTTATGACCTGAAACCCCGAGACCTAGGCATCTTGATGAATAGGTCGACAAGGAATAAAGTAGGGGGAGATAAGGGCCAAATACCTATATTCATTAATTCATTCTTTATTTATTTTGGGACCTATTTTTGTTTCCACTTTTTGTGCATCAAATAAAGAAACTTTGTACATGAAAGTTTTAACTAAATTAATAAAGAAAAATACAAAATTGATTTCACTGAAAAATAATGTACAGATAAAAAGTTATGGTCTGAATAAAAATCCAGAACCCCAACTTCCCAGACCCGTATCTCACAAATAAAAACTCCAAATGCAGCAAACTCACCTTTAATTGTATATAGAATAAAATAAGCTATTTAATGGTGGTGGTTTCGCATTTGGCGGAGCTACGGTTTGAAAGTTGAGTTTTGGACCCTCATTGTATACTTGTACAGATTAAAATATTCAATTTATTATTTATTCATTATTTTTATATTTTTATATTTTTATAATTTTGTAATTAATACTTATAATGATTATGTACATTAAAATAAAAATAAAAATGCAAAGAAAACTCAAAATAAAAATAAACACATATATAAATCATACTGGTATTATACCTATATTTATACCTATACATTTTATACTTATATACCAAACATCTCAGAAAAATAAAATAAAAATAAATTTGTGTACATAAAAGTATTTTATAATTTTAGAAAATAATAAATAAAAATAATAACATTAAAATATATAAAATAAAAATAAAAGAACAAAATATATAGATATTATACCTATATAGGCCAAAATAAGTAACTTCTAAAATACATCTCATAAAATTAATTAAAATTCATAATAATATACTTCATAAATTAATAAACATTTTTTATTTTTTAACCAAAATGAAATTCGTCCATTTACTATTTTATTTCGATTTTTGAAATCATTTTTTGAGGTGGACCAACCAGGTTGGTCTGACAGTTGACCAAGGTCAACTGTCTGACCTTCTCCTCCAGACTTGTCAGAAGCGTTTTTGTCCCATCTTCTCGCCATTTTCTAGGCTCCACCTTGCACCAAATCGTGTCGATGCCTTCAAAGTTTTTGCTCCTCGGTTAGTGGTGAATCACGCCCAAGTGATTTCTTGGGCTGAGGACCACTAATCGAAGCGTTTGACCCTCGTTCCTCTCGCCGTCCGTCAACCCTTCAAAAGAGAACCTCAGACTTCGATTCGAATTTTAATCATTCTTCCGCCATTTCTACCCTCAAACCCCTGGCCCTTCGTGCTCCTGGTGACAGCAGGCGTCGAATCGAGCCTGGGTTTGTAGTGTTTGGCGTCGAATTGAAGCGATTCGACCCTCGCCGGAGCTCCGCCCGAAGCCATCCACTTCCGTCTCCGGTGAGCTTCTCCCTCTTATTTTTCCATTTTCTTGTAGCATTAGTGTAGATTAGGGTAGGTTTATGTCAGTTTTGTATTTCGTTTTTGCCAATCACCGTGAACACTCGATCGAACCCACAGCGGAGCTGAGCTCCGCCCATCGTTTCCGGCCATACCATACCTCGACCCGACCGCCTGTCACCTCCATCCTTCTCCCCTTCACTCCGTCGCTCCGCTCCACCCATCATTTCACCTCGATCTCGCCCAGATCGAGTCGTCTGAGCTCCCCTCTCTGCCGCTCGCCGGAGCTACTCGCCCGAGCCATCCTCCGCCTCCATCGAACCACCCGAGACCACCATTTTGCTCGCCTGGTTTTTGTGGACCTAACTTTGCAGGATAGAGCCAAGGAGAAGGCTCCTTCGACCATCGAAAGATCCAGGACCACCCGCCCAGGTCGCCTCCGCCGTCCGAGCCATCCACGCCGCCTCCGCCTCGCCGGAGGCCACCATCAGATGCGGAAGGGCCCCAGGATCCTTTTGCCCTTGATCCGGGGGCCGGAGCGGCCGTGTGTCGGCCGCAATCGCCGATCAAAGCTCGCCGGGGAGGTGTTCTTCGTGAACCTCCCCCTGCCGTTGGATCAGACGCCATCTCCAGACGCCACGTACGCCGTCCGATCGCTCAGTGTCCCCAGCCGTCCGATCGTCCTTCGAAGATCTGATCTCAGCCATCCAGACGAAGGGGTACGCACCGTCAGATGCGCGCCACGTGGATTAGTGAAGCTCCATCGGCCGCACGATCGATCCCAGTGGGTATTTTGCATCTCCGACCCACGCATTTTTGTATTTATGCTTTAGTCCTAGAACTTTTATTTCAAGTTTAAAAAGTTTTGAAATATTTGCACTTAGGCCCTCATATTTTCACTATTTGCACTTAGGTCCATGCCACGTCACCTCACGTGACTGGGGCGCGTGTTTTTTGGGCATTTTGCACTATTTATCCCGAACTTTTAAGTATTTGCAGTTATACCCCTGTGCGTGGTTATTTAAATATGTTTGTGGGTTAATTGCATGTATGCCCTACCGACTTTTGATATTTACAAATATGCCCCTGTGAATGATATATCACGTGTTTTGCGCGTGTCTTTTTGGCGAAAATTGCACCTAAGCCCCTGGATGTTTCTATAATTACATTTATACCCCTGCTAGGCTTAGAATTTTTTGTGCTTAGCCTATTTATTTCACGCCTCATTTAATTGCCAAAAATTCTCAAAAAATATGTTTAAGCTCCTGTTTGCTTCTACTTTCACGCCACATTTTTAGTTTCTAATTTTATTGCATTTTTAGATTTATTAAAAATCAAAAACATGTTGTTTCAACACTTTCTAGCTTAGAAAATACCAAAAAAATATTAAAAGGTCTTAAAAAATTCCAAAAATATTCTCTGTTGTGTGTTTTGACCTATTTTATTTTCAATCCAAAATTTACTAAAAATCTCAAAAGAAAAACCTTAAAAATTCGAAAATACTTAAAAACTTCAAAAAATTCTAGAAAATAGTAGAAAACTCTAAAAATTGTAAACTCGAGTTCTGTGGTTTCCTGTTTTTATTATCTTTATTTTAAAATTAGTTTGCAAAATTTTTGTGATTGTTCGCTATTTTTAATTTCCATTTTATCTCCAGCCAGCATATTATTCCCTGTTTTGCTTCATTTTATTATTTAAAAATACCAAAAACAATCTGAAAATTACCCAAAAATCATAAAAACAGTCGAAAAATATAAAAAGACCAAAAAGATTTTTTTTCTGAATTTTTGACTATTTTTGCATATTTTTATTAATATTCTAGCTTCTCTTCTATTACATTGTCTTTATTTTCCAATATTGAAAAAGAAAATAGAAAAAATATAAATTATAAAATTCTAAAAATCTAAAAATTAAAAACCAAAATACAAAATTAAAAATTAAATAAAAAATAAAAAAAATTAGATTGGTTAAGTGGCTTATTAGACCTAGGTTTGGATTTTCATCTACACTCTACACCCTTGTTTCCTGTGTTCGACCCCTACTTGCTTGCCACTGTACATTTTTAGTAGGGTATAATAAATTTTAATCCTTGCTATTCATTCCTTGATTAATTGTGTGGGTTAATTGTTGACGAACGAAGAGGCTTGAGTAGTCGCATCAGCGACAGTGAGTCTGTGTTGTCAGACCACTATTTAGCGGCTCTCGCTTTTTCGCTTTTCAGATAATCAATAACAGCTCCCGTAGATGCGAGGAAAGGCCGTCCCAGGATGATTGGAGGGTGCTCCACAGGGGGGGAGGTCTCCATGGGCATTATAACAAAATCCAAAGTAAAATTCATGCCCTGAATAGAAATGACAGCATTTTCTAGGAATACCCTTTGGCCTCTTGATAGATCCATCAGCAAATTGAACTATCATCCTGGTTTTCTTGAGAGGCCCAAGATGAAGAGACTGTACCATAGAGAAGGGTATTATATTAATTGACGAACCACCGTCAAGGAGAGTGTTATCACAAGAATAGTCAGATATGGAGCAACTCACAAGAGGTGTGGCACTGTTCCCTTTCTTAAAATACGGACGGTGAGAGATGGCGTAGGCAGTGGCCATGGTCAAGATGTGATGCTCAGATCTTCTCCTTCTCTTTCTCTTCTTGTGTTGAAGAGTAGATAAATCTGTCATGGCCTGTTGAAGTGGAGATTTAATGATCTCATGAAGGGTGGCTACCACTTCGGGTTCAGTCAACATTTTTTTGAATTTTTGGACCTCATCCATACAAGGGAGGAGGTCAGAATCAACATTTACACGAGGATTGCCAAGAGCAGTCTGTATAGTGGCATCCTCGGGGTCAAGGTTGGGACATGTGGTGGATGATTGTGTGGGAAAATGATTGGGCATTTGGGTCCTCTCCTCACAAAATGAATCAATAATGTGTCTCCCAGAATCTTTTTGGATTTTTAAATTTTCATTTTTTTGTATTTTGGGCGACTGCAAGCTCTCATGATTATCCTCAAGTGAATCCATATCCTCAAATATTGGAGCAGCATTCTGGCTCGTATTTATATTAAAGAGACTGTTAATTCTCGAATTCATATGCTCCACCATCTGGTTCAGTGTCTCAAGAATGGAAATCATGAAAGGTGATTCCAAAATATCAGGACCGGGTGGGCTGAATGAGGGTGGGGTGAAAATCAAAGTCCTCCGCTTCCTGAAATAATGGGTTAGGCGGATATGCACAAAAATCAGGAGGAAAGTCCTCCTGGAAAAAGGAAGGTGGATCGTCTGGAGAGTACGAGGTATCCGTGAAGATCGGGTTAAAATAACTCCAGTCGGCCATCTTCGAAACAAAAGGCGGGATCGGGAGAGCACGAGCGGTCAAGTCAAAAGATATGGAGAAAAAGGCACAAATGCACAGAAGGATCTAGCAACCACACAAGCAATCAAACACAATACAAACCCCCAATTCACCAACTCGCGCAATGTGAAGACCGTGAAGATTCGATCTCTTAATCTTGTCTATTTTAGAGTTAGGTGATAATCAAAAAAGTTGTACAAATACTTAGGCTGAATTATGGGATTTGGGCACTAACCTTAGTGTGTACGCGAGCAAGTTAAAACGAATACAATGAGGGGGTGACTCTCCCCAAAACAATGATTTTTCTTTGTATTTTTTAGGGCTGAGTTTTCTTTAGCAGTCTCGGTTTTAGCAGTTATCACTTGGTTAAAATATATTCAATGAATCGCCTACCGAATGTCCAATTTCCTTTTAATTATGTGAGTGAAAACATGGAAGGAGATCGGAAATGCCAATGCGCGATTAAAAACAATGATGCATGCAGGGGTTAGAGATGCGTACCTTGTCGCCAGCACTCTACATGCAAGTGATCTGCGCAGGATTTAAATAAACTATCCTATATGCAATGCAAGTGAACCGTCCTAAATGATAGCTTCTATTAACGGGCAAGAACAAGTTAATTTGACTAAGTCCAAATTACGCTCTACTCTATAGGCACAGAAATATCTTGTTTATGGTGTTTGGACATAATTAATTACCTGGCTCAAGCAAATTAATTAAAGCAGTCAAGAGGTAGCTCACGAAATCCGCGGAAAACAAAGAAAAATAAAGGCGATGAAAACAAAACTGGTGAGGTCCCCCAAGTGCACCGGCACTTGACAAAACAGACCCCGCAACAAATGAATGTCCTGTTACAAAGTTCAAATGGAAAAGAAACTCTCTCTCTCTCTCTTTTTAAATTTTTTTCGTCTCCTTCACTTCTTCTTCTCCTCTTCTCACGCTATCCTACGGCTTGGTGAAGAATCAAGCCGCCTCCACGTCGCTTGGGTGCTTCGGCTCTCCTAGGATTGCCTCCTTCGCTCTGCGAGCCCTCGCAAGAAAAGAAAAGAAAAATGTGTAAGAAAAAAAATTATCAAATATGAGAAAAAAATGAAATGAATGTAATGATATAAACAGTGAAGTGAATGGAAAAATATACAACCAAGAATAGCAGGTCAAAAGAGAAACCTAACTACCCTCGCCGTGCCTCCCCGGTAATGGTGCCATTTTGTTGATCAGGATTTTGCGGGGACGGAAATAATTGATGATAAATAAGTTGATCGGTCGTTGCTTTGATCCCCAAAAACCCGTATCAACAAAAAAATAATTTTTTTTAAATTTTGCTACTTATTAACCAGTATAGCGGACAGGGTCGAACTCAGGGAGGCTACAATTCCTGAGGGTTATTCAATTAATCACAAACTAATTAAGAGAAAACATGAATCTCAAAGGACAACTATCCTTGGTTTTTGTGATTTTTTTGAATCTTTTTATTTATTTTTATTTTTTTATTTTTATTTTTTATTTTCTGATTTTCAAAATTTTTAGTGATTTTGATTTTGCAATTTTTTTTAATTTCCAAAAATAACGAACAATATAAACAAGGACAAAAATATGCACACCAACTTTTTTTTTGCAATTTTTCAATTAGTCAAAAATACTCAAAAAAATCTAAAGAAAATGTTTTTGGGTTTTAAAATTTTGAAATGTTTTTGAGAATTTTTATAGATTTTTCAGATGTTTCATATTTTTCTAAAAATCAAACAGTGAGAAAACAAGAAAATGTGCACAGCCTGAAGTAATTTGCAATTTAAAAATCTTTTAAATACCTAAAACTCCTGGAAATTATTTTTAAGATAAACTAGAGGCAAATATCTACAAATAGGAACTGAAATCACAATTTTTGGATTTTTTGTAGATTTTTTATGATTTTTAGAAGATTCTTGATATTTTTCATTTTTTTAGGTTTTATAAATAGATAATGCGTGAAAATTGGTCAGAAATCAAAAGACAATGAAATACAACTACTCTATTTTTTTGGAAATTTTGGAACAATATTCGAATTTTTATGAATTTTTGAATTTCAGGAAGACAAAAAGGCACTGTTTTTGATTTTTTAATAATAATACATGAAGGCAAAATGCAATAAAAAATTTATGCTAGATGGATATGAACATCAGGAGCATAGCACATTTTTTGCAAAATTTTTGGATCACAAATAACATTTATTTCAATGAAAAGATCACGCAAATTATTGTTCTGCGGTTCAGGAACTAAAATGTAAATACTGCAAAAGTTTTGGACTGAAATGTAAAATTGTTTAAAGTTTTTGCAGAATAAATAAAATCAAGAGGAATGTCGTAATTTACCCAGTAAGGAGCATGCAAAACGTGTGACTTGAGGCTCTGGCAAGGGACCTTTCTGTAATATTCAAAACCTTGGCGGGCGTAGCTGTAATTTCAGAAACTTCTGAGGGCTTGAAGTGAAGTTTTTCCAATATTAGTTTAATGCCTTAGGGTTCTTCTGTGGATCTCTTCATTTCTTCTCAAAGCGAGTCACGATAGGAGTCGCCGCCCCTTGCTTCTTCTCCACGCAAGGGCGGCGACGATGGAGTCAAGGGGGGTCGCGGCAACGGGGCTCGCAGGAGCGGCAGTGGGGCAGTGCCTGCTGGAGTTTGCGGGCTTCTTCTTGCTGTGGGGCCGCGCGACGGAGGAGAGGGCGGTTGACGGCGAAGAGCTGCCGCCTCGCGTGGCTGCGGGAGGATGGAGAGCGGAGGTGCGGCGTTAAAGCGACAAGGGGGCACTCCGCGCGTGGACGACGGAGTAGAGAGCTGCGCGGTGCCGAGCTCGGCGTCAGAGGAGGCGCAGCAGGAATCGGCGGAGGGCACGAGTGCGGCGGCGTCGCCTTGCAGCAGGAGGCGAGGTCGGCTGGGCGGCTAGAGTGCGGAGCTGCGGCTATGGCGGCTCTACTGCCTGCGGATGGGTGGCGGCGGAGGGTGGCGACCCCGCTGCCTAGAGAATTTTATTTATTTATTTTTTTAATTTTTTTGTAATTTTGTTTTAAGATGTAAACAGTGAATGAAAAAAGAAGGAAAAACTTTTTTTAATCCGAAAAACGGGAGATAAAAATGATAAAGAAATTCTTTTTTTTATTTTTCTTTTTATATGATCCTGCAAAACAAATGTTAGAAATAAAGCAAACAAATAATTTTTTTGTATTAATTTTTATTTAATTACAAATCGGAAAATGAATGAGAATCGGCGAAAGTGGAGGATTCGAATCCGATCTCCGGCCACTGTACGCGGCCGGAGTTGAGATCGTGGACGGTAGAAAATGAAGGCGGAGAGATCACGATGATGAGATGAAGAATCGAGTCGGTGGCGGATCAAATCGAGATGGATTTTTTTAAGATCTAGAGAAATAAAAATGACAACAAGATCAAAAAAATGCGATGAACTAAACTACGATTAAACTAAGATAAAAGTACGAAGAAAAATATGGATCTCACCTTAGGAGCGGAAAATAGACCGTGATCGCCTCGACAAGGCCGACTCGCTGTCACCGGATGGCTTGGAGGCTAGGCAACTTCCTCGACGAAATTTCTCTCGGAGATCAGACTCCTCTCTCTAAAGATTGATCAAGTTGGAATGAGGGAGAAGGAGCCATATAAATAGAAAAGAGATGAAATTTGAATTTTTTGAATTTTTTTGGATAAAGGGAGATGAAAATTGAAGTGAATTTTTGAAAAAGAGAGATGAAATTTAAAATGAATTTTTAAAAAGAGAGATAAAAAAATAAAAAGAATTTTGAATTTTTTTGGTGGAAGGGAGATGAAATTTGAAATGAAGATAAAAGAGAATTAAAACTAATTACAAAATTATCTTTTTTTTGAATTTTCGTCACTTATTTAATTTGAATTAAAAAATGTTATTTTTTTATTTTTTATAAAGGTTAATTTAAAATAGCAACTATATACATATACTATATACATATGTGACACTAAATACAAGATTAAATGACGAAATTAGCCCTTTTTTGTTTTTAAAGAATTTTAATTTTTTATTTTTATTTTTATTAAAAAATCAGTGGGATTAAATATAAATAAATACAAATACAATATGCACAAAAATACAAGGGAAAATTGCACAAACCACCCCAGAAAATCGACTTTTCAACCGTAACTCCAAAAATTATGAAAATACAGCCATTTGAAAGATAATTTAATTTTGAGTCCAATGAAACTGAGATTGATCCGATTTGAGCTCATATGGAGCCGGAATTGGTCTTTCAATTAGTGCTTAGTGGCTTTTTCTAAGTGTGGCTACTTTTATTTTGTACATGATTTAATTGTGCAATCAATTTTAGTACTTAGAACACATTTTTATTTACAACGTTGGTTTTAAATGTTATTTGATTTGAGATCAATTAAGGTACAAATAAATTAGTGTTAGTTTTATATGGATATATACAAAATAAGTGAGAATACATTTTTTTGGATTTTCTGGTTAAGGACCCTATCTCCCCCTACTTTATTCCTGGTCGATCAAGTCAAGTCTTGACCTTCTCTCGGGGTTCGGGTCAGCCTGTATACAGTCTTCCTTTTTTTATTTTATTTTATTTTCTTTTTTTCTTTTCTTTTCTTTATTTTTCCTTTTTTTCTTTATTTATTTATTTTAGGTTAAAATTAGCAAGAAATGTACAATATTTACACACAGATGCAAGTTAGTAAGAATATGGAGTCAGCGTTATATGCAGGTGTTTTATAAGGGATTTTAAGCTAAAATAAATGAATAAAGATGACGAATCGCAGATTCATCAGACACACAAACACATGAGAAAGAGGTGAACGATAAAACAAAAGAAGAAAGAATGAAAAACGAAAGTAATATATACAAAAGAATATCAACTTAGCCATCAGACATAGAAGAAGGAATCAAAGGATCATCGTCTGATACAAAAAAATGGAGCCAGCCACAGACAAGAATGTATCATGCTCAACGTGCAGCTTCAGCAACTGTCCGTTCACAACAAATGGATGTACGCCAGATGATTAACCAGAAATGACAATACTACCATTGTCACGCACAACTCTCACAATGAACTATCCTGACCATTTACTTTTAATCTTGCCGGGGAACAACTTCAATTTCTCATCAAACAACCAAACTTTCTGATCCAGGATGAAAGTCTTTCTCTTAATGTGTCTATCATACCAATGCTTGATTTTCTCCTTATACATGAATGTGTTATCATAGGTGAAATCTCGAACTTCTAGCAATCTGACAACAAACACAACATTGAACAAATTCTGTAGCATCCTTGAACATAGTTGACCGCCATAGGACACTCTGAAGAACTTTCGCTGCCGTGCACTTCCCCGAATGAAGCCCACTCTAATTTGTGATAATTCTCAAGCACACTGGTGTATTCCTACTGAGGAATGCACCTCTTCCAGATATAATCCACACCCTCATGAAATAGGCATGGATCCTCCCACTGGAAAATGGATCTCTGACGGAAATTTGTCTATCTTGTACCTTGGCTAATCTTATGGAACTTTATTGGAGACAAGATAGTTCACAATATCAACGTACCACAGAGTGAGGCAACATACAAAATCGCCTCATCTGGAAAAGTCTTTGATATAGGAAGTAGTAACTACTCAGGGGACTCTGCATCTGTGATCCGAGAAAGGTGATCTGCCACAACATTTTTCACTCGAGGCTTGTCTCGAATCTCTAAACCAAACTCCCAGAGATGAAGAACCCATCTGATAAGGTGTGGTTTGGCATCCTTATTTGAATGTAAGTACAATATGGCAGTATGATCCGTCTAAACATAGACATATGAACCCAGAAGATAGGAGTGGGACTTCTCTAAAGCAATCACCACAACTAACATCTACTTATATGTAACTATGTAATTGTGTTGTGCCTCATCGAGAGTCTTACTAGCATAATGTATGGCAAACAATATCCCATCCCTTCTCTACCCTAAAACAACTCGAACTGTAAAATCTGACACATCCGTCATGATCTCAAAAGGGGGAGGCCAATCAAGTGGCTGAAGGACAGGAGCACTAGTAACCGTATCTTTCATCTGATGGAATGCAAGGCTGACTTTCTCATCAACAATAAACTTACTATCCTTGCATAGAAGCTTATTCAAAGGCCTGGTGATCTTGCTAAAGTCCTTAATGAATCACATATAAAATCCAACATGCTCATGAAATGATCTCGGCTATTTAAAATTCTATGGCGGCTCTAGCTTGGAGATCACATTAATGTTTACCGGGTCAGCCTCCATACCATGTTCATAGATGACATGGCCCAATACAATTCTATTAGTCACCATAAAGTGACTCTTCTCCCATGAGAGTATTAAGTTTATCTCACAACAATGATGAATTACTCAGTCTAAATGAGCAAGACACGAGTCGAATCTATCTCTATAGATCGAGAAATCATCCATAAAGACCTTTAGAAAACTATCTACCATGTCGGTAAAATGACCAACATACACCTCTGGAATGTAGCGGGAGCGTTACACAATCCAAAGGGCATCCATCTAAAGATGAAGGTGCCAAACAAACAAGTAAAAGTAGTCTTCTCTTGATCTTTATGAGCAACTGATACTAGGTTATATCCTGAGTACCATCCAAGAAACAAAAGAACTCCTTTCCTGCCAACCTCTCAATAATATGATCAATAAAGGGCAACGGAAAATGATCTTCTTGGTTACAGATTTCAGGCATCGGTAATCTACACAGAAACACCGTGAATTGGGTACGAGTCGGAATCTCCTCACCATGATTGTTCGTCACAATTGTAATTCTAGATTTCTTCGGACCACATGCAACGGACTGACCTACTTGGAATCCAAAATGGGATAAATGAAGCCAACATCACACCATTTCTTGATCTCTTTCATGACAACATCCCAGAGATTAGGATTCGGATGGTGCTAAAACTCACGGGTCAGCATGTTGTCATCCTCTAAGTAGATATGATGCGAGGACAAAGTTGTACTAATCCCATGGAGATCCGAAATATTCTAGCCAATAGCATTGCATTTTCTCTCAAGAACCTCTAGCACACGAGATTCTTGATCACCAGTCAACTGCGATCTAATCATGATCGGAAACATTTGGGGGCACCTGCAAGCAAGGCATACTTTAGTGTCGAGGGTAAAATCTTGAGATCATGTGGAATCTAAATCTGTTGTACAACAACCTCTGCAACTGCACTGGTAGAAGGTAAAGGATCTCAATATGTGTACTGTCCATCGTGACTACTATAGGCTCAACAAGTAATGTCTCAGAAAGACCAACTGTAAATAATCTCTTCTCAGATAGAGATGGCTCATCAGGATGCTTAAATATCTCAGAAAACTCATCAACAAAAATCTCAGATATCTCAACATGAGGTGTGTCATCAGCAATATCAGAATAATGTATCTCAGGCATATCAGAATGTACCTCCGAAAGCAACTCAAAATGTATCTCAGATATCTCAGTAATAATCTCATCAGCATGTACCTCATACAACACAGGGTGATCCTCAGAATACAGCTCAAACAGTCTATCAACTGACAACTCAGAATAATAAACAAGGAAGCTAAAGGCGACAATGCTTTCCAAGGGTTCTGTATGGGAAAGGAACTCCTGAGTATCCATGAAATCAGTAAAAAGATCGGTATAACGTATCTTGGCAACAAAATCATACTCCCCAGAATCTGGTGTAAATAACTCTCTCTCATATATTATTGATGGTAGTAGTGATAACCTTGAATCTGGTATTGTCTCAATCCTCACCTTGTCACTGTGGGAGTAAAAGGTGATCTCTTCAGTACCATAATCAACTACCGATTTGGCTATTCGGAGGAACGACCAACCAAGTATGATTGGGGTATGGAGTAACGATGTAGGCGTATCCATATCCATGACAACAAAAGCAATTGGGAAGATCATGACTTGCACGGTTACGATAATGTCTTCGAGAATATACCTCGGCCTCTTAATCGATCTATCAGCAAACTGAAGGATCATCTTGGTGGATCTAAGAGCTCCCAACCCAAACTCAGTAAGTAGCGAGGATGGTATAAGATTGATGGAGATAACACTATCGAGAAGAGTGTGATCGAACTCCTACTAAAAAAATCTGGCAATGAATGTGGGGTGCTCTCGTATATTTCTTTTTAGGTGGGAGGTTGCTGATGGCGTGAACAATGGCATGGTCAAGATATGCTTCTCTGTTCTAGGTCATCTACTCTGCTTGGGCTGACACTTTCTAGTACATGCTTCTTTCATTTCCCTTTTCACTACGGGAATGTACTCCATGGCCTTAAGGAGCAGCATCTCTAAAAAGATATTTTGTACGATCTCTACCACTATAGGATCAGATAAGGTTGTTTTTAATTTTTGAAATTTTCTTTTATTCAAGGCAGATGGAAAAGACATATAATCTGAACAAATATCAAATTGCACTTTTCTCGTATTAATATTAGAATCAACATGTACAAAAGGATGATCATAATTAATCAGTATAATATCATCCAATACATGTGTAGAAACATAAATAAATAAAAAAACAGAACAGGCTGCTCGGTCTGCTGGTCCTGAAGAAGACTCCGCGATGGGTATGTCCTCCTTTGTAGCTAACTCTACACTGCATATCCCTTTATTCTCTCTGGACGATGGTGGCAGAGAAGAATAAGATGGTGTAAAAAATGATACTCCAAGCTCATGAACTGCAACTCTAGACTACAGCTCGATGTTGTCAGTGTAGCTCTCTCAGCGACCAATCTCTCAATCCCAATGGTTGTGTAGGCGGCTACAATCTCCTACCGCTCCTGAGAGAAATGGCGTCAGATAAACATGTAAAATCAGATGCCACACCGGTCTTGTAGGTGGATGGATCATGGGCTAGCTGCTCCTTGCGTCTAAAGTTGTTGGGATTGGCTTCGACCATTGCTGGTATGAGTGCCTTCACGTTGGTCAGGTCGTTGATGAATCTACGTTTCATCGTCTTTATTCTATCATTTTGGCCTTAAAAACCTAGTAAACGCATGTAAATATGCTTAATTTAGGCATTTTAGCATTCATGCATCATTGTGTAAATATTGTATAAAATGTGGTTTTTAAAGCCAAAATTATAGAATAAAGAAAAGAAAAGAAAACGAATAAAATATTGTAAATATTTTATGAACCAAAACCCCAAGACCTAGGCATCTCGATGACTAGGTCGACAAGAAATAAAGTAGGGGGAAGATAAGGGCCAAAATACAATAAAAATTCCTTTATTTTATTCATTCTTTATTCATTTTGGGACCTATTTTTGTTTCCACTTTTTATACTTCAAAAAAAGAATCTTTGTACATGAAAGTTGTAGATAATTAAATAAAGAAAAATACAAAATTGATTTCACTCAAAAATATTGTACAGATAAAAAGTTATGGTCTGAATAAAACTCCAGAATCCCAACTTCCCAGACCTGTATCTCCCAAATAAAAACTCGAAACGCCCAAACTCACCTTTAATTGTATATAATTTAAAAAAACTATTTAATGGCGGTGGTTTCGCGTTTGGCTGAACTACGGTTTGAAAGTTGAGTTTTGGACCCTTATTGTATACTTGTACAGATTCAAATATTCATTTTATTATTCATTCATTATTTTTACAATTTTATATTTTTTTAATTTTGTAAATATTATTTATAATATATATGTACATTAAAACAGGAATAAAAACCTAAATAAAACACAAAATAAAATACTTGTGAATAATATACATAGGTATAATACCTATATACATACCTATATTATTAATACTCTTATTTTATTAAGTGTATAAAATACATCAGAAAACAAAATAAAAATATAATTAAGTGTATAAAAATATTTTATAACTTAATAAAATAATAAACAAAAATAAATAAATTAAATTCTCAAAATAAAAATAAAATATTAAAATACATAGATAAATATACCTATAAAGGGTATAAATGGTAATTTGTAATTTTATATCTCTAAAAAATACTTAAAAATCACTATAAAATAATTCATAAAATAATAAACATTTTTTATTTAATAACCAAAAAATAATAAATTGATTTTCTATTTTTAAATGATTTTACAAGGTTTATTTCCATGCTTTTTCCTTGTTGGTCCACGTGGACCAACCAGGTGGGCTGGAGAGTTGACCTCGGGTCAACTCTCTGACCCCTGCCTGTGCCCTTATCAGAACGAGCCTTTTTTCCTCGATTTCGCGGAATTTTGGAGGTCGTTCCTTTCCTCTTCTCATGTCGATGCCTTCTGCAAATTTGTTGCTCGAATACCCATGATTCACGCCCAACGTTCATCTTGGGCTTTGGATCATCGCAGCGCCTCGTGCGCCTCGATCTTCGAGCTGCCTCACCACATCTTCAAAAATCACCCGTCACTTCCATGGCTCCTTGAACCCTCTTGAACCCTTGTTTTGACTCCTTGCCGTCGTGCTCTAGACTGGAAGCGTGACAGGCTTCCTCCAGCACTTGCGTGGAGCTCAGGCGAGGGCGGCGGAGGCGCTTCCACCACCTCCGGCCACGTTTGGCTGTCGAGGTCCATCTCAGGTTTTCACACCTTCGATGTTCGTTTTTTTGGTTTTCTCTTGCACCATTTTATTGCCTGTAGCCGTAGGATCCCATCTCTTTTCTCCCCTCGTCGATTTCTCATGTCAAATCATCACCTCAAGCTCCGGCGAGACCCCATTTTCACCATCACCCCCTCATTCTGCGGTCAGGAAGGTCGAGGCAATTTTCCCTCGACCTCCTTAACACATCTCGCAGGTACCTGGAGCTAGAGTCACTTGGAGGGCATTTTTGTACCTCGCCGGAGCTCCTTGGAAGCCCCTCCTTGACTTCGACGCCGAAGGAGAGCTCAAGGATCAACGATGACTTTTGATGCCACCAATCATCGGAGGGCACCTGTAGGAGGAGAGCTGGCCTTTTTGGAGCGTCAAGGGACGCCGGAGAGGAGCGTCGCAGCGGGAGGAAGTTCGCTCCGGCAGAGCTTCTCCCCCGTTCGTCGTTGTTGCTTCCCCGTCGTCGGATCTGGAGCGCCAGCCCAGGAGAGCAGCTGCCGTCCGATTGCATCATCCTCGGTCTTTGATCACGGTGGAGATTATTTAATCGCAGCCGCTCGCGTGAACGGGTACCGGCCGTCCGATCACCACCACGTGTATAAGTGAGATCACCTCAACCGTGCGATCTGCCCTGCCTGGGTAATTTTGCAAGGCTTTACCCAACGTTTTTGTAATTAATTAATTAGCATTTAAACATTCATCGGTTGTTTTAAACTTTTGGATATTTTGCATTTAGCCCCCTAGTTCTGTAATATTCTAATTTGCCCCCTGCCTGGTCACGTGCTTTCACGCACGTGACTTGGCGATTTTGCAGGGCAAATCATGAGGCCTTGTCTTATTTATGTTTAGTACCTAAACTTTTATTAGCAGTTATAATTTTCTGGCATTTTGCATGTAAGCTCTCGTAATTTTGAAATATTGCATTTTCGTCCTCTTAGAGGCGCGCGTGCTCTGGCACGTGAGTTGGGAGTTTTTGCAGGCAAGCCCTCACGGCTTTGGCTATTTGTATTTGGCCCAGGAAGTTTTGAAGTACGTTATAAAATTGCGGGAAAAATTGCGCCGAAGTCCTTCAACTTTTGCATATTTACAGAAATGCCCTTGCCAGATGTGTAGTTTCCATTTGTTGTATCTATTTATTGCATGCATATCTAAATACCTAAAAAATACACAAAAATTACCATAGCTCCCTGCTGCACTCTAGTTTCACACCATATTTTTATTTTACATTTTTATTGCATTTTAATATTTATAAAAATTCAAAACATGCATTTTCACCACTATTTGCATTATAAATCCATAAAAATTATAAAAACACATCAGAAAATTCCCAAAAAATATATTTTGCTTATTTTAGTGTGTTTTAACTTCAGTCTAAAAATCACTAAAAATTACAAAACAAAACTCCTAAAAATTAGAAAAGCCAAAAAACCTTCATAAAAATCTTTAAAATTCCACAAAAATCCTAAAAAATACAATTTCAGTTTCTGAATTTTCCTTGATTTATTAGCTTTAAAATTAACTTGAGGAATTTTGGGTACTGTTTGATATTTTTCCTCCTCATTTTAATTTCTGCCAGCAACCTAGTTCACTATTTTCTAGTATTTTTTACCTTTAAAAATACCAAAAAATTAGGAAAAATCTAGAAAAATCACAAAAACATTAGAAAAATATAAAAAACCTAAAAACATTTTATTTCCTGATTTTTCCTTATTTGTACCTAATTTTATTAACCCATTATCTATCTCTTTCTTACTTTGTATATATATTCTATTAAAAGAAAAAGAAAATATAAAAAATATAAAATATAAAAAGGAAATATAAAAATAGAAAATTAAAAATCAAAATACAAAAATATAAAATCAAAAATTAAAAAAAAATTAAAATTAAAAACCCACAAAAAATAGCATAAATAGACATTTATTCACATTCACACTTTGTGCATTCATTTGCCCCGTTCTACCTGGCTGCTCCTTGTGTTCGACCTCTACACATACTTGCACCTATACACATCTTTGTTGTAGAGTTATAATAAATTTTAACTCCACACATTCACTTTGATTGTCTTATTTGATTGGTGTGGGTTAATCGTTGTTTGAAGTCCGGATTTCGTGTGGTCGATTCAGCGACTGAGTTCCTGCCTTGTGTGGAACTTAAGATCATCGATTTTTGGGTTCAACAAATGGCACCGTTGCCGGGGTGCAACATCGCATAGTTCAGGTTTTTGCTTTGATTGTGATTGTTTGTCTATTTTCGCGGTTTTTATTTTTGCTTATTTTATTTTTCTTATTTTGATATAGCATTTGAATTGTCTAACGACCCTCTCGTTTGACTTTGTCCGAGGTACGCGGATCGAGGGAGGCACTCCTTTCTAGGAGCGCTCGTGCAACCGCGTGAGGCGGCTTTGGCTTCGCACCAAGGCGTACTTGGAGGGAACTTTGAAGACAATTCCTGAGCTTTTATTTTATTGCATTTATTTTTGTAATTTTAGTGAGAGAGTGACTCTATTGTTGTAATAATACATGTACTCAGACACTTGGACATTCGAGCCTAATTTCCAAGTGTTTGTACACCTGGGGGCTCACCGCGGCTTTCTCGTATTTTTAGTCGCATTTTTTTCATTTGTTTTCCGGTTTTGTTTTATTTATTTGTGTGATTGAGCCCTTAGTTATAGGAGTTGCTTGTCGATAGCAGTAGGTCCAAACACCTAATATATTTTCATGTACATATAGTCTACGTTTTGGACTTCACTCTAATAGCAGCTTCTCATCCTAGGGTGATTTCATCGGCTTTGCATTTGCATATAGATTAGGTTTCAATTCTGCTGAGCATCCTTGCATGTAGAGTGCTGGAGGCAAGGTGAGCATTTCTCTTTAGCATACATCATCGATTTGCCGCTTGCATTGCCTTTTCCGACTCTCCCTTTGATTTTGCCAATCTAGGTGCTAAGTGAATTGACTCCTCGTTAGGCTCGTGCATTTCTTATTAAAAATCCAAAAAAAGTGACAATCAAATAAAATTGGGATTGCTAAAATTACTCGACCCTAAAGTCAACCAAAAAAAAATCTCTTGGGGCGAGTAATCCCCTCATTGTCTTCTCTTTTACTTGCTCGCGTACACACTAAGGATAGTGCCAAAATCCCATTTCATCCCCCTAAGTGTTTGTGCTAATCTTCGACTTCTAACCTATCTCTAAAACAGACAAGATAAAAATACCGAATTTTCGGTCTCTACCGAGTTGAGTAGGTGAATCAAGGGTTTGTATTGTGTGAGTTTTGCTTGTGATTGCTTGTGTGTATACTAGATCATCCCTGCGCATTTGCGCCTTCGTCTTCACTTCTCTTAACTTGACCTTCGTGCTCTCCCGATCGTTTTCTTTTGTTTTCGAGATGGACCCCTGGAGCGTCTTCTATCCGGACCTTGCGGATCATTCGTTCACTCCAACCGGTCCACCTCCTTTTTTCCAGGAGGACTTTGCTCCTGACTTTTGTACATATCCACCTCAGCCACAGTATCAGACCTTAGATTTCTACTCACATCCACCACCACCTTCGTATTTTCCACCTTCACATCCACCCGAGTCTGACCTGTTGGAGTCACCTCTCACGATGTCCACACTTGAGACCTTGACCCAGTTCATGTAGAAAATGAATTCGAGGATTGATGACCTCACTTGCATGAATAAGAGCCACATTGATGCTTCACGATCTGACGATTTGAAATCATTTGAGGATTACCATGAGAGCTTGCAATCGCCAAAAATACAAAAAAATGAGAAAAATTTAAAAACACAAAAAGAGTTCGGGAGACACCTGGTTGATTCAGAATGTGAGGAGAGGTACCACTTGCCAGAACCTTTGACCACATAGCCTTTCACACCTTGTCCCACCTTTGACCCCGAGGATGCCGCTGTACAGACTGCTCTTGGCATGCCTCGTGTATATGCTAATTCCGACTTCCTCCCTTGTAGGGAGGAAGTCCAAAAATTAAAAAAATTATTGACTGAACCCAAAGTGGTGGCCACTATTCATGAGATCATCCATGCCCCACTTCAACAAGCCATGACCGATTTATCTGCCCCTTGTCCCAAGAAGAGAAAGCGGAGGAGCAGATCTGAGCATCATATCTTGACCATGGCCACTACCCACACCATCTCACATTATCCCATTCTTAGGAACACTGCCACACCTTTCATTAACTGCACCATCTCTGACCACACATATGATCACACTCTCCTAGACGACGGTGCTTCGATTAGCAAATTACCCTTCTCGCTGGTACAGTCTCTTCACTTAGGGCCTCTCAAGAAAACCAGGATGATCGTATAGTTTGTTGATGGATCAATCAAGAGGCCGAAGGGTATCCTTGAAAACACCGTCATTTCGATTCAGGGCATGAGCTACCATGTTGACTTTGTCGTTTTGCCCATGGAGACCTCCACCGGGGAGAACTCTCCAATCATCCTGGGACGACCATTCCTTGCCTCTGCGAGGGTCGTTATTGACTATGGATTAGGAGAGATTCGCTTCCGTCCTACTAACGTGAGCGAAGTATTGATCACTACACCCACCGTTGACTAGAGACCTGCACCTGATACGACTTCACCTATCTTGGATGACCTCGAGGACCATGACCTTGATGAGACCATTAGAGAATTTTGCTGCTTATTGGATTCCACTGAGACACGAGAATTCCTCCTTGTTGAGGAAGACTCGGAAAGCATGGACCTCGGAGTTCCTTCTTATGGGACTTGGCGCTGTGTTGATGACATCCGTGGGATTTACATGATCGAAACCATTGAGTGGAGGGCAGATTTAGAGACTAGACAGGATGGACATGACCTGACTTCTTTCACTAATGAGTCCGCTCCTGTTCACGTAGATTCAGATGAGATAAAGGCTGAATTTGATTTGATTGCTTTTATTCAGGAATTCGGGCCTTTTGATGAGAAAGATGATCCGGTTGAGATTCTAGAGGACGAACAGAGTTCAACTACTTCCACTAATGAGTTCGTTCCTTTTGGTTTTGACCTGGATGAGACCTCGCGGGATGACACTGAGTACACTTCTTCCGATGACGATGAGTTCGTCCCATTCCACTGTGATATCAGCGAGACTCCCAAGGCCGGACCTAGTCGTATTCTTCCACTCACCCATCTGTGCCTTCACACCCTAGGCCCCTGAGGATCTACACTCTGTCGACCATGATCGAATTCCGTCCACTGTGGACCCCGATGTCGACCTACACCATACCAGATCCATTCCTCAGCGGTCCCGCAAGAAGGTTCGCTTTCTACCTTCTTGATCATGTGTACGTCCATCTATGTTGTATATTCTCTTCTGTTCATCTCGGTCCATCTCCTGTTTTGCTCGTCTACCCATTCCTCGTGTTGTCTTGCTTAGGACGTGCTTTGTCCTAAGTATAGGGGGTGGACGAGCCGAGTGTTCTGTCTTCGTTCCATTTCATTACTCCTGTTGTCACCTATACTTAGGGCTTCTTTTACCCTAAGTATAAGGGGAGTGGTGTGTACATCCTCTAATCTCGTTTCCATCTCTTTTCTTCTTTTCTTCTTTTCCTTTTCGATCTTCTTTATCTATCAAAAAGGTGTCGCCCCTTTTTGACGGTCTTCTATACTTAGGACACACTTTGTCCTAAGCATAGGGGGTGTGCACCCCGAGTTTCTCTATTGTTTGATCCTCTCCATTGTCTCCTCTTCATGTCTATACTTAGGTATGTCTTACCCTAAGTATAGGGGGAGACAATCTGAGTACGATCTGTTCATTCCCACCCTTGACCCTTGATAAAGCCAAACTCACGGAGTCTAAAAGTGGTAGCTCACACAAGGCGGAGACACCTGTCGTTGTGACGACTCACGAAAAATCCTGGACTAAAATCAACAATTAACCCACACTAAAGATCAATAATTAGAAATAAATGTGGAGTTAAAATTTATTTTTAACTCTGCACAAATGATGTATAGGGACAAGTATGCAGAGAGTTCAAACACAGGGAGCAAGCAGGGTAATTCAAATAAATGTGCATAAGTGAATGTGTGTGAAGTCTACACTAAGCAAGCAATAAAAGGAATTTTTGTGGGTTTTTAATTTTTATTTTTTTTAATTTAATTTTTAATTTTGTATTTTGGTTTTTAATTTTCTGATTTTTATAATTTTATATTTTATATATTTTTTCTTTTTCAATATTGGAATTTAAAAACAATGTAATAAAAGACAAGATAAAGTATTTATAAAAATATGCTAAAATAACCAAAAATTCAGAAATAAAATGTTTTTGATATTTTTAGGTTTTTTTACTGTTTTTGTGATTTTTGGGTATTTTTCAAGGTGTTTTTGCTATTTTTAAAAGCTGAAATAAAGGAAAACAGTGAAATAGGTGTTGGCTGTGAGTAAAATAGCGATTAAAATTAGCAAACAATTACCAAAATTTTTCACACTATTTTTCTAATAAAGTTAATTAAATATAGAGTAAACAGAAACTGAATTTGTAATTTTTGGAGTTTTCTTTGATTATATATATATTTTTTGAGTTTTTGAGTGTTTTGAATTTTTAGTGTTTTTCTTTTGATATTTTTAGTGATTTTTGGACTGACACTAAAATATGGTAAAAGACACACTAGGGAATTTTTTTGGAATTTTTAAAGGTATTTTGCTATTGTTTTGGTATTTTCTAAGCTAGACAGTGAATAAAAGGCATGTTTTTGATTTTTAATAAATATAAAAATAAAATAAAATCAAAAACTAAAATTATGGTGTGGAAGTACAAGTAAACAGGAGCTTAACCCTAAATTTTTATAATTTTTGGAGTTAAAATGGTTTATGAAATAAATATAATCAACAGCAAGAAACTACACCCTGGCAAGGGTATTTCTGCAAATAAACAAAGATCTAGTGGCCAAAATGTAATTTCCGCACAAGATATATAACTGAATCAAATACTTAATGAACTAAATGCTAGAATCCAAGACCCGCGAGGGTGGGTCTGCAAATAACCCCACCACGCGCGTGACTAGCACGCGCCTGGGAAGGGTAGGGATGCAATTTCCAAAAGTGTGAGGTCTTTGATGCAAAATTTACACAAGTAATTAAACGCAGAAGAAAGTTTCGGTACTAATTACACATTACAAAAACGAGAGGGGGTTACTTTGCAAAATTCCTCAAAATATTATAACTGCATCTGAGAGTTTAGGAACTAAACTTAAATACCACAAAGCCCTGGGGTCCTTTCTGCAAAAATCCCAGACGCACGCGACGGGCACGTGCGCCAGGGGGAGGACCTAAATGCAATATCTAAAACTACGGGGGGTCTTTTAGCAATTATTACAAAACTTTTAATAAGGCAGACGAAAGTTTAAAAATCTTTTACTAAATACAAAACTTGACTGGGTATAAGGCAAAATTACCCAGCTCCAGAGGCTATCCGACGGTGGGCGTTAACCCACTTGGACACGTGGCGGCTTGGCACGCCGCGATACCGCTTCGCCACGGACGCTCGAGATTAGATGGGCCTTGGACGATCTGACGGCCGTATGCGATCGCGATCCGACGACTGCTGAAGGATCTGGAACTCCTGCTCGATCGAACGACGGCGGGCGTGGCTGGAAGAACAGGGAGGAATCCTCGCCAGAGCGAGTTTCCCCCGCGGAGAAACGCCCTTCGCCGGCGTGAAACGCGGCTCGGGAGGGATCCAGATGCTTCCTGCAGGACTCCACTGGCTGCCTGGACGTCCAAAAAGGGGTGGCGACCACCCGAACGCTCCGGAGGAGGTGGCGGAGCTCGGGCTCCCAGAATGCCTCCGTCACGTTCGCAAAATAGCTCCAGGTCCTCTACGTGCTCCGTTACCTGCACAAAAAAGGGTGATATGATCGGGGCAAATTGCCCCGATCACGTGGCGCAAAGAAAGAGGGGGTGTGCAGAGGCGTTTGGCGCAAAGGGTGACGGTGGCCAGAGATGGCTCCGGCTACGATTGATTGGGCGAATCGATACGCGAAAGAAGTGAATGCAAAGGGGGAAATGAAGCTTAGACTACAACGAACGAAATAAACGTGAAAACTAAGGGGATTAAGCTGCCTCGAGCCCAGGAAGGGCGAGGGAAGGGTACCTCGACGGCTTGGACCACCGGAGGTTGGAACACGCCCAAGCGTTGCTGATCCACCGCCTTGACGAGAGCTCCACGGAGCTGTCACCTCCAGAGAGTTCTAGCGAGGTCAAAAGGGGGGAAACTTGGATGGATTTGCGGTTCAAAAAGAGGAGGAAGTGAATGGGTTGTTTTTGAATAGTTGGTGGAGAGGTGAACTTCGAGGCGCGATCACGGGTGCGCCACGAAGATCTGAGAAGATCCACTAGGTCGGCGAGGATCACTGTTGTACCAGGTACAATTTTCATGAAGGAAGCAACTTCCCTCGAGCAACACAATTGCGGCGGAAAAATCAAGAAAAGAGGGGCGCAGCGGGCTTCTGACAAGGGGGCAGGCTAGGGCCAGGGAGTTGACCGGCTGGTCAATATCCCAGGTCACCTGGTTGGTCCACATGGACCAACCAGGTTAAAGCCCCAAAAAATGTTTTATAAATTCGTTTTAAAATAATAAATGAATTATCTAGATTTAGGTTATTTAATAAAAAATATTTATTATTTTATATAGTATTTTATTCCGATTTTTAATTCTTTTTATGAGTTATATTTTTACAAGTTCACTTTTTAGCCCTTTATAGGTATAATACCTATGCATTTAAGTATTAAATTTTTATTTTGTGATTTTAGTTTTATTATTTTTATTTCTTATTTTGTAAAATTCTAAAATACTTTTATATACACAAATGTATTTTTATTTTATTTTTCTGATTTATTTTGCATATTTAATAAATTATAAGGGTGAAAAGTATAGGTATAAGTATAGGTATAATACTTGTATGATCTATGTATGTTTATTTTTATTATGAGTTTTCTGTAGGTTTTTATTCCAAATTTAATGTACATTATTATTATAAGTAATATTTACAAGATTATAAAAATATTAAAATATGAAAATAATGAATAAATAATAAATTGAATATTTTAATCTGTACAAATTTACAATGAGGGTCCAAAACTCAACTTTCAAACCGTAGCTCCGCCAAATGCGAAACCACCGCCATTAAATAGCTTATTTTATTCTATATACAATTAAAGATGAGTTTGATGCATTTAGAGTTGTCGTTTGTGAGATACGGGTCTGGGAAGTTGGAATTCTGGATTTTTATTCAGACCATAACTTTTTATCTGTACATTATTTTTCAGTGAAACAAATTTTGTATTTTTCTTTATAAAGTTATCTACAACTTTAATGTACAAAGTTTCTTTATTTGATATACAAAAAGTAGAACCAAAAATAGGTCCCAAAATGAATAAAGAATGAATAAAAAGTATAGGTATTTTATCTGTATTTTGGCCCTTATCTCCCCCTACTTTATTCCTTGTCGACCTAGTCATCAGGATGCCTAGGTCTCGGGGTTTCGGGTCATAAAATATTTACAATATATTTTATTCTTTTTCTTTTCTTTTATTTATTCTATAATTTTGGCTTTAATTACAGTATTTTATACACTAGTTAGATGCACATGCATGAATGCTAAGATGCTATATTTAGAGCTATTTACAGGCATTTGCTAGGGTTTTTGGTGCCAAAATGATAGAATAAAGATGATGAAATGTGGATTCATCATCCCCCTATACTTTACTTTACCTTTGCTAGTCCCTAGCAAACACTTATGCAATAAGTGCAAAAAGAAAAGAAAGAAAAGAAAAAGAAGAACTTGGATTTTATCTGATTATCAAACTTGTCTTCACAAAATCAAAGTTTAGAGCTTAAGTCGGATCTTTGGAATTTTAGTGCGGGCGGAACCTTAGTGAGAACCGTGTTTAAAATTCAACAGTCCTTGAGAATCCCAAAACCCTTTCCAAGTCTCCTCAATAGCCAGGTCAGAAATACTTCAACTCATACGCAAACTCTTACGACTATGAATCTGACTCATACAGTGTAAGTGATGGTGGCTCTCCCCAACTAGAATGGCAAAGAAACTGACTTCTCCAGTACGACGACCCAATGATTCCCCAATCCAATAACTCCATCCTCGAGGAGCGGGGTATTCCCTTCTAAGTTCAAGTAGCAACCAGCTCAAGAGAAGGGGGTGAAGAGAAGAATGGATGGTAGCCAGTGTAGCTACCTATCCTGGGATGCAAGACCAGTGTAGTCAAGTCATCCTGCTGCAGGCTCACATGATATGACTTTGGAACTCAAGCTTGCTTATTGACTTTGTACATACTTTGCAGGCTTTTTATTTTTGTACATGCCTGAACTTTTTTTTTTGAAGTACTATATACAGCAGCATTTACATAAGGAGTTTTTCCTCTTGAGCCAGTAGACTATCCCTCTTTTGAAGCTTTATCGCAACCCACAGCCTCCTGTCTTCAGACTTCCTAATCACTGGACGAGTTGGGGTGCACTTCCCTCCCTAGAGGAGGACAAATGTTTCCACTTGTGTGCGTCTCATACCGGCAAATCCAATCCCCTCACCACTCCAACTGAGTTGAGCCATGTGAAAGGTGCAGGCGTCCAAGTTAGGTCATTATCAACAAGGGTCGTGCGTGTGCTCCGAAATACTCTACTTAGGCAGTCAAGAATCCATTGAACCAAGTCCCGTGATCCTCAAAGAATTAAGTCAACTAGACCTGAAGTACCTCAAACCCAGTTCCTATAAGGTCCCTGTTATTAGGTAGATTTTAAGGTCCAATCAAGCTCCAATCTCCGGATTTTACTTAGACTCGTTCAACTATCAAATTCAATCCGAAAAATGCGAATGCTATGTAATGCTATGCAGAAAATATTTTTGTGATGCAATTTTCAAAGATTTTGAACTTTTTATGGATTTTTGAAAAGATGATGCATGCATTTTTTGTATTTTTCAAAAAGATTTTTTTTCAGATGTTTTTTTGGATTTTAGTTTTGCAAATGTTTTTGGGAATTTTTGGAAACAAAAATATTTTAGCTGAAAATAAGGTGAAAAATATGTACACGGTAGTGCTTCTTTATATATACAAGAAATGGATTTTAAGAATTTACAAGGGTAAGTGGTCAGTTTTATACATATATATAAAGTGGATTTTGGTGTGATGCAAATGTTCCTCAAACTTATTTGACACACGCTTTTCACACAATTTTTGAAAACTATAGTCCAAAATAATTTTTACAAACATTTTTGCAAACATGTACACACATTTGAAAATCATTTTGCAATGGCTTTCAAAATAGTATATATAGATTTTTCAAAACATTTTTGCAACCATTTTTCAAACCATTTGCAAATCATTTTTCAAACATTTTATTTCACACGAAGAAAAGAAATTTTACAATCCACATATTTTACAAAGGTTGAAAACATGTAACAAAATATTTTCAAAATAGTTTTCAATAGATGTTCACAAAGTTTTTCAAACTATTTTTCAAACATTTTGCAAAAAACATTTTCACCTGATTTATTAATCAGTAAATACAAAAAGAATTTGAGGAACAAGGCATCTTTTTATTAAAGGCTTTTTATTATTAGGAAAATACGAAAGTACGAGTTATGGCTAAAGTATATACGTAGTATATACGACCCCCTATACTTAGATTGAGCTATGTCCTCATAGATCGGAGAGAAAAGAGAAGACATAACTCGTACTAAGTATAGACAGGTCTTAAGATTAAAGAACTAATGAATGAATCAACAAATGAGAAGTCGACTGTCCCCCCTATACTTAGGATCAAATAATCCTAAGTATAGCAGACTGTACACAATGCAGGGAGGGTCAAGGGTGGGAATGAACAGATCGTACTCAGATTGTCTCCCCCTATACTTAGGGTAAGATATCCCTAAGTATAGACAAGAAAAGGAGACAATGGAGAGGATTGAAAAGAATAGAACAACTCGAGGTGCACACCCCCCTATACTTAGGACAAAGTATGTCCTAAGTATGGAAAACTGTCTACAAGGGCGGTACCTTTTTGATAGATAAAGAAGATAGAAAAGGAAAAGAAGAAAAGAAGAAAAGAAAATAAATGAACAGATGAAAGAGTGATATGGACAGATGATCTGTACAGCGGAAGATGGAATTGATCACCATGTATGAGATGCAGATGATGTGAGTCAAAGAGTACATCTCATACCAGAAGAATGGGGGCAACGTCAATGGTCGGCGGATCATGATCGAGATATAGTTTCAGGCATTGACCATTGATGCGGAAGGTAGAGGAAGATGACGGTTCGGATACGTCGATGCTGCCATTGTCATGTACCTTCCTAACCACATAGGGACCTTTCCACTTGCTCTGCAACTTCCCTGGGAATAACTTCAGCCTGGAATCAAACAACCATACTCTCTGATCTGGCTCAAACTGTTTATGGCTGATATGCGAATCGTGCCATGTCTTCACTTTCTCCTTGTACTGTAGGCTGTTGGAAAAGGCTGTATCTCTCAATTCTTCCAGGGCTGCCAATTCTGCTCTTCTTTGGTCTTCTATACTCTCGGGATCTAACAGCAACTCAGTGACTGCCCAAAAAGATTTGTGCTTGATCTCCACTGGAAAATGGCACGGCTTGCCATAGACGAGACGAAAGGGAGATGTCCCCAATGGATTCTTGAAAGAAGTCCGATAGGCCCACAAGACCGAGTCCAAAAGCTGTGACCAATCCTTTCGGTCTGGGCGGACAACTTTCTGCAAGATTGTCTTTATCTCCCGATTCGATACTTTGGCAAGACCATTAGTCTGAGGGTGATACGGTGTGGCAACTCGATGGTCAATGGCGAATTGTCTGCAAGGGCCCTAACCTTGTCATTGATGAAATGAGACCCCCCATCTGAAATCAAGACTCTAGGTACCCCGAACCGTGAAATGATATTTTTCCTCAAGAATTTGCAAACGGTTTTAGCATCTGCGGCTCGGGCGGGGATGGCCTCAACCCATCGACCGACGTAATCAACAGCGAGCAGGATATGCTCGAATCCCTGACTCTTAGGAAATGGGCCCATGAAATCAATCCCCCATGCATCAAAAACCTCACAAAAGTGAAAGGGTTGCATGGGCATCATGTCTCTCTGTCCGCATGTTCCCATTTTCTGACAGTCAGTACATCTCTTCATGAACTCATCAGAATCCTTAAAGAGAGTAGGCCACCATAGGCCGGATTGAAGCACCTTCTGTGCTGTTCTTTTTTCAGAATGATGTCCTCCTGCCTCAAGCTTGTGGCAGTATGTGAGGACGCTATGATGCTCTTCTTGAGGAATGCACCTCCTCCAGATACTGTCCCCTCCTTCATGATAAAGGACGGGATCCTCCCAATGGTAAAACTTGGCCTTCGCCAGGAAGGTCTCGAGTTTCTGCCTGGGCCAACCTTGTGGGACCGTCTTTGGCTACAAGATAGTTCACAATGTCAGCGTACCACGGGAGCGAGGTGATAGCCAAAATCGCCTCATCTGGAAATGTCTCAGTGATAGGTGCGCTGGGCTCAGATTCCTCAAGATTCTCCAATCTGGAGAGATGATCCGCCACCACATTCTTGACTCCAGGCTTATCCTTAATCTCACCATCAAATTCCTGGAGTAGAAGGATCCATCTGGTGAGACGTGCTTTGGCATCCTTCTTAGCCATTAGGTACCGGATGGCGGTGTGATCAGTGAAAATAGTCACTCTAGATCCGAGAATGTACGATCGATACTTATCAAGAGCGAAGACTACAACCAGCATCTCTTTCTCAGTCACAGTATAATTCCGCTGAGCGGCATCCAAAGTCCGGCTGGCGTAGTGAATGGCAAAAGGTAATCCATCCCTCCTCTGTCCAAGCACAGCCCCAACGGCAAAATCTGAAGCATCCGTCATGATCTCGAATGGGAGAGACAAATCGGGTGGCTGAAGGACAGGAGCTGAAACAACCATCTCTTTGAGAGTCTCGAACGACGCAAGACACTTATCATTGACAATAAACTCGGTGTCTTTTGTCAGCAAGTCAGTAAGCGGTCGGGCAATACGACTGAAGTCCTGAATGAACCGTCGGTAGAAACCGACATGTCCCTGAAAAGAGCGCAACTGACGCAAGTTGGACGGTGGATGAGTTTCCTGATGATATCCACCTTGGCAGGATCGACCTCCATGCCCCTGTTGGAGACGATATGACCAAGGAACGTCCCTTGAGTCACCATAAAATGGCTCTTCTCCCAAGATAAAACAAGGTTGACCTCTATGCAGCGCTGAAGCACACGGTCTAGGCAGTCAAGATAAACATCGAACCCGTCGCCATAGACCGAGAAGTCATCCATGAAGACCTCTAAACAGTCACCCACCATGTCCGAAAATATGGACAACATGCACCTTTGGAATGTCGCCGGAGCGTTACATAGACCAAAGGGCATCCGTCTGAAAGCATACGTCCCAAACGGACAGGTGAATGTCGTTTTCTCCTGGTCTTCGGGCGCAATGGCCACTTGATTGTATCCAGAGTACCCGTCAAGAAAGCAGTAATGACTCTTCCCAGCTAACCGCTCGATAATCTGATCAATGAAGGGTAGCGGGAAGTGATCCTTCTTGGTGGCCTCATTCAATTGTTTGTAGTCCACAGAGACCCTCCAAGAAGTTGGCACTCTTGTAGCGATCTCCTCTCCAGACTCATTGACAACTGTCGTGATACCCGTCTTCTTGGGTACCACATGTAGTGGACTAACCCATTTGGAGTCGGAGATGGGGTAGATAAAATCGGCGCTCCACCACTTAGAAATTTCTTTCATGACTACGTCTCGAAGATTCGGGTTCAACCGTCGCTGGAACTCACGCGACGGCCTAGCGTCATCCTCAAGATAGATGTGGTGGGAGCACAGAGCCGGACTAATCCCCTGGAGATCAGCTATAATCCAACCTATTGCCTTGCGGTTTCTTTCAAGAACCTCCATCAGATGAGATTCTTGTTCTCCAGTCAAACCTGCTGAGATAATGACTGGGTGTGTATCTGGCTCACCCGCAAGGAATCTGTACTTCAACGATTGCGGCAGAGGTTTCAGTTCGGGACAACTGGGAGGCGGCAGATCTGGCTTCTGATATGTCTGTGTGAAGGCGACCAGGTCTGCATGGGAGAACTCTCGCTCTCCATGAATTTCTGACGAAGGGCGGCCTGCTGATTCATCAATAAACTGCACGGGCTCGCACTCGGTCATGGTTGTCGGCTCAGAAGGAATCAGACAAGGCAAATAATCATCAAAATCATCCCAATCAATGTCTGAATCTGAGGGATCAGAAGAAGATGAACATGATTGAAACTCATCAGCACCACTCATCACAACACTGTCAGCTTCAGGTGTATCCTCATCCAGGGATGTGCTCTCCCGACTCTCGACTGCCATGAGCTCGAGATATAGTGAATCTGTAGGCAAGGCGAGAGTCGGTGCTATAGGATCTATCCAATCGGATTCATCATCAGTCATCACAAAATCATAAACTTGTGGATGTCTAGCTCTTCCTCTGTCATATGCGCTGCTTCACTGGACTGCTCCGAGCATTCTAACTCTCTGGCTCTGGTTTCTTCGAACGTCTCTATTTGTATGGTTTCGCCCTCTACGCGAAAGCATACCTTCCCGCTATCATGGTCGGTCACCGCCTTGGCTGTGGCCAAGAATGGACGTCCGAGTATGATGGGGGCATCAGTTACCGATTCGGTGATCTCCATGTCCAACACAACGAAATCCATGGGGAATTTCAGGCCCTGAATGGTAACGACCACGTCTTTCAACAACCCCTTCGGCCTCTTAGTCGACCTATCAGCAAACTGAAGGACTGTCCTGCTCCTAAGAAGAGGACCAAACTCGAATCGGTCGAGTAAGTCTGCCGGAAGAAGGTTAATTGAAGAGCCGCTGTCTAATAAAGTACGATCAAATTGCTGCTCCTGAATCTCGCATCTGACATAGGGAGCTCCTGCGTCTGGTCGCTTGGCTGGCAGCTTGTTCTAGATGGTACAACAAGTGGAATGAGTGAGCACATGGATCTGATCTCTGTGGTTCCTCCTCTTCTTGCGGACGATAGTCTTCTCTTTCAGGTTCTTCTTGAAGAGGGGGATGTGCTCAAGTGCTTCTTGTAGAGTCAGCTAAATATGGAATCTGTCTATCATCTGATTGTCGAACTCTACTTTTTGCTCTTTTTTGGGATTTTCTTTTTTATTCCCCTTTGCTCGGCGGAGTGCCTTAGGGAAGGGGATGGTAGGGGCCTCCATAGATGGAGGGCTAGGAATCGGTCCCTGTGCCTATGAAGGAGGAGAATCCATACAATATTCATCATTCACCACATATGGATCCGCAATGTGAACAGAAACCTTTCCTTTATTCATATTTTTGTTTTTCTTTTTGTTTCCACAGTCCATAGGTACAAAATGTGGGAACATCACAGATGGGGGCTCAACAAAAGTGGATGTGGTGGCCTCAGCACCACCACTAGCACATGTGTCTGCGGCATCAGCACCGCGCTCTGGTTCAGCATCCAAAATGGTGGCATCAGCACCACCGTCTGCATCTGGTCTCACGACGGCATCCGCACCGTCGTCCGGATCTCCATCATGGGTGGTCTCAGCACCACCATCTTCAACATCATCATTAGCGGCATCAGCACCGCTACTCTGCTCCTCTGGCGCTCCTGGTTCAGCTGGTGGTTGTCGCTCAGAAGAGGCGCCATCGGCGGGCATCCTACCGCTCCTAGTACTAACAAAATCAGCATCATAAAAGGAATAGGACATGTCACTCAAATAGTCACTAGGAGAGGTATCCTCTATAAACTCTACCTGCTCAGACTTCCTTTTCAGATTATTCGGATTAGGTTCAATCTGAGCGGGTATGGTGGCCTTCCCTTTGATTATTTCTCTCATTTCCTGCCGGAATTCATCCATTTCTTGCCTGAAGGATGCTCACTGTTCGGAGAGCAAGCGGGCAAGATCATCTAAAGCTGGGTTCTCAAAGGTAGGACCCTGAGAACCGGATGGTTGTCCCTGCTGGAAATGGGGTTGTTGCTGCTGCGGTTGATACTAGGGGTGATGGGGATAAGATTGCTGAGGCTGCTGTCGCTGCCTCCAATGCTGTCCCTGATAGGCGGGACGAGGACCATTCTGATACTGCTGTTGATGGGCGTATTGGGGTTATTGCTGCTGGTGTGGCTGGCTGTTCTGATGTCCTTGGGCAGGATTCTGCTGCTGGGAGGAGGAGCCACCGTTGCCCTAATGGAATCCTGGATGATCACGACGGATCCCAGGCTGAGGGTACCGGTCGTACCAAATCCCATTGACTTCCATCAATGGTTCCCGCTCAAAGGATGGTGGAGGAAGAACTGCCAGTGGCTGCTCCGGCTGATACACCACCATCTGCGTGTCCGAAGATGGCGGTTGCGTTGGGTAGTACTGCAGCAAGGGAACCGGCTCTGCCTGGATATGGTTGACTTGACGATACGAGGTAGAGGGCTGGTTGGCATTGCTACTGCTCGGATCAGCACGTGACCTGGGAGGCTGTTGGGAATGAGTTTGTGCCTCCTGGACGCACAAGATCTGCGTCTTCAGATCACTCATGGTCTTGGCAATTTGGTCCATCTGGGCCATGCCTTGCATCTGCTTCTTCTCGAGGATCTCGAGACGGTCCAGCTTCTCACTGATTATACCCATGTCGGCTGCGACTGATTCAGCTTGGGCTGCGGCAGCTGTCACTATATTGGGACCGGCATCGATGCGGGCGATCCTCTGGAATGATCTCGCTCCTTGCCGGGGCTTCTGCTGTGTGTAGACTCGGGCTTGGACCATCACGGTTGAGTTTTCCGCCATGCCTTCGTAGATGGACCATACGTCGTCTTCACCCTTGGAAAAATAGGACCCACCGCAAGAGGCGTTGACAAGCCCCTGCAGCTCTGGTATCAGCCCACCGAAGAAACTCTGCACGAGATTGGGCTTGGAGATATCGTGATGTGGACATCGGTCGATGAGCTCTCGAAAGCGATCCCAAGCTTCATGAAACTGCTCATTTGGGATCATGACGAAGTTGCTGATCATTGCTCTAGCTGCATTGGTCCGACCGAGAGGGTAGTACTTCTTCAGGTATGCGGTCCGGAGATCTGCCCATGTGTCGATGAATTGCCCTAGATGCTTGAGCCAATATGCGGCTCTATCAACCAAGGAGAATGGAAAGGCAATCATCTTTATTGTGTCCTCGGTCATCAACCGATCATGGATGGTACTGCATATCATCTCGAAATCCTGGAGGTGGAGGTGCGGCTCTTCGGTTGGCAACCCATGGAACTTGGGTAGAAGCTGGATAGTGTGGGGCCGAAGCTCGAAATCTCCGTGGATGGGCAGGAGTCAGATCCAACGATGAGTGAGTAATGTAGCTGGGTTGTGCAGTTCCCTCATGATGGTCTGTGGTGGTCTCTCAACGTCTGGATCGCCTCCTCCTGCATCAGGTCCTCCTCCTCCTCCACCTCCACCGCCACCGCCCCCAGGTCGGTTTTCTCTCATCTGTGCTATCTCCCTCATCGGATCACCCATGAAGGTGCCCTAGTCACGGATCTATCTCTGCATAGTCTCCAGGAACGCCAACAAAGAGTTGTTGATGGCCGCCTGATCAAATATGAATGGAGGGTGATCGTGGTCATCTGGGTGCTCGCCTCTGTCTGCCATCACTGGATTTTCTGAAAAAGCAAAAGAGGCCATCTCAGGTGCTGTCGAATGATCTGAACTCTGTGATGCACTGAATTCTGAAACTATTGGACTGAGAGAAGGAGAATGGGAAGGGTGGTCGAGGGGGAACAGGGTGGATGTAAACTCGGGCTCGGAGAGCGGACTCTCCGAGGTGGTCCTAGATGAATAGGGAGGAGTGCTGGATAGCGGTGCCGACAAGGTCGGCCTAAGAGATCTCCGTCCCATCATCTTGATTATTGGGAAGAGCAGAGGGAATGCAAAATAAGAAGGAATGAAGTGAGAAATAAAATTGCGCACAATTGTGCTGTGTTTTTGATCTTGACCTAAATAAATCTAACAATCAAACACAAAGCAGGGGTGAGTTCACCAACTCAACACATGAAGCCGTGAAGGTTCGGCTTTTATCTTGTCAGTTTTAGCTTGTTTTCAGGAATTAATCTTGTCATGAGTCCTTAGAGCGCTACGCCTAAAGGAGAGAGAGTACTGCTGGGAAAGTGTCCCCGTACTTGTCCTCCTCCTGTGTAACCTGTAACTTGCGCTTTTAAGGTCCTTGTAACCCTTCCTGGATCCCTACTCAGCCAAAGAAATAGAGGGAGGAAGCCGATAGGCGAAACTGATACTTCGGGCCTCGCTCGCAACGGAATCACCCGTGAGCGTGCAAGATCCTACTCGGACGCAGCCGGTGAGACAGACACACCCGTGAAGGCGTGGCCTAAGCTCGGTACTTCGGACAAGGTCGACACTCACACAATAGTGAGTCACCAATGGCGACCAAGCCCTACTCGACTACGTACGATAGTAGCGCCAATACTTCGGAAATCCAGGCGATACACAAGGCAGCCACAAGTTGGATTTTTGGCTCTAATCCTTATGAAGTGCTCACCTCACTTGGAAGGAGATCTTCCCATGCAACCTGAATACAAGTGAGGGTGTTACTCTCCCCAAGCAATGAATCCAACTACCGATTTTATTTTTGGTCAAGTTTTCTTAGCAGACCCTTTTTTAATTTTTTTGGTGTTATCGCTTCTTTTGAGTGAATTCAAACAAGCGCCTAACGATTTTTCTATTTTCTTTGTCCTACTTTGTTCCAAAAACAGAGGGAGAAAAGAGTCGGAAAAGCCGTGCAAGTCGACACCAAGGTGGAAATCTCACCTTTGTGCCTAAATGATGCATGCAAAGTGAGAAGACTTACAGCGAATCCCAGCTCTCTCCATGCGGGATGCAAAGCAGAATTTATAAACCTAGCTACATGGCGATATGCAAAACGGGAATCATCCTAGAGTAGGCAACTGCTAGCGTGAAGAACCATGAGCTAGCCACTAACTCTCAATCCTAATGTCCGGTCTAGGCTCACCCCTCCTCTGCTCAACACATTTGAGTTAGGAGAAAACGCTTGTGTGGGATGAGCTCGCGGCGCGTGGATCGAAAGCTAATAGCCAACTATTTAATTAGTCTAAGTCCAAATACGAACTATAGGAGCATGCAAAGATAATTAGTGTGTTTGGACCTATTCTAATCGAATCAAGCAGGACCTACAATCTAAGGGCTCAATCCACAAAAGAAATGAAAAGGAAAACAAAACCGGAAAATGACAAGCGGGAAAACGCGATAAAAACCGCAGTGAGCCCCCGGGTGAACAAACACCTGGAAATTAGGCTCGATAGTGTCTCAAGAGTCCAAGTGTCCGAGTACCTGTATTATTACAAATTAATAAGGTCACTCTCTCACAAAAATAAAATGTAAGCTAAACTAATCACTCTCTCACTCCTCCTGCTCTCTCCTGCCGGCTTGACCTAAGAAGGCCGGCTCTGCTTCCCAAGGTTGCTTCAGGTCACCTAGGCGATCCGCCTTGCTCCACGGCCCCTCGCAAGAAGACAAGAAAGGATGGTCAGAATAGCTCAATCAATATATGTATCAAAAGTGCAAGAGAGATAACTGAAGCTATGGTAGACAACAATCACAAGAAAACAAAAATGTAAACTACTCGCTGTTTCTCCCCGGCAACGACGCCATTTGATTTAGCCGAAACTCACAGAGTCTAAAAGTGGTAGCTCACACAAGGCGGAGACACCTGTCGTTGTGACGACTCACGACAAATCCTGGACTAAAATCAACAATTAACCCACACTAAAGATCAATAATTAGAAATAAATGTGGAGTTAAAATTTATTTTTAACTTTGCATAAATGATGTATAGGGACAAGTATGCAGAGAGTTCGAACACAGGGAGCAAGCAGGGTAATTCAAATAAATGTGCACAAGTGAATGTGTGTGAAGTCTACACTAAGCAAGCAATCAAAGGAATTTTTGTGGGTTTTTAATTTTTATTTTTTTAATTTAATTTTTAATTTTGTATTTTGTTTTTTAATTTTCTGATTTTTATAATTTTATATTTTATATATTTTTTTCTTTTTCAATATTGGAATTTAAAAACTATGTAATAAAAGACAAGATAAAGTATTTATAAAAATATGCTAAAATAACCAAAAATTCAGAAATAAAATGTTTTTGATATTTTTAAGATTTTTTACTGTTTTTGTGATTTTTGGGTATTTTTCAAGGTGTTTTTGGTATTTTTAAAAGCTGAAATAAAGGAAAACAGTGAAACAGGTGTTGGCTGTGAGTAATATAGGGATTAAAATTAGCAAACAACTACCAAAATTTTTCACACTATTTTTCAAATAAAGTTAATTAAATATAGAGTAAAAAGAAACTGAATTTGTAATTTTTGGAGTTTTCTTTGATTATATATATTTTTTTTGAGTTTTTGAGTGTTTTGAATTTTTAGTGTTTTTCTTTTGAGATTTTTAGTGATTTTTGGACTGACACTAAAATATGGTAAAAGACACACTAGGGATTTTTTTGGAATTTTTAGAGGTATTTTGCTATTTTTTGGTATTTTCTAAGCTAGACAGTGAATAAAAGGCATGTTTTTTATTTTTAATAAATATAAAAATAAAATAAAATCAAAAACTAAAATTATGGCGTAGAAGTACAAGTAAACAGGAGCTTAACCCTAATTTTTTTATAATTTTTGGAGTTAAAATGGTTTATGAAATAAATATAATCAACAACAAGAAACTACACCCTGGCAAGGGTATTTCTGCAAATAAACAGAGATCCAGGGGCCAAAATGTAATTTCCGCACAAGATATATAACTGAATCAAATACTTAATGAACTAAATGCTAGAATCCAAGACCCGCGAGGGTGGGTCTGCAAATAACCCCACCACGCGTGTGACTAGCACGCGCCTGGGAAGGGTAGGGATGCAATTTCCAAAAGTGCGAGGTCTTTGATGCAAAATTTACACAAGTAATTAAACGCAAAAGAAAGTTTCGGTACTAATTAAACATTACAAAAACCAGAGGGGGTTACTTTGCAAAATTACTCAAAATATTATAACTGCATCCGAGAGTTTAGGAACTAAACTTAAATACCACAAAGCCCTGGGGTCCTTTCTGCAAAAATCCCAGACGCACGCGACGGGCACGTGCGCCAGGGGGAGGACCTAAATGCAATATCTAAAACTACGGGGGTCTTTTAGTAATTATTACAAAACTTTTAATAAGGCAGACGAAAGTTTAAAAATCTTTTACTAAATACAAAACTTGACTGGATATAAGGCAAAATTACCCAGCTCCAGAGGCTATCCGACGGTGGGCGTCAACCCACTTGGACACGTGGCGGCTTGGCACGCCGCGATACCGCTTCACCACGGACGCTCGAGATTAGATGGGCCTTGGACGATCTGACGGCCGTATGCGATCGCGATCCGACGGCTGCTGAAGGATCTGGAACTCCTGCTCGATCGGACGGCGGCGGGCGCGGCTGGAAGAATAGGGAGGAATCCTCGCCGGAGCGAGTTCCCCCCGCGGAGAAATGCCCTTCGTCGGCATGAAACGCGGCTTGGGAGGGATCCAGACGCTTCCTGCAGGACTCCACTGGCTGTCTGGAGCTCCAAAAAGGGGTGGCGACCACCCGAACGCTCCGGAGGAGGTGGCGGAGCTCGGGCTCCCAGAATGCCTCCGGCGCGTTCGCAAAATAGCTCCAGGTCCTCTATGTGCTCCGTTACCTGCACAAAAAAGGGTGATATGATCGGGGGCAAATTGCCCCGATCACGTGGCGCAAAGAAAGAGGGGGTGTGCGGAGGCGTTTGGCGCAAAGGGTGACGGTGGCCGGAGATGGCTCCGGCTACGATCGATTGGGCGAATCGATACGCGAAAGAAGTGAATGCAAAGGGGGAAATGAAGCTTAGACTACAACGAACGAATAAACGCAAAAACTAAGGGGATTAAGCTGCCTCGAGCCCAGGAAGGGCGAGGGAAGGGTACCTCGACGGTTTGGACCACCGGAGGTTGGAACACGCCCAAGCGTTGCTGATCCACCGCCTTGACGAGAGCTCCACGGAGCTGTCACCTCCAGAGAGTTCTAGCGAGGTCAAAAGGGGGGAAACTTGGATGGATTTGCGGTTCAAAAAGAGGAGGAAGTGAATGGGTTGTTTTTGAATAGTTGGTGGAGAGGTGAACTTCGAGGCGCGATCGAGGTGTGCCACGAAGATCTGAGAAGATCCACTAGGTCGGCGAGGATCACTGTTGTACCAGGTACAATTTTCATGAAGGAAGCAACTTCCCTCGAGCAACGCAATTGCGGCGGAAAAATCGAGAAAAGAGGGGCGCAGCGGGCTTCTAACAAGGGGGCAGGCTAGGGCCAGGGAGTTGACCGGCTGGTCAACATCCCAGGTCACCTGGTTGGTCCACGTGAACCAACCAGGGAAAAGCCCCAAAAAATGTTTTATAAATTCGTTTTAAAATAATAAATGAATTATTTAGATTTTGGTTATTTAATAAAAAATATTTATTATTTCATATAGTATTTTATTCCGATTTTAATTATTTTTATGAGTTATATTTTTACAAGTTCACTTTTTAGCCCTTTATAGTTATAATACCTATGCATTTAAGTATTAAATTTTTATTTTGTGATTTTAGTTTTATTATTTTTATTTCTTATTTTGTAAAATTCTGAAATACTTTTATATACACAAATGTATTTTTATTTTATTTTTCTGATTTATATTGCATATTTAATAAATTATAAGAGTGAAAAGTGTAGGTATAATTATAAGTATAATACCTGTATGCTCTATGTATGTTTATTTTTATTTTGAGTTTTCTGTAGGTTTTTATTCCAATTTTAATGTACATTATTATTATAAGTAATATTTACAAGATTATAAAAATATAAAAATATGAAAATAATGAATAAATAATAAATTGAATATTTTAATATGTACAAATATACAATGAGGGTCCAAAACTCAACTTTCAAACCGTAGCTCCGCCAAATGCGAAACCACCGCCATTAAATAGCTTATTTTATTCTATATACAAGTAAAGGTGAGTTTGATGCATTTGGAGTTGTCGTTTGTGAGATACGGGTCTGGGAAGTTGGAATTCTGGATTTTTATTCGGACCATAACTTTTTATCTGTACATTATTTTTCAGTGAAACCAATTTTGTATTTTTCTTTATAAAGTTATCTACAACTTTCACGTACAAAGTTTCTTTATTTGATGTACAAAAAGTAGAACCAAAAATAGGTCCCAAAATGAATAAAGAATGAATAAAAAGTATAGGTATTTTATCTGTATTTTGGCCCTTATCTCCCCCTACTTTATTCCTTGTCGACCTAGTCATCAGGATGCCTAGGTCTCGGGGTTTCGGGTCATAAAATATTTACAATATTTTATTCTTTTTCTTTTCTTTTATTTGTTCTATAATTTTGGATTTAATTACAGTATTTTATACACTAGTTAGATGCACATGCATGAATGCTAAGATGCTACTTTTAGAGCTATTTACAGGCATTTGCTAGGGTTTTTGGTGCCAAAATGATAGAATAAAGATGATGAAATGTGGATTCATCATCCCTCCCTGCTTTGTGTACAATCTGCTATACTTAGGATTATTTGATCCTAAGTATAGGGGGGACGATCAACTTCTCATTCGTTCATTCATCCCTTTATTTATTTATTCTTTAGATTTTCCTATACTCAGTATGAGTTATGTCTTCTCTTTTCTCCCTGATCTATGAGGACATAGCTCAAGCTAAGTATAGGGGGGTCGTATATACTACGTATATACTTTATCCATAACTCGTACTTTTGTATTTTCCTAATAAATATGGCTAATAATTCTTTAATATTCATTAAAAACCTTAATAAAAAGATGTTATCATTTCTCAAATTCCTTTTGTATTTACTGATTAATAAATCGGGTGAAAATGTTTTTTACAAAATGTTTGAAAAATAGTTTGAAAATCTTTGTGAAAAATCTTTTGAAAACTATTTGGAAAACATTTTGTTACATGTTTTCAACCTTTGTAAAAATATTTTGTTTGAAAAATTTATTTTCTTTGTGTGAAATAAAATGTTTGAAAAATGATTTGCAAATGGTTTGAAAAATGGTTGTAAAAATATTTTGAAAAATCTATCTATAGTGTTTGAAAAACCTTTGCAAAATGATTTTCAAATGTGTGTACACGTTTGTAAAATGTTTATAAAAATTATTTTGGACTATAATTTTCAAATTATCTGTAAAATGATTTTCAAATAAGTTTGAGGAATACATACATCTCACCAAAATTCACTATATATATTTATAAAAATTTACCACTTACCCTTGTAAATTCTTAAAATCCACTTCTTGTAAATCTAAGAAGCATGCCCGTGTAAATATTTTTACCCTAGTTTTTAGCCAAAATCTTTGTTTTCAAAAATCCCAAAAACATTTGTAAAATTAAAATCCAAAAACATTTTGAAAAATCTTTTTGAAAAATACAAAAATGCATATGCATCATCACCTTTTCAAAAATCCATAAAAAGTTCAAAATCTTGAAAATTACATCACAATAATATTTTCTGCATTCCGCATAGCATTTGCATAGCATGAACATTTTTCAGATTGAGTTTGAATTTGAAAAAGTCTAAATAAAATCCGGAGATTGGATCTTGATTGGACCTTAAAATCTACCTAATAACATGAACCTTATAGGAACTGGGTTTGAGGTACTTCAGGTCTAGTTGACTTAATTCTTTGAGGATCACGAGACTTGGTTCAATGGATTCTTGACTGCCTAAGCAGAGTATTTCAGAACACATGCACGACTCTTGTTGATAATGACCTAACTTGGACATCTGCACCTTTCACATGGCTCAACTCAGTTGGAGTGGTGAGGGGATTGGATTTGCCGGTATGAGACGTACACAAGTGGAAACACTTGTCCTCCTCTAGGGAGGGAAGTGCACCCCAACTCGTCCAGTGATGAGGAATTCTAAAGACAGGAGAGTTTGGTTTGCGATAAAGCTTCAAAAGAGGGATAGTCTACTGGCTCAAGAGGAAAAACTCCCTATGTAAATGCTGCTGTGAATAGTATTTCAAAAAAAGAAAAGAAAAAAAAAAACAGGCCTGTACAAAATAAAAATGCCTGCAAAGTATGTACATATGTTGTAAAGTCAATAAGCAAGCTTGAGTTCCAAAGTCATATCATGTGAGCCTGCAGCTGGATGACTTGATTACACTGGTCTTGCATCCTAGGATAGGTAGCTACACTGGCTACCGTCCATTCTTCTCTTCACCCCCTCCTCTTGGGCTGGTTTCCACTTGAACTTAGAAGGGAATACCCCGCTCCTCGAGGAAGGAGTTATTGGATTGGGGAATCATTGGGTTGTCATATTGGAGAAGTCAGTCTCTTTGTCATTCTAGTTGGGGAGATCCACCATCACTTACACTGTACGAGTCAAATTCATAGTCGTAAGGGTTTGCGTATGACTTGAAATATTTCTGACCTGGCTATTGAGGAGACTTGGGCAGAGTTTTGGGATTCTCAGGGACTGTTGGATTTCAACTTCGGTTCTCATTAAGGTTCCGCCCGCACTAAAATTCCAAAGGTCCAACTTGCAAACTTTGATTTTGTGAAGACAAGTTTGATAATTAAACTAAATCCAACTTCTTCTTTTTCTTTTCTTTGTTTTTCTTTTTTGCACTTATTGCATAAGTGTTTGCTAGGGACTAGCAAAGGCAAGTATAGGGGTGGTAACACGAATATCCCACAAGGGTCACCATGAAGGATATAAAAATGTTGTCGCTAAGGCGACCACTCATAGAATACCCATGTTAGTCAGCAATTAACCCACAATAAAAGAATAAAGAAATTAAGTCCAAAAACGAGTGTGAATTAATCTTTATTACTCTACCACAAAATGTACAATGACCAAGTATGTAGAGGTCGAACCACAGAGAGCAATACAAAATGCAATAGCCTAAGATGTGCATGTACCACAGAGTCATCCATGTGTGAAGCCTATTTTTTGTGGGTTTTTTTATTTTACTTTTAGAATGTCATATATTAATAGATATATAAATATATATATATATGTATATAGATATGCATTTTTTATCATTTACTTTTATTTTCAGGGCCATTGTACAATTAATAAAACCCGGCGGGGTTTAAATGCAAAAATCACGCACCTCACGTGGGTATTGCACGTGAGGCGCGGAGGGACTAATACACAAATATAAAAACATCAGGGGTCCTTCTGCAATTTTTACAAATTATTTACAACAGGGATTTTTGTTTATAGAATTAAAACCTAAATACAAAAAGGCGGGGGGTTGTATTTGAAATTTACCCCTAATAGGCGCGCGATCCGACGGCTGCCCTTCATCCACTTGCCACGCGTCGCGCTCCCGTCGGCCGATGACGGTTCGCAGACGACGGCTGAGATTAGATCAGCCTCGCTGATAGGACGGTTGATGCGGTGCTTCATCTGACGGTGCTGGTTCGATCTGGCCCGACTCCTTTGATCTAACGGCGCTGGAGGTGCCTGGATGAACAAAGAAGAAGCTCGCCCCCGGCGAGCTTCGATCGTGAAGCTTTGGCTCGCCCGGGCGTCTCCCTCGCATCTGAAGTGCTCTGCTCGTAGCTGGAGACGTTCCGCGTCGACTGATGGTCTCATCACGGCTCCTGGAGGTCTGAATGGCTTGGACGAGGTCAGTAAAGAACAAGACCTCCTGGAACCTCTTCCTGGCTTGAATCGAGCCCAGATGTGCCTCTTCCCTCGTTTGACCTGCATAGGAAGAACCGGGGGAGCGAGGGCTACCTCCTTGACCCGGGGTTTGGAAGCTCTGCAACGAAATGGAGTGAGGCGGAGGAGCTCCGACGAACGGCAGAGGTGGAGCTCCGATTCGCCAAGACCAGAGGTCCTGGGTTGAACAAATGTGTGCGATTGATGGAGAAAACGATGGGGTATGAAATGGGATGAACGTGGCGGTCGGACACAGGCAGGATCACGGTGAAGAAGTCGCCGGAGCGGAGCTCCGGTGAACTTCGAATTTTTAATTTTAAGCTACACCGATTAACTAAACACTAAACTAGCAACTAGAATCAAAAGATAGCATTAAGACCTAACTAAAAAGCGATAAAAGAGCAGCTCTTATACCTGGGGGCCACCAGGGAGCAGGACGGACGCCAGAGCTCCGCCGCGTCAAAATTGCCCTTCCTCTGGCCGATTCGAGGCGCTGGAGCACTCCCCCTGTCACGAGGAACGTTCCAGGAACGAGATCAAGGGTTTTGGTTGGATTAAAATTGGCCAAATTTGAGGAAGGGAGCGAAGCTTCTTATTTATAGACATTGGCATAATGCCTTATTGACCGGCGATTATTGCATGATCCAATGAGTATCAAATTGATCCAAGTTATTGGCGGGTATCATGGATGATCAGAGATCAATTCTTGTGAAGGAAACGAGCTCGATCGATGGACGGGATGGCCGTAAAAAAGGATGAAATCCGGGGAAAAGATGGTTCTGAGACGCCAGAGCTTGGATGGGACAGTTGACCAGGCGGTCAACAAGGGCTGGCGCCCCATTGGTCCAGGTCGGCTGCTAGAAGACAAAATAGGACTCCTTATTCGAAATTGATTTATTTAGCCTAGTAAATGATTTTATTAATTTTTTCTTATAAAATAAAAAAGTGTATTATTTCATGTAGTATTTATTTACGATTTTTATTGAATTTTTTTGGAGTGTTTTATTATAGTTTTAATTTAATAATGTGTGTATGTATGTATTTACATGTATGTTTGTATATTTTATTTTTAATTTGTTTATTTTATTTTATTATTTTATTGGTTTATTTTATAAATTTATAATCTATTTTTGTGACTGTAGGGGTATTTTTATTTAATTTTTATGAGTTTATTTTCATTTTTAAATAAATAGGTATTGTTGTATGTAGGTATACTTCTTGGTATTTTACCTATGTATTTTGTGTATTTAATTTATTTAATGTATTTTCTTGATTTTTATTTTGGATTTTCATTTTTAATACGTTATATGTATTATTTACATTATTATAAAGATATAAAAGAAGAGAAAAATTAGAGAGTGTTTTCCCTCTTTATTTATATACATTCTTGGTCATAGGTATTTTGCCTACTAACTTGCATAGGCTCATTTTATTTTATTAATCCTTTTTAGTTTTAGTCTAATTTTAGTATGGACATTATTATATACATCATTCACAAAATTCTAAAAATAAAATAGGATAAAAATAATGGACAATGAATATATTGAATATTTTAATCAGGCAAGCTGCCCAATGGGGGCCAAAAACCTAACTTTTGCATATGGACTCCAAAAATTATGAAACCAATTTTATTAAATAGTTCTTGGAAAGCTATATACAATTAAAGGTGAGTTTGGGTGATTTGGAGTTTTTATTTGCAAGATATGGGTCTGTGAAGTTGAGATTTTGCCTTTTTATTCTGTGTATAAATTGTACACTGAGTATTATTTTTACACAAACTCAATTTTGTATTTTTATTTACATTATTATCTACAACTTTCATGAACAAAGTTTCTTTATTTGATGAATAAATAATTATTTACAAAATAGGTGTCAAAAATGCATAAATAAACGAATAAATAAATGAGGTACTTATTGTATACTGGCCCTTATCTCCCCCTACTTTATTCCTTGTCGACCAATTCCATGCTGGCCTTGGTCTCGAGGTTTGGGTCATAAAATATCTTCAATATTTTATTCATTTTTCTTTTCTTCTCTTTATTCTATAATTTTGGCATTAAACACAGTATTTAATGTATAATTAATACAATGAATGATGAATGCTATTATGTACAATTTGATGCTATTTACATGCATTTGCTGGGGTTTTTGAGGCCAAAATGATAGAATAAAGGTGATGAAATGGAGATTCATCAAGGGGGATGATGAATCTACATTTAATCATCTTTATTCTATCATTTTGGCCTTAAAAACCCTAGTAAATGCGTGTAAATAGGCTTAATTTAGGCATTTTAGCATTCATGCATCATTGTGTAAATATTGTATAAAATGCGGTTTTTTAAAGCCAAAATTATAGAATAAAGAAAAGAAATGAAAAAGAATAAAATATTGTAAATATTTTATGACCCGAAACCTTGAGACCTAGGCATCTCGATGACTAGGTCGACAAGGAATAAAGTAGGGGGAAGATAAGGGCCAAAATACAATAAAAATTCCTTTATTTTATTCATTTTGGGACCTATTTTTGTTTCCACTTTTTATGCTTCAAATAAAGAAACTTTGTACATGAAAGTTGTAGATAATTAAATAAAGAAAAATCCAAAATTGATTTCACTCAAAAATATTGTACAGATAAAAAGTTATGGTCTGAATAAAACTCCAGAATCCCAACTTCCCAGAACTGTATCTCCCAAATAAAAACTTGAAACGCGCCAAACTCACCTTTAATTGTATATAATTTAAAATAAACTATTTAATGGCGGTGGTTTCGCATTTGGCAGAACTACGATTTGAAAGTTGAGTTTTGGACCCTTATTGTATACTTGTACAAATTTAAATATTCATTTTATTATTCATTCATTATTTTTACAATTTTATATTTTTATAATTTTGTAAATATTATTTATAATATATATGTACATTAAAACAGGAATAAAAACCTAAATAAAACACAAAATAAAATACTTGTATATAATATACATAGGTATAATATCTATATACATACCTATATTATTAATACTCTTATTTTATTAAGTGTATAAAATACATCAGGAAAACAAAATAAAAATATAATTAAGTGTATAAAAATATTTTATAACTTTATAAAATAATAAATAAAAATAAATAAAATTAATTCTCAAAATAAAAATAAAATATTAAAATACATAGATAAATATACCTATAAAAGGTATAAATGGTAACTTGTAATTTTGTACCTCTAAAAAATAGTTAAAAATCACTATAAAATAATTCATAAAATAATAAACATTTTTTATTTAATAACCAAAAAATAAAAAATTGATTTGCTATTTTTAAATGATTTTACAAGGTTTATTTCCAGGCTTTTTCCTGGTTGGTCCACGTGGACCAACCAGGTGGGCTGAAGAGTTGACCTCGGGTCAACTCTCTGACCCCTGCCTGTGCCCTTGTCAGAACGAGCCTTTTTTCCTCGATTTCGCAGATTTTTGGAGGTCGTTCCTTTCCTCTTCTCATGTCGATGCCTTCTGTAATTTTGTTGCTCGAATACCCATGATTCACGCCCAACGTTCATCTTGGGCTTTGGATCATCGCAGCGCCTCGTACGCCTCGATCTTCGAGCTGCCTCACCACATCTTCAAAAATCACCCGTCACTTCCATGGCTCCTTGAACCCTCTTGAACCCTTGTTTTGACTCCTTGCCACCGTGCTCTAGACTGGAAGCGTGACATGCTTCCTCCAGCACTTGCGCGGAGCTCAGGCGAGGGCGGTGGAGGTGCTTCCACCACCTCCAGCCATGTTTGGCCATCGAGGTCCATCTCAGTTTTTCACACCTTCGAGGTTCGTTTTTTTTGTTTTCTCTTGTACCATTTTGTTGCCTGTAGCCGTAGGATTCCCATCTCTTTTCTCCCTTCGTCGATTTCTCCTGTCAAATCATCACCTCCATCACCTCGTCGGAGCTTGCTCCGGCGAGAACCCATTTTCGCCATCACCCCCTCATTCCACGGTCAGGAAGGTCGAGGCATTTGCCCTCTAACCTCCTTAACACATCTCGCAGGTACCTGGAGCTAGAGAGTCTCTTGGAGGGCATTTTTGCACCTCGCCGGAGCTCCTTGGAAGCCCCTCCTCGACTTCGATGCCGCAGGAGAGCTCAAGGATCAACGGCGACTTTTGACGCCACCAATCATCAGAGGGCACCTGCAAGAGGAGAGCTGCCTTTTTGGAGCGTCAAGGGACACCGGAGAGGAGCGTCGCAGCGGGAGGAAGTTCGCCCCGACGGAGCTTCTCCTCATTCGTCGTCGTTGCTTCCCTGCCGTCAGATCTGGAGCGCCAGCCCAGGCGAGCAACTGCCGTCTGATTGCATCATCCTCGGCCGTTGATGTGGTGGAGATTATTTAATCGTAGCCGCTCGCGCGAACGGGTACCGGCCGTCAGATCGCCACCACGTGTATAAGTGAGATCACCTCAACTGTGCGATCTGCCCCGCCTGGGTAGTTTTGCAAGGCTTTACCCAGCGTTTTTGTATTTATTAATTAACACTTAAACATTCATCGACTGTTTTAAACTTTTGGACATTTTGCATTTTACCCCCTAGTTCTGTAATATCCTAATTTGCCCCCTACCTGGTCACGTGCTTTCACGCACTGTGACTTGGCGATTTTAGGTGGAAAACCCCGGGGCCTTGTCTTATTTATGTTTAGTACTTTAACTTTTATTAGCAGTTATAATTTTCTGGTGTTTTGCGTGTAAGCCCCCGTAATTTTGAAATATTGCATTTTCGTCCTCTTAGAGGCGTGCGTCCTCTGGCACGTGAGTTGGGAGTTTTTGCAGGCAAGCCCTCACGACTTTGGCTATTTGTATTTTGGCCTAGGAAGTTTTGAAGTACGTTTATAAAATTGCAGGAAAATTGCACTGAAGTCCTTCAACTTTTGCATATTTACAGAAATGCCCTTGCTAGCTGTGTAGTTTCCATTTGTTGTATCTATTTTATTGCATGCATCTCTAAATATCTAAAAAATCTCACAAAAATTACCATAGCTCTCTATTGCACTCTAGTTTCATGCCATATTTTTATTTTACATTTTTATTGCATTTTAATATTTATAAAAATTCAAAACACGTATTTTCAGCACTGTTTGCAATATAAAATCCATAAAATTATAACAACCACATTAGAAAATTCCCAAAAACATATATTTTGCTTACTTTAGTGTGTTTTAACATCAATCCAAAAAATCACTAAAAAATACAAAACAAAACTCCTAAAAATTAGAAAAGCCAAAAACCTTCATAAAAATCCTTAAAAATTCCACAAAAATCCTAAAAATACAATTTTAGTTTCTGAGTTTTCCTTGATTTATTAGCTTTGATTTAAATTTAGTTTAAGGAATTTTGGGTACTGTTTGATATTTTTCCTCCTCATTTTAATTTCAGCCAGCAACACTAGTTCATGTTTTCTAGTATTTTTTACCTTTAAAAATACCAAAAAAATAGGAAAAAATCTAGAAAAATCACAAAAACATTAGAAAAACACAAAAACATTACAAAAATATAAAATCTAAAATTAAAATAAAAAATTAAAATTAAAAACCCACAAAAATAACATAAATAGACATTTATTCACATTCACACTTTGTGCATTCATTTGCCCCGTTCTACCTGGCTGCTCCTGTGTTCGACCTCTACACATACTTTGCACATATACACATCTTTGTTGTAGAGTTATAATAAATTTTAACTCCGCACATTCACTTTGATTGTCTTATTTGATTGTTGTGGGTTAATTGTTGTTTTTGAAGTCCGGATTTCGTGTGGTCGATTCAGCGATTGAGTTCCGTCTTGTATGGATTAAGATCACCGATTTTTGGGTTTCAACAGTCGTCAAGCCTCTGAGTCAAATCTATCATGTTCTTCATCAAGTTGGCAAGCTGATCTAGCACTGGGTTCAATGAAGGTGGCCTCAGAATGCTCAACAACGGGTTGTCGTTGAGTCTGGTAGTGGGAGGCTGATACCCAGAATATTGTTGCTGATATGTGTAAGTAAGAGGAGGATACAATAACACTGCCCAACTATACAGACTATTGGGAAGAATATGGCTGTTTAGAATGTGCAGGCTTGCATCGGTTGCTGATATCCATGTCTCCAAGTCTCAACATGTGGTGGAGACGAAAACTGGAGAGGTTGTTAAGGATACTGGTGCTGGGAAATGTGGTCTCCCTACCCTAAAAATGGTGGATGGGCCTCTGACTCTATTGAGTGCTGAACTGATCCTACCATGATGGACGAGACCGAATGCAATCTCGGGTCAAACCAATGTCAATCACCTTTTGAACATGAGGTGGAAGTGGCACCCTGATACTCAGGAATGTACTGGAACTTAGGATAGTACAACACAACACATGAAGGAGTATACTGCTGCTGGGACCTGATCCAGTGTCTGCACTAATGGATTATGGGAAGATCTTTAAGCACATCACGATAGCGTGATGATCGTATCATATGAAATCAGGAGCAACTAGTCGCACTAGTTGCTCAGGGGCACTAGAATTTAAAATTTTAAAATGATAAAATCACTATGATCCAAGAACACTTATCGGATCGTTTCATATAAAACACAATTAAGTATTAAGGTTACCTCTTGAAGCATGGTTGCGATCATAGTTACTGAAGGAAGAGACCTCCTGTCTCAAGTCTGATCCAGCGGAAGAGACACTCGTGAGCATGTTGATGAAATGCGTGCTCATTCGTAATCATGTTGATAAATCCAAGCAACGAATCTCCCGATCTTGTCTCACGAGATCTGATGTCTTCTTTATGAGCGAGTGAAGAGCTCGTAATCGCCCTGGTTAATTTGTTGGAATTAACATTGATTTGTTGGTTGTAGTCGGGCGAATTCGGATTAATAAAAAAACCATAAATTTAAATATTTATTCAATTAAAAGTGAGTGATCAATTTTTTTTGCTTGGGCAAGCCCAAGGTCGAACTCAGGGAGGCCAATATCTCTTTAGGTTGATTTAAAGTCGATATAAAGGTTAGATTTTCAGAGAGGTATTTTTTGATATTTTTAAATGAAATAAATGAGGGACATGTAATTTTGACAAATTCCGGGGATTAAAATGCAAACTACGATCAAATTAAGTCAAAAAATCCTTAAACTTGACCAGAATATGAAATAGGATGAAATTAGACTACTATAATTTTTTTGGATGTACTTGAATTAATTATGAATTAAATAATACATACTATGTGATTTTGGGTTAATTTTTTTTGATGATAAGATTTTAGGTTAATTAATTTTAATAAATACCAAACATCAATATTTTCCAAAAATTTATTTATCCTAGATAGATCTAAATATGAGAGATATCTAGAATAATTTTTCACTCCTAAAAACATTAAGAGAGGAATTAATTAAAAATCATTTATTAGATCACCATTTCATTTATTGTGACCTCGGTATGCGTTCAAATGACATGAAATTTGGGCACAATGTAGAAAATAATAAAATCTATCTAATATGATTTTTTTGGAATTTTTAGATTTACATGTGATTTAATATCAATGAAAGAGAGCACAATAGGCAAATTATGCAATTTTCCACCAAAATATTTATATTAAATAAACCATAGCTCCTAAAAAGTCAATCAAAAATCATTAAGGTAGAGCATGAGTAGTTCTACAAGATGTAACTTGTAGAATAATGAAATGATGCTAAATGTAGGTTCAAATAAATATACAAACACAAAGGCCTAAATGCGATTTACAGAAACGAAATTGATAAAATAAAAATGCTGACTGGACTTAGATGAAATTACTTAAACCTTGAGGGGGTCTTATGTAATTTCTCCACCCGAGCACGTGCGTGGCACATATCTGCTTGAGAGGCGAGAGCCTTCTTGCAATTTTCAAATCTACGAGGGGTTTTGGTGCAAAAATCCCTCTAGGATAGGTGCGTTGCACATGCCTTCTGGCTTAGGCACGAATGACTGAATAGTGAAGGGTGGGGACGTAATTACCCCATGCTCACATGCTCCTCACGAGGAGGAGAAAGGTTGGGATGGAGGTTAGTGATCGTTTGATGTAGAGAGGAGGGGGAAATCGGATGGTGGCTGGACCGAGAAACATCTAGTGTCTATGGCCACCTCCTTGGTGATGGGGAGAAAAACCAAGAGCCGTAGAGTGAGGCGGTTGCCTGGGGTTGAGTGTGAAATCAAAGACACTACCTTCACCCATGCTAGAATCGATGATGACTCACCGATAAATATCCTCTTGATCTCTGTGTTTGAAATGCTCAAACTCAAATCAATATGAAAGTCTAGAGAGATCGTTCAACTAGTTGATCGATCTATAAAACGGTCGAGAGGAACCATTTCGACCATCATTACTTTCCAAGGTGCTCTACTCCAGGTCAACTTCACGGTCATTGACATTGAGCATCGAGGAGAGTTTACTCGATCTCCTATTATTCTCGGGAAGCCATTCTTAGCATCAGCTAAGGCGAGTATAGATTGTGAGACTTGGAAGATCGATTTCACAACATTGGGAGCACTCCGACCTCGTGCCAAGACCTTAAGAAGGTCCGAACAACTAGAAGGATATTTTCGCGCCACTCTTGAACATCTACTACAACTGAAAGAATGGAGCATTTTACACTTTAAATTGAGTCAACAACATAGATTTATTGCTTCCAGACACATTTAAATTAAATTACACATTGGTTTAGATCCAAAAGAAAGTCATATCCTTCTTGATAGAATTCTTCAAGTTTGGTCCTCCTAATTGCCTTCTATCATGCTCTTCTTTTGACTTCTCACACCTTATAAATGCATTTAGTCATGTAGTTTATTTCTGTAGTTTAAAACTTTGGGTAAAAACTGCATGTAAACCCTTGATCCTTAGTCTATTTACATTTAGGTCCGTGCTAGGTCACCTCACATGTGGTCCCACGTGAGGTGGCGATTTTGCAGTATACCCTTTGGGGGTACTTGTATTTTGATGTAGTCCAGAAATTTTTAATATCAGTTATAAAATTTTGGATATTTTGTAACTCAACCCCTTCCTTTATTTTTAATTATATATATGCCCTTACCATCACATTAATTTTTGTGGTTGTTTTCCATTTATTGTAATTATCATCTGTGCTCCAAAATTCTCAAAAAGTATGATTAAGCTCCTACTTGCACATACTTTCACGTCACATTTTTAGATTTGCAATATAGGACTTTTTTCTATTTAATCAAAAGAGCACAAACAATCTCTATTTGAATTAGAAAACCCTTTAAAAATATAAAAACTTTTTTGTAAAAGTCCCAAAAATATATAATTTACCTATTATATTATTTTACAACTCCAGGAATAAAAAACCCTAAAAATAAAAGAAGAAAATACAAAAAAATTAAAAGTTCAAAGTCCATTATAAAATATAAAAAATCCATAACACAACAACAACAATAAAGCCTTCTCCCACAATTAAGTAGGGTCAGCTACATGGATTCTTCGCCTCCATTCATACATATCTTGGGTCAATCTCGAGCTTATATCCAAAAAACTAAGATCCATTCGTATAGTCTCTTTCCAACATCCTCGATAGGAGCTACACCAACTTTCTTTCTGATTGAATCATTCCTAATCCGATCTTATTGTGTGTGTCCACACATCCACCTCAGCATTTTCATTTCTTCTACAACCATTCTTTGCACATGTCTATAGTTTATAGGCCAACATGCAGATCCATGTAGCATAGCGGTTCTCACGACTACTTTGTAAAACTTTCCTTTAATTTTTAAAGCAATTTCCTTATCACAGAGAATAGCAGAGGCTCCTCTCCACTTTAACCAGCATATATTTATTCTATTAATAACATCTCCATCAATTTCTCCATCATTTTGCAAAATAGATCCTAGATATCTAAAAGAATCTCTCTTTCGAATGTTATCGTCACCAATATTCACCTCGATTCCTTCACCTTCCATCAAAGGTGCACTCCATATAATCTGTCTTAGCCCTATTTATACGAAATCGTTCAGTCTCCAAAGTATGTCTCAAAACCTTAAGCTTCTCATTTACTCCATCCTTAGTCTCGCCAATCAACACAATATCATCAACAAATAGCATACACCAAGGTAACTCATCCTAAATGCGACTTGTCAACTCATTCATAATCAAAAAAGAAATCGATGCAAAGCGTAACCTTGATGTAAACCAATGTTGATGTCAAAATAGTCAGTCTTCCCAAACGGGGTCCTTACACAAGATAAAGTCCTATCATACATATACTTTATGAGGTTAATGTATAGGACATGTAATTGTCTCTTCTCCAAAACTCTCCACAATATCTCTCATGGGACAGAATCATAAGCCTTCGCCAAATCAATAAAGATCATCTGGAGGTTCTTCCTTTTAGCTCTATAAATCTCCATTGTTCTCCGCAACAAATGGATGGCTTCAATAGTTGAGCGACCTAGCGTGAACCAGAATTGTTTTTTTTACTTTAGAAACTTGCCTCAACCTTCTTTGATCACACGTTCCGAAATTTTCATAATGTGACTCATCAGCTTGATACCTATGTAATTTGAACAATTTTGAATGTCTCCTTTATTCTTATAATGAGGCACCATTATACTCCTCCAATCATCAGGATTTTTTTTGCTTCGCCAAATAACATTGGATAGATTTATAAGATAAGTCAAACTACACTCACCTAAAACTCTCCATACTTCTACAGGGACATCATCCGGTCCTACACCTTTCACAAGTCTCATAACCTTCAAAGCCTCTTCTACTTCCTTTCTTTGTATTCATCTATAGCTTGCACGATTCAAGTATCTTTCACTACTAGCTAGATCACCCAAAGTGATCTATCTATTTCCTTCCCCAATGAAAAGTTTATGAAAGTTCTGCTCCCATCTAGACACTATATCCTTCTGAGTAACAAGTACGTGATCTTCCTCGTACTTAATGCATCTCACTTGAGAAAGGTCTTTGGCCTTTCTTTTCTTGCTTTGGACAATCTAAATATACCCTTCTGGCCCTTCTTAGAGTCTAGATTTTTATACAAAACTTCATAAGCTTTTGACTTAGCTTTGCTTACAACCTACTTTACTTCTTTCTTCGCTATTTTGTAGTTTGTGACAGTTTCATCTGTTCTATCCTTAGACATAGCTTTAAAGCAAGTTCTTTTAATTTTTACCTTTTCTTGCATCCCTTCACTCCACCGCCAAACCTCCTTTTGACCTAAAGTTCCTCCTTTTGACTCGCGTAGTATCTCTTTGACTACCTTTCGGATACAAGAAGATACAACTTCCCAGATCTCATTTGCACTTCCGCTACAATTCCAAGATAAGTCTTCTAAAACCTTCTCCCTGAAGCTCGACTGCTTCAGAGGAAGATTCCACCATTTAGTTCTAGTGATCTTAGGAACCCTCCTTTTCTTTACCGGCCCTTTTATTAGCACATCCCGGACTAACAAGCGATGTTGGTTGTTCAAACTCTCTCGTGGGATTGCTTTGCAGTCTTTACAACACAACTGATCTCTTCTCCTCAACGTAAAGTAATCTATCTGTGTTCTATTTGGGCCACTATTATAAGTAATTAAATTCTCCTCCTGCTTCTTGAAGAGAGTGTTTCTATGAAAAGATCATAAGCCGTTATAAAATCCAGTCCTCTTCATTTCTATCCCCAAAACCATGTCTTCCATGAATACTAGCATACCCTGAAGCATATTCTTCCCACATGTCCACTACGATCTCCACCTATGCAAATCATCTCTCTTTATGGAATTCCTTGTAAAATCTTATCCATATCATTCTAAAAAACTTGTTTAGTCCTTTCATCTAAACCAATCTGTGGTGCATAAACTGAGATGATATTCATAATTTCTTCTTCAAGTACTAATTTTAGCAAAATAATCTGATCCCCGAATCTTTGCACCTCAACCACACAATCCTTAAAATCCTTATGAACAACTAATCCAACACCATTTCTTCCCTCATTTTTACCTAAATACCAAAGTTTAAAGAATGTCATCTCGATCTTCCTTGCTTTCTCTCCAATCCACTTAGTCACGTGAGGACATAGTATATGAATCTTCCTTCTTTCCATCATATCTACTGTCTCCATCAATTTTCCAGTTAAAGTGCCAATATCCCAACTACCAATTTGCAACTTCCTTTGCAATCTCTTTTGGACTAACTTCTTTACTTGTATGTGTCCATTATGCAAGAACCCTTGCAAATTTTGGACTGCATCCGGGCGGTGATGCAATGGAACTAGCTTATTTACTCGCATGCATTCCTCATGCGAGAGCACTTGCAAATTTTGAACTACATCTAGGCTGTGATGTGGTGACTCTTGCTAATTTTTCATTGCATTCAGGTGTTGCAACGCATCGCAAGTATGGAACATCCCAACGAAATCTATATGTTTGCTTAAATCCATGTTGAAAAGATCCGACTATCATGAGGAAACTTCCTAAATAGTTTTTTAAAAAAATACTATTTGGGAAGTTGAATCCGACTGTTTTACGCTGGTTGTCGACTACCTGACGCAACCCTCCTCATTTACCCGGGCTTAGGACCGACTAGGCTGAGTTATAAAAAATCCATAAAATCCCCAAAAACTATTAGTTTTATTTTGTAATTTTCTTCTATGTATATTAATTATTACAATTAATTTGAAGAATTTTTTATTCTGTTTGCTATTTTCATCTCTAAATTGATTTGGCCTATTTATTATATCCTTGATCGGGGTTTTGTGACTTGAAAATATATAAAAATAGAAAAATTAAGTAAAAATCATAAAAATAATAAAAATATTTAAAAAATACAAAGAACTTTTTTCTTCTAATTTTGAGTATTTTATCTATATTTATATATATTCTAGGCTACATTGTATATATATATTACATATACATTACTTTTTATAAAAAGGAAAATAATTAAAAGTAAAAAATATAAAAAGAAAAAATTAGAAAATTAAAAAGATAAAAAATTCACACAAGTACTTTTATGCATTCGTTTGCATCCTTCTCCCTTTTGCTACTTGAGTTCGATACTCTACCATACTTGCACCTATATACACATTAATAATAGAGTTATAATAAATTTTAACTCACTCATATTTATCGCTCGAATTTTTATGTGGGTTTATTGTTGATTAGAGGCACACTCGATCGTCGTGTCTGATTAGCAGACCAGCGAAAAACACATCTATCAGTCTTATGATCATAAAATTGGTATCCAATGCCGATTTTTATGTATCCAATGAAGTAGTACTCTCTAGTGCGAGATTCCTAACTTGCTTGCATCCACATTTTTAGCCGGGACCAAACAACCATAAATCCTCATGTGTCGTACACTCGTCTTAGTAGCATACAAAATCTCATGAGGGGTTTCAGGTACATAATTAGATGGAATCTTGTTCAGGACATATGCTACAATCTCTACTTCATGTCATCAGAAACTTAGAGGTAAGTTTGCTTTATTCATCATTGATCTCACCATGTCCAACATGGTTCTGTTGCATCTCTCAGCAACTCCGTTGAGTTGAGGAGTACTTGGGTAAGTGATATTAGAAATAATTTCTCTCTCTCTCTCTCTCTTTAAGGTATTCTTTGAATTCATCTAAGAGATATTCACCACCTTGGTCAGATCGAATTTATTTTTATTCACTTTTCTTAGTGAATGGTCCCTTGGATATTTTCTCACGAATACAATGCTTCTAAGTTGGTAAATTACAGACTTCTAAAAAATCCAAAGGTCTATCCTTTACCGGTCTATTGATCATATCAACAGACACATGCCTGAGTCTTTAGTGCCAGATCTTAGTTAAATGACTTCCATCATCCCTTGATCGTTTAGGAATTTTAATTTTAATATTTATATTAATGTTATCAGTGGTATTGACATTCATAATACAATCACGCATGTTCAATTCATAGAGTCCACCCGCGGTTAATAAACCATCTGCCACAAAATTACCATAATGACTTATTATAAGTTTTTTTACAGAAAAGGAACAAACATCCATGTCCAACTAATTTGGATATAGATAAAAGATTCCTTCTAACATTAGGAACATAGATGTATTCTCTAATAATTAGGACTCTTACACTTGATAACGATAGTCGGCACATCCGGACAGCGATTGCTGCAACGTTTGCATAAGATCCCATCTAGATAACTATCTCCCCATAATAAAGACTTTTGATTTCCTGAAACTTATGCAAGAAATTGCTTACATGAACAAAAGCACCATAATCAACAATACAACTATCTTCACATCCTACGAGTAAGTTGGTGTCAATGATGAAAGTAGATGAGTTACCTGTAAGTACAACACCTTTGCCCTTCTCAAGAGTCTTCAGGTACTCGATCTGGACAGTTGCACTTCCAATGTCCCGGATTTTTGCAGTGATGGAAGATATCCCATTTCTTGGATATTAGATGTGTATAAGCATGAGAAGCGTTGACAACAACTTTGTCTTTTTTTCTTTCTAATTGGACCCTTGTTAGATCCATGCTTCCTGGCGTGCTTCCCTTTAACCTATGCAACCATTGTACTACCAGAAGGATTCTCTTTCTTCATGGTTTCCTTAGTATGAACATTTTACCACCCACTATTCGGATTATCTCTTCCTTATTATGAAAATTTCACGATTATAATCAAATGGCTGGAAGATTAAATTTGGCAAACTATCTTGATATCTTTCAACGACGAACTCGAACCAAAAACGATCCTTCGTGAAGACTTCTGCAAGGATCTAGAACCGCTCTGCAGACTCTTTGAGAGCTCGAAAGCTTTCCCGTGCTCGATGAGTGTTAAACAAGACTCATGGAACATCTACATAAAATTCCATTTTATATAATACATAATTTTATGAGCGGACTATCATCTGTGACATTAAACAGCGTTATTTAAAAAGTCAAACTACTATTTTTTTAAAGAACGGAAACTACAGACTATTACTGAAAATATATCAATATCCTCTTCTAAATTAAAATGCTGAATCCGCGTCTATGTGCCCCCATAATGTCATGGCGGCAGACGGGGCATTGCTGCTTCATGTGGAACCACCTCTCCATGCACATCCCGTGAAGACGTCAGCCTCTTCACCTCCTCCCTCTCCTCGAACTCCTCCAAACATAAAGATCATGCCATATTAATCTCGATCGTCGCAATCGTAGTGGTGCGTGATCTTTTTAACACCCTTCTCTGCAAAGGCCAACTACCCACTGGGAGCCACCTTCATGGTCTCGACCTCCACTGGCATGTACTCGACCATATACTCCAATCACACTGCTTACCCGACCCGTGATGGGACATTGGATATCGATGATTTTGAGTCAACTCTTATTGATCAGGTCGGGCACCCGTTCAACTCGAAAAACATGCACAACCCAAATTATACTACATGAAGATTCACGTGACTACATTAGCTTAGCAATTCTTGGGTCCTTCTCATATTCAACCCTAGTCCTATGATTTCCCTATATAATTCCATTATCACTTAAAAAGATACAATTTGAAAAAAAAAATTCATCCGCTTCTTGTGTAGGGGAATTTCATTGGCGACTGATCGTATAATTTGGAAAATTTTCGGGGCATTCGTTCTATACTTGATATATGAACTTTCTAGACTTATTTTGCAGCATTTCATATTTTCCATGATTTTTCAAATTTAACATTTCGTGAAGTATTTATTCTCAATTGCTCTTCTTATGCTTGGTTTCTTCTTTTGAATTTTTCTTCTTTACACACTTCTGCATCTCAGTACACCCAGCAGATCACTTTGCATTTCACATCACACCGCATTGCACATCACTATCTACACAATTCACTTCATTTTAATTGCAAATATATGGTAGAATTATAATTGATCTATGTTTATCTCCTATGTAGTATTACATGATTTCAAAAATTCCTTTCGTTTTCGAAAATTGAAAATTTAAAACAAAATACTAGAGATGAAATCTCAGTATTTTTTATACAAAAATAGATCTCAAAAAAATATAAAAAGACAAAATCTCCGAACAAAAATAAAATCCATCTCTACCACAGTTACAAGAAGACCATTAGCGATAAGTCACTTATCTTTGTGCCTCTCTACGTTCGACAACCCTTACATTGTCGCAACACATCTTTTGGAGTATACATAAAAATATACCAAGCCTTCTCCTACTATAAGTAGGATCAGTTACATGGATTCTTGGTCAAATCTATGTTAAAAGATTCGACTATTTTTTACACTGGCCGTCGACTACCTAATGCAACCCCTGCAAGAGTGGGATTAGAACCCTGATCTTTAGTGTGGTAGACATACTGTACTACCACTAGACCATTAAGTGGGTACAATGACATTATTTTGGAGTACACATAAATAAGAATGATTTGAAAATCAATCCAAGCAACGAGTCACAATGACATTTTCACCCCACTTATAGCTCGATCAGATTATGAGAAATCAATATCCTAATGTAAAAGTGAGCACATCTTGCTTAGTTACGATTACTCCAGTATTCAACCTTAGTCCCGTTACTAGGCAATTGCTCATTCTAATGAATTTAGTGTGTATCCAACATTAGCCGTTGGAGCAAATTCAAGTCTACTAGAGAACAAGCAATGTAGATGTTTCTAATGCTTCTGCTGAGTCACAAGCAACAAACATGGTACAATAGAAGCCAAATCCGAGGAGATAACTATACAATCGGAGTTCTTGGTGTTTTAAAATAGGTTATCAAACATGAAGAATGCTTCTCTAGCAATCACTGCAGGCGGTTTAGAAGTACCCTGAAAATTCTTGCCAACGTTCCTTCCAAAATCTAGATCAACCACAAGATCGATGCACGTCTGACGGTTACCTGCCAATATAATAAGAATAATGAGAGTAAATTATGTGTATCAAGGATTTTTTTTAACCCGCTCTTATGGAAGTAATTTCAGAAAATGCTAGTGCATTTGAAGTATATGAGCAATCTAAGAACACGCTAATTAAGTTTCAGCATCGACCGGACATAAGGGGCACACATTTGTAGTACGTTTAGTTGATAAGAGGATCTTGTTTTTGAGTGATGGGTTTCTCATAGCTAGGAGACCAAAGGAAGAACCAAACCCTTGGGCGGAAGGGTCTGGACCGAAAATTGGGGTGTACTTTTGCGTCTTGTCCTCCGTGGGAGGTGGTTCTTCCAGGGAAGAATACTTGATTGAGAAATAGAAGAATGAATATACACAGACCATCCCAGACCCAGTTATGAATGAGCGGAATGGGGATGCTGGTTGTACGCAGTGCTTCGAGCCTTTACCAGAGCATCTAGTAGTTGCTTCAACCACTTCCAACCCGCAGCCCGGGGCACTAATTAAGTACCACGGCTGCATAGGGCCCAATTAGAAAGAGCAACTAGTTCATTCCAGTGTACAACCTACGTTGTCAATAGAGTCGGAAGGGTTTAGGGCTTCTCTTGTGGCCAATGCGAACAATGTCAAAATAGATAAATACATGCATTTTCCACCCAAACGACACTTGTGGCCAATGCGATGCCATGGAAGGTATTGAGAAAAGAAAACAATGTCAAAATAGAAATATAGATGATCTTTAAACATTGGAGTAACAAAAGAAGAAGCAAGAAAGATCATATGTAGCATGATCTAAGCCAACATAAGAGATGCTAAAATAAATATATGTTATACAAAAAGAGATGCTTTTCACGAAGAAAATAAATCAAGCCAACATAAGAGATGCTATGCATGGGACATGGGACAAAGAACTGGAAAGTGATTGATGGATCACCTGTGTTTGCCTTTCGTCTCACTCCGTAATTGGGGTATGCTTTCGTGTGGATGTTGTGCAGCACTGATAATCTTTTGGAAGACATTGTTCAGTTTTCCAACCTTTACGCTGACAGAAATTGGCATTTCTATTCCCAAAATTTCACAAACCTACAAGTCCAACGAAAGAAATGAACAAAAATATAATACAACTGTATTGTTCTGAATTACTGCTCCAAGAATCAGGTGTAGTTGAACAGTCGACAGTTTATTGCAACAAAAAGGCGTCATCTTGAAGTTAGCGTGCCATACAGGATTCATGAAAATAACATACAAAGAAAGCACTGCGAGAATTCATACCCTTTCTAAATATTGGTCGGGACACTGAACATCGTTCTTCGTACAGACAATAAGGCAAGGCATCTCACAGCCACTTTTAGCTGCATGGGCAGCAACTTCTAGGAGGAGGCCAGTTGACTTCCTCCAGTTTTTTTCAGAACTGCAGAATAAAATCAAAATATGAGACAGTTGCAAACAGGTTCATCGTCCTTGACACCCTGCAACAGAAACATAATGTATTTTTCCATTTATATTTGAATTCCCATGATTTTTTGTAGCATACAAAAAAAAATTAAAATGCACCCACACTGAAAAAGTAAATCACAAGTGAAGCATGATAAATACGTGTTTGAACCAACAGAGCCACAAAATTGCCCTCAAATAATAATAGAATTAACCAGGTTAGGAAAATACGGAATGCTGAAGCGTATCAGAATAATAGAATAAACATAATGAACGAAATTTTACGTAGAACTCTACTCCCTAAGGAGCGGGATGAAATCACAGGAGAACGCCTCAAAGGGTTTTTGTTTTATTTTCTTTTAGTCCGGTAAATAATTTAAACACTTTAAATTGTTTGGACATTTTGCTAAATGACCCCTAGAGATTTCGCATATTGCACTTTAGCCCAGTTTAGGTCACCTCATGTGTCGTCTCACGTGAGTTGGCAATTTTGCATGTATACCCTCATGGGTTTTTGTATTTATGTTTACTACATCAACTTTTAATATTAGTTGTAATATTTTAGGTATTTTGCAGAAAAACCCTTCCTTTATTTTTATTACAAATATACCCTTGTTGTTCATGTATTATGCGATTATTTTCCATATATTAAAAATATCATCCATGCTCCAAAAGTTATGAAAAAATAGTGTTAGGTGCTTGCATAAACTTTCACGATATATTTTTTTTCATTTTATCATTTTACCTATTTTTAAAAAATCAAAATAACACATTTTGCTCCTGTTTGAATTAAAAATCCAAAAAATATAAAACCTTTTTGAAAAATTAAAAAAAAGTATTTTTTTTAATATTTTTTAGCTCCAGACCAAAAATCCCTAACAATAAAAAAGAAAATGACTAAAAATTAAAAAGCTCTAAAATCTTTTATAAAAATAAAAAAAATCATCAAAAATCCAAAAATAGAATTTTCCATCTTTATTTTTTTTGAAATTATTTATTGTAAATTAAAATTGATTTTAAGAAACTTTGATGCTTTTTGCTATTTTTAAATATCAAATCAATTTGGCCTAATTATTTAATCCATGTTTTGCTATTTTGACTTTAAAAATATATAAATTAGCAAAAATATACAAAATTGTAGAAAAATATATAACACACAAAAACATTTTATTCTGCAATTTTTATTTGTTTTTAATTGTATTTATAAATATATTACCCTATATTATATATATTTATATATATGTTCCTATATTATATATATCAAAAAGTAAAATAAAATAAAAAATCAGAAAATATCAAAGAAAATAAAAAAATATAAAACTAAAACAAGTAAAAAAATATAAAATTAAAATCGATAAATAAATAAATACAATATATATAATTAAAAACCCATACAAAAAGATAACGAAAAGACAAGAGAAAGGACAAAATTTGCACTTCACTACATGCTTGCACACTATACACACGTTTTTGTAGAGTATAATAAATTATGCCCACATATTTTTTATTCATTGATTCATTATATGTTGTAGGTACTTGTTGATTGACTTAGGGTTTCGTGAATGGTCGCCTCAGCGACAATGTGTCTTCACTTTCTGTGAGTATGTCACCGTCCCATCTAAGTAAATGAGACGGTGGCAGAAGAGACGGTTGTGGGACCGTCCCCGATACGCAGAAGGAACGGTTATGACGACAAAGTGGACGGTCCTAGACCGTCCCCTTTGTGCCATCTGCCTGTAGTAAAAATATACTAAAGTAGGCTAGTAAAATAAATAAAAAAGAAAACGAAAAGAGAGTGGAGAATTTAAAATAATATGTACATTTTTTACTTTTCTAATTTTAATTTTTTATATTTCTAATAAAAGATATTCATAAAATAAAAATAAAATAAAATACAAACTTGATTTTTTTATTTTTAGTAATTAAGAAAAAATAAAAAAGGAAGAAAGGAAAAATATTTACAACATATACAATGTACACTTAGGTCCCAAAACTCATATTTTGCAAACGAGCTCCTATTTTGATGAAACCACTTTCATTGGATAGATATATTTCTCTGACAACTGTCGCTTCTAGTAAACCTTTGGTGACGGTTCCAACCGTCCCCTTAAGTGTAACCATTGGAGACGGTTACAACCGTCCCTAGTAACGCAATTAGTCACGACGGTTATAACCGTCCCTATCTGTGAAGCATGAGGGACGGTTGTAACCGTCCCGAATGGTTTGCAACCATTCCGCGACGGGCATAGAAGCCTATTAGCGACGATTTAAACCGTCCCCGTTGGTCCCTCTGGCGGCTAAAATGGGACAGAAGGTTGTTAACATTATGAAGGGACGGATTGAACCGTCCCCATTGATTAGAAGTGGGGACGGTTGTAACTGTCCCCTATGTATCATAGATTAAAGGAGACGGCCACAAAAACGTATAGGGGACAGTTTCAACCGTCCCCCTTGGTCCCTCTGGCGGCTAAAATGGGACAGAAGGTTGTTAACATTCTGTAGGGACGGATTTAACCGTCCCCATTGATTAGAAGTGGGGACGGTTGTAACCGTCCCCTCTGTGTCATAGATTAAAGGGGACGGCCACAGAAACGTATAGGGGACGGTTTCAACCGTCCCCTATACGTTTCTGTGGCCGTCCCCTTTAATCTATGACACAGAGGGGACGGTTACAACCGTCCCCACTTCTAATCAATGGGGTGGCTTGACTTTGAAGACGGCTTATAACGGACAGGACATTCGCCATTTCAGCACGCATCTTCGCCATCTCTTCGTCTTATGCAGACATCTTTGCCTTTACCTACCGCAGCTCCCTCTCCATCTCTCTTTCTCTCTGGATCCCTTGGGAGGATGAGTGGGAACCACTTGCACCACCCATTCCGTACCATGTATGGATCGTTTCGCCACGTCCTCCGCAACGGATGCGTCCATTGTGTTCCGGACCAGTGGCTTGACGGAATGCATCATCGGCTGACAACGGGAGAGTACTCGTCCCCGTGCTGTCTAGCGAGGGGGTGGTAGATAGCCTAACCATTTCTTCCTACATGTATAAATATTATAAATATTATCAATATATGTAATAACTTAAGTCATTATATAAAGTAAAAGTAAATATTACTTACATGAATTGGTGCGTAGGCGTCATCAACCCACTACACTTCTCCACCTAAATCACGACTCTTTGACCCAGCAAAAACCTCTATGCGGGTCATTTCTCGTTCGTTCTCCCTCAACTAAAAACCACATTAAATAAGGTTTTAAAATCAATTCTCCACTCAAACTTAATAATCACAGAAATAATTTAAATACTTACAAAGTCATCCTTCAACTGGTTAGTGTTCTTCCTTCCCATCTTATGGGTGGACCGGAAGCCTTTGGATCGATTCGCCGTATTTTTCGTAGAAATCGACTGTAATTAAGAAACGTTATTACAAGCATAAATCAAGTAAAAAGTAAACATTGTACGTACCGCGAATTCCTCACTGGACCAAAAGTTAATCAACGTCCTCCATTGTTCTGGTGTAACACCAGGTGGGACGTTTTGCACAAGCTGATCATATGGAATCTGGGGGTTGTAATAATAATGATGGAAAAATAAATATCGTTAATTTTTATTCTTACGAATTAAAAAGTAAAAAAATATTCGTACCTTCGCCTTTATGCATCCCTTGTATCGACGCAACATCTCAGCAGCATGGGAGAGAATCTGGGAATCGATATTATTAATGAGTATGGACTCCTGTGAATTATATCGAGATTTGCGCTCCACCATTCATCTTTGGTAACTTTTAATAGTTCAATTTTATCTCCGAACCATTTCAAAAAGTCTGATTTGCTAGTGGTTGTTGACTGAAACTCTTCGAAGAAAGAATCAACCTCGTCTACTTGCATCAAAATATAATAATGAATAAGATCTCTTTCATTGTCTGAAATACTACGACGGGTACTCTTAAGGATAGCTCGGCCATTTTGTTGAAAAATCTAAAGTTTATTTGGATCTTTTGTCCACAACTCACCATCATTATTTCGTTCGAACCTATCGAATCTAATACTCTTTCCATCACCCATATACATGTCACAAAATGTGATACACTCTTCACATAAATATCCCTCGGCAATACAACCTTCAGGTGCAGCTTTGTTAAATACCATATTCTTTAATTTCCGTAGATATCTTTCAATTGGATACATCCATCGATACTGCACATGACCACATATCCGGGCTTCGCTAGCAAGATGAATAATTAGATGAACCATTATATCAAAAAATGTAGGTGGAAAGAGCTGCTCCAGCTTACATAAAGTTATAACAATATCTGTCTCTAGTCTGAACAATACTTCTGGGTCTAAAGTCTTCGAACACAAAGCTTTAAAAAACTGACTGAGTTCAATTAGTGGCTGCAAAACATCAGGATGTACAACTCCTCTGATTGACAACGGAAAATGAACTTGCATAAGTACATGACAATCATGACTTTTTAATGACGATATCTTTTTTTCCATCATATTTATGCATCTGCTAATTTGAGAGGAGAATCCATCAGATACTCTAATTGATTTAATAAAATTGAGTATCTTATCTTTGTCAGCACTGGATAAAGTATACACTGCTTCGGGAACTATTACTTTAGAATTGTATGACTCAATCGGATGTAATTCGGGTCGGATACCCAATTGTATTAGATCACGTCTGGCTCGCAAACTGTCTTTGGCAGTACTAGAGATATTCAAAATTGAAAGAATATTTTCCATAACATTCTTTTCTATATGCATCACGTCCAAGTTATGATGGACCTGTAAAGTATGCCAGTAGGGTAGCTCCTGAAAGAATATATTTTGTTTTTGCCATCCACCAGTATTCTTCCTCTTAGATAATCGGCCTAGAGAGAAGTTGCCCAAAATTTTTTGTTCCATCCACATTGTGCTTCCTGATCGGCGATTCAAACTTAAACGACATCCAAATGACTGTCCATCGAACTTGTAATTATTTTCACTTCTTAACCATCTATGACTGACCGGTAAGAAACGACGATGTCCCAAGTAGCAATGTTTCATACTCGCATTTAGCCATGTCGAATGTGTTTTATCCATACAAATCGGACATGCGAGTTTACCTTTCGTACTCCATCCTGATAAATTGGCATATGCTGGAAAATCATTAATTGTCCACAATAAAGAAGCACACATTGTAAAGAATTCTTTCTTTACCACGTCATACGTACTCACTCCAGAATTCCACAAAATCTTTAGTTCGTCAATCAAAGGTTGCATATATGTATCTATTGCATTACCTGGCCCCTTAGGACCAGGTATCAATAACGACATCATCATAAAGGAAGATGCCATTGACATCCATGGTGGCAGATTATATGTAACAAGTATCACAGGCCAAATAAAGTAACTCGTACTCATATTTCCGAATGGATTAAAGCCGTCAGAAGCAAGACCCAATCGTACATTTCTTACTTCTTCAGAAAACGATGGATACATTTCATCAAACTTGCTCCACTCCTCTGTATCTGATGGATGTCGCATAACACCGGTTACATCTTTCTTTTTGATATTACTGTGCCATATCATCATTTTAGCTGTTCTTTCGTATGAATACAATCGCTGTAATCGGGGAATCAAAGGAAAGAACCGTAAAATCTTCTCCGGTTTTTTCCTCTTCGAATCATTATCATTATTCTTATATATGCTACTTTTGCAGTCAGGACATGTATCTAACTTTGAGTAATCCTTCAAATATAAAATGCAGTCGTTCGGACATGCGTCAATTTTCTCGTAGTTCAGTCCAAGTGCACGAAATCTAGACTTAGCGTCCTTCCAGTCCTTTGGAAAGTTTTCTGGATTATTTAATAATGTCCTAATCAAAAGTAAGACATCTGTCATCGTAACCGCTGTACACCGATTCTTCACTTTTATCTTAAACATCTCCAGAAGAAAACGTAATCGAGACATTTTGACTCCTGAGCATAATGGCTTCTCTGCATCTTGTATTTTTTCAAGCAACGTATCCAGAAGCGAATCCATCATTTCATCGGTGTCATGTCCTCGAATGTTATCTACCATCTCAAATATAGCATCACGGTCTTGTATTTCTGAGACATCTCTTTCAGTATCACCGTGGACATTACTATCTTCTTCTAAATTAACTCCTTCACCATGATATGTCCAATTCGTATAATGTAGCCAAAATCCATTTAATATCAAATGCTCGTAAACTATGGCTCGATTTTGGGTCAAAGTATTTTTGCATCTTATGCAAGGACAATGTATCTTATCTCCTTCACCTCCTACAATATGATAGTGCGATTCATATCGAAAAGCCCAGTTTATGAATCCGATAACTCCTTTATTACATGTCCGATAGTTATCGAATCTTTTGTTCATTTAACTTTTGTCCATTGCCTAAAGGTAAGATCCAAAGTTAATTTCAAAAATGTTTGGTAATTTTCATAGTTGTATTTAGAATATATTTTTTGGATCCTCTAATCTAAACTATTAAGCAACTATTAAATCATTAGAAACTATTTATGCATATATGGTTAAAGTTTACAACATCTACTTCACAATCATGAAGCAACTAATTTGGGAGAATTGATTTAGCACCTCTACTTTACAACCTCTACTTTACAATCATAAGCATTCATATATCATTATATGTTTATACAACTATATGTTTTTGATCCAACTTTTATTTTTGATCTAACAATGTTCATATATCATTATATGTTCATAACAACAACATGACATCATTATTAACTAGGGTAGGTGACAGGTTTTACAACCTAACTAAATATTATGTGGCACACTTGACCTTCGATCCAGAGAGTCCGGTCTCGGTCTACCCCTCCTCCTCCCGACAAATCGGGTTCAGGAGCAGCGCTTGGCAGGACAGGCTGCGGCACGTAGGCTCGAAGGAAAATGAATCAACTATACACAAATATTCTATCGTCACACACCCCCATCTCCCACACACACCCCCATCTCCCACACACAAAATCACACTCTATACACAAATATTCTATCGTCATCCACACATATACATACAATTTAAACATAAACATACACACACATAGTAATCTCACATTTGCAACCCTCACATATACATCTACTTAATGAACAAATATACATCATACACCTTTACACTCGCATCATACCTTTACACGTTCACATCATAAACCTTCACATTGACATCATACCTCTACACATTCAGAGCATACAACTTCTCATTCACATCATACATCTACACCTTTTGGTGTTTGTATAACAACGAACATGGTTTATCCATCATACCACCGCATCTATACATACTACCCTCAAACTCAAATATGTACATCTTCACATACTATCATCACATTCACATCTATACACCATCATTCCCAACAACTTTACATTAACATCATATGCATGCACTTTCATATATTATACTTACATTTACATCTATGCACCTTAAAACATCTTCATATTCACATCATAAGCAATCCATCATAACATCTATACATCTTTATTTTTATTAAAATATAATACATTCATGTTAACTATAAATAATAAACAATGCTTTTACAAATCTATACATCCAAAATAAGATTATGAAATTAAAGCAAGCATAATATATTAATAAATTACCAAAAACTTTAAAAAAAACTTACATCCAAATGAGGAGGTGGAGGCCGGGGCCGGAGGGCGGACACTGGAGGGCCGAGGAGGAGGCCGGAGGGCGGAGGGCGGATGCTGGAGGGCGGAGGAGGAGGTGGAGGCCGGAGGTCGGACGCCGGAGGGCAAGGGGCGAGAGGGCGGACGCCAGAGGGTGGAGGCGGAGGCCGGAGGGCAAGGGGCGAGAGGATGGACGCCAGAGGGTGGAGGAGGAGGCCGGAGGACGGTGGAGGAGGCCGAAGGGAGGATGAGGAGGCCGGTGGCTATTTGAGGGAGATGTTGCCACTGGGGGTCGAATGGAGGAATGAGGGAGATGGGTTCGCCGGGATGGGTATATTACCATCGGGGACGGTTGTTCGACCGTCCCTTTTAATAATAATCGGTGACGGTTATAAGTGGATCGTCCCCTCTGGTTGTTTTTAGGGACGGTTACTAAACCGTCCCCGGCTATTATTATAAGGGACGGTTACAACCGTCCCTTATGATAATAATCAAGGACGGTTGCGAGGAGACCGTCCCCTATGGTTACAGAAATTTTCCCCAGCGCGCCATTTACAGAGGTTTTAGGGACGTTTATGCAACCGTGCCATAAAATTAACTATATGGGACGGTTGTAACCGTCCCCTTTACTTTCCATTATATGCGACGACCACAGTGAAGTAACGGGGACGGTTTTGACCGTCCCCTAAAGGCCGATGCTGGGGACGGTCATGTAACCGTCCCTAACTGTCATGTAAAAGGGGGCGGTCATAACCGACCGTCGCTAAAACTTTACAGAGGGGACGGGCAGCAAACAACCGTCCCCTAAAATTGTATAGGGGACGGTTGCTCAGTGATCGTCCCCAATAACCGTCCCCAAAGGCTGTCCAGTTTGTAGTGTTTCTTTTCTTTAATTTTTTATTCTTTACGTTAACTTCCCTTTTCCTCCATTAACAACCAAGTCTCCATCTAACCTCTCATTCAACTCCACCATGTTCTTTAACCTCCCATTCAACTCCACCATTCCACCATGTTTCTAACTTCCATTTTCTTCTCTTTTTATACATCTCATTCTCCTCATTTTTGCCTTTGATCCACCTTTATACGAGAGATAATTGAGAGTTCTGACCATTCGTCTCAGTACAACGAACGAAGAAGTAGAGCGATGACCGACCTCCTCTCCGGTGAGATCCGTTGGCATTCCGACCAACAACGTAGCTGCCTCCGCATGCTGCTCGAGCTCATCGTTCGCTGATGTGCTTCTCGTGAGCACACCATAGGTGCCCACATCCATTATAGATAATTCTCATTTTCATTTTTTATCATTGTTTTTATTTTTGCATTTTATTATCACATCACACCATTATCACCCTTCATTTGTTTACTTTTTTATCAGATGACCACCAACTCTTCTCATCTTTAGTTAATTCTCAATAAAAAAATTAAAAATAAATTTTAAAAAAAATAAAATCACAACAAAAAATTTCAAAAAAATAAAAAATAAAAAACTTACAGCAGGTGGCTACCCCCCCAGCACCCACAACCAGCCACCACCGCAACCTCTTCCTCCAGTAGCCCCTCCAGTTGCCATCTACCACTGCGCGTGATGCCGCCCCTCCAGCTCCTGCGACCCTCCGCCACCCCCCTACACACGCAGGCCATTCATCTCAAGAGCCTCCTCCGCTTTGCAGGTCCAGCGTCTGCCCTCTGTTATTTCCCGCGGCCACGACGCGCCTTTCCAATTTGCGCATCGCCAACCTGCGGCCGTCCACCTCCGCCTGTGCCCTAGATACCTACAATGAAGAAGGATGCCCTTTTTTATTTTTTTTATTTTTGTAAAAAATATACTATTTTATTTTAAGTTTTGTAATTACAAAAATGTCCCTATACATGTTATGTTTGTAAGTTTTGTTTTTGAAATTGCACGGATACCCCTATATATGCATGCTAATTTGGACATTTATTTTGCATCATTTATTTTAAGAAAAATGTCAAGTTATTGAGAAATTAATTCTCTATCATCTGGATATTTATTTGAATTTTTGTGAGCTATGGGTAATTAACTAAAATTAATTAAGTGAAAAATTGCATATTTTACCCAATATGTGATCTAAAATTCATATTTAATTCATGGCTGCTCCAAAAATTCCCCAAAAATCAGAAATGTTGCCTTGAATCGTTCTTTAATTACTATTCAAATTTCATCTAAATTGGAGTTGTCTTGTGCATAAATAAATTATAGAATACTTTAAGTAAATAATATTTAATTAAATCCACACACATTATTTTTGCAAAATTTCAACTCTCCTAGATTTCTCATATAAATACCTTATTGAGATAATTCGCTCTCTGGATAAACTGGCATTGTGGATTTATTAGGAACCAAATACTCACATCACTCTATTTTCATTAAATTATTATAAAAAACATTCATATATTGTCCAAAAATTTCAAAAAAATTAATGTGGACTCAAAACATCATGTTTAAGTTCTAGTAAAAGTTTCATAATTTTTGTGTTCTGTATGCGTGAAGAATTGCTTAAAACCCCCTAAAAAGTCTGCATTTTTCATTGTTGCATTTTTACCCCAAAAATTTCAAAAAAATATGTTTTGCCTTCATCATTGGATTAGGTTTCTAGAAAAAAATATAATTGGTCTAAATCAGATTAATTTCACATTAAAATTAATTTGGCTAAGTTCTGTATTTTCTTATTAACTTAATTCACCCGTATTTTGCATTCACGTTCATTTTGCATTAAAAAATACAAAAATATCTGCATTGGAAACTAGACCTATTTGATCTGACCCAAAGTTATTCCTTTGCCTCCCTGTGTTCGACCCCAAACATGCTCGGGATATAAATTAAAAATCGAGCCCTCTTCATAGAGATCTTTTCTCGGTTCTGATTAATTGGATGAGTGACGTGCTACAACAAGTACCTAATATACCCACTCAGGTCAGATTCATCATATGACACTATTGCCGGGGAGGAAAATGGCTTAGGGTTTAATTTAGAAAATTAGATTTAGGTTTTCTCTCACTCAGGTAGTCTGACCCTCGAGCCACTTTGTAATTAATCCATTTTTCCTTCTTTTTTTGCAATTATTTTTTTGCTCATTTTTTATATACTTTTTTGTTTATCTCTCTAATATAAATTTTATTTTCCTTACGAGGGCATGGTGGGCTTGCAGGACATCGGAGGTCGATGGACGTGACACGCATTGACTGCTGAAGATCAAGGAATTTTTAATTTATTTCGAGAGAATTTTTATTTTTGATTTTTTTGTAATTATTGTGTTATAATAATTTAGGTAATTTTCTCATTTACAACAGGTCTTGTTTGAGTGCTTGCATATGTAAAAAAGACTTGGACATTATTTTGTGGTGTGTCGAGACCTGTTTCACTCTCCGGTGAGGGTCTCGACTTGAGTGGCGAAATTAATGATATGCACACAGTAGAGTAACATCAAATTTGTTTGTGCCCTTCGTAACTTAGGCCACACATATCTTACAAGATTCACACATCTGATAAGATTCATAATGCGACACACATAGACACGCACTACTTAGCTCAAATTTAATTCAATTCTTCCCCGCTAATAGTATCATGTTTAGGTGCAGTTTTTTCGATCTGCATGCATTTAGTGTAAATTACAAATTTAGTTTTGTATAAAGCATTGAGAGTATTGGGAGTCACTATAAGTATATCTTCTTCTGAGCACGCATCATTATTTCACGTTTGCATTCTGATTTTCGATTCCTCTCTTGTTTTACAACTTAAGATTCAAAAGAAAATTGGGACTGAACGTTAGACGTATTTGTGTGTTCAGATTAAATTTTAAGTGACAACCTAACTAAAAAATTGGGACTGAATTGAGAATGATTGAACAAAATTGGAATAAAAAAACCTTGTTTTATGGGTACATAATGCCCTCATTATTTAATTTACTTGCGAGTGAGAGAGAGATGACATTAGAATAGAGACAAGCCAAGATTTTCATATAGAACACATACAAAAATAATTAGCCACTTTCCAGTGAGGATATACAAGTAGCTGGTAAATGGTCTGGCTGGATTTCCTTACCATAGTGGGAGGTTTAGAGGACACCGTGTAAGGCTTTATCTTCAAGAAATGGGTAGCCGTATTTATACGGTCCGCACTTACTCCTATACTGGCTGAAAGTGGGTGCAACTAGTTGTAAGAATTGGGCCAATTTATAGGGAAGTGCATGCACTAAACAGCTCGTTAATCTTTCAAAGATTGCATTTATCACAAACTAAAACTGACAAGATAATTCGATCGAACCTTTATGGCCATCACGTGTGAAGTTGGTGAATTTGGGGGTTTGAATTGTGTTTGTATTGTGTGAGTATTCTCCACACATTCAAGTGCACCGTAGAACTAGTGCCTTATCGAATATCGTGTTCTAAATGATTCTTTTGACATCGAAGATGACTAACTGGGGAATTCGGACTTTGCGAATCTCTTGTTGAACCCTCCAAGAAGTACATCTCCAAGGTCCAAGTGCAACTTGGGCCAACCTGGACTCATGACCCTCTTGAGCCCAGGATCACTCACTCTCGAGATGGTCACTCTAAATCCATTCCTTTTCTTTCCTCCCACCTCACTGAGGAAGACCTTCTCCTTGATGAGAATAACTTGATTCCTAAATCCTCTTCTAATCAGGACCACATTGCTGATTCAGGCCCTAAAGAAGATTCAAGTAAAATACCTCCAAAGAAGAAAGAAGAGGAAGAAGAACACCTCGAGGACCCAATGAGAATGGTACTGGCCAGATTAGTTGCATCTGAGTAGGAACAAGCATTACTCAGAGCTCAGTTAGGACTGCTCAATGTTGAGGCCGAACAACCAATGGATGCAACATACAACCCCGGACAATACAGAATTCGAAACTACTTGAGTCCAGCCGAACCCGAAGTTGATTTTGAGTTGAAGCCGCAATTTCTGAACTTGTTGCCGCACTTTGATGGGAATGCTTTTGAGGAGCCATATGCATTCCTAAGGGACTTCGAGCTCATCTGTGCTATCCTCAGATATCCTAGGGATAGCCAGGATTATATTAGGCTCACGACCCTTCCATTTTCCTTGGGTGGCAAAGCCGACTACTGGGTGAAAAATCTTGGAGTTATAGTCACTAATATGCCCAGTTCAAGGACCATTTTCTGAAGTTCTACCCCCTGAGTAGGTCTAACATGATGAGGACACACATTACAAGCTTTTCCCAACTACCCCAAGAAGTCTTCTGTGATGCTTGGGAAAGGTTCAAGGACATCCCACAGAAGTGTCCCTATCATGGACTAGATGACAACATCTTGGTCCAGTCGTTCTTCACAGGTGTCAACCCTGAGATGCAGGGTTTAGTGAGTGCTGCATGTGGAGGCATCTATACTTCATGAGGATCAGATACCGTCTGAAGGTATTCGAGAAGATGGATGAAACCAGCCGCTCACAGATGGCCAACAGGGCCTATATATCATCCCCTAATTCACTCTTATCTAGAGGGGGAAAGTCCGTTGTATTTGATCTCTCTCAGGACGTAATCCCCAACATGGGGCTTATTTCAGGAAAGTTTACAATAATCGAGAGGATTGACAGGAGGATTGACGAATTAGACTGGAGCATCTCCAAAATTCCAAAACAAATGGAGGAGTTGACTCAGAAGGTATCTAAGATAAGGATACCCGCCTTGACTGCACCCGTTTCTCCCGTGTACCGAGTTCACCATGTTCAGGAGCAGTTGGTGTCAGGGCAACCCCATCCGTGGGAGCAGGACCAATCCTACACCTACTCTTTCCAACAACCCCCTTCATCAGCAAAGACAGTTCATAAGGAGCCTCCACTGGTTTGGGAGGTGAATGGAGTATGGTATACTCAGGACTCTTCCAGGTAGGGAAGTACGGGGGACTGACAGACCTACCAGCGTCCCTGACCTTTCACAACACCGCATTCACCTTCGCACCACCTGCTTCACAGTAGAGCCCTAGATCTCAACCACCTCAGCAGCAACGACAGCAGTACCAACAGTATGGTCCACATGCCAGGCGGGCCAACAGGGCCTGCAATTTCAGTAGACACCCCAGCAGAAGCACCAGCAGAGGCAGTGCCCTGGTCAGCAGGGTCGGACTTCCCGTTCTTCTTCTTAGTCTTATCCCCTTCCTTTTTAGTCTGGTTCTGTGGACATACAACAACAGATACTTGACGAGCTCCATTCCTACATTTACGACTTACATGTGGATGTCAACCGCTTAGCCAGATGGCAAGACGAGCAGGTTGCACCCTCTACATCAATCCCAGTCCAAGTTCAGGCTAACCCCAATAGCGTGAACCAATCTAGTTCTCAGCATCACTTTGGTCAGGTATAGTATTCAACATCTCCTAGATCTGAACATGAGATTCTTTCGTGTGATGAAGCTAATCACATGTCACTCAGGAGCGGAAGGACCGTGACCGCACCTAACCGGGCGAGGGACACGAGGAGGGGCATCTCTAGAGCTCTATCTGAGGAGTCTTCAAAGGACGAGGAGGAGAGGCATCATATTCCGGAGCCCCATCAACACCATTTGAGGATATCTACTCAGGAAGCCAAGAAGAGAAGGAGAGCACGTATGCAGCATCAACAGCATGGATATAGTTCCGAGTATATGGAGGACCTTGCACCTCGGGTTATGGAGGATACCACTTCAGCTTCTATACCACAACATGTAGTAGATAATTTTAATTTTGATTCCATGTTGCATCAAAAATATTCATGTATGAAGAATTTTGTTTCTGTTAATGCCAAGTATTATGTTTCGGTTGATGATTCATATTCTTCATCTTCTATTTCCCTAGCTTCAATCCCTTTCCCCCATGCTCTTACGGTAGGAAAGCGCATCAAAAGAATTCAGAAAGATGACCTGATGTGGCACTGTTTTGTAAAGAAAAAATCACTGTAAAGGTGACATTTGATGAGTATGTGGCTAACCATCCTGCATTCCAGAAATACCTTAAGGTGAGATGCACACATATAAAGATTAGCAGGAAGAAAGAGAACCAAAATGTGAAGACACATGTCTTGTCAGTAGCCACAACTTATTGTCTCAAGAATCAGACATTGCCAAGGAAACAGAGAGACATGGGTGCTCACTGCGTGGGGAGTCATATCGATGACATCGCGTTTGCATGCACACTCTTGGATAACAGTTATTCAATCAACTTACTTCCCTAATCATATATCATAAATTGGAGTTGGGACTACTTCGCAAATCCAGAGCTTTACTCCAATTTGCAGATCGTTCAGTGAAAAGACCTAAGGGAGAAGTGAAGAACGTTGTTATATCGATTGAGGGGCAGAACTATCAGGTTGACTTCACAGTCTTGGACATGGAGATCCCCAATCATTGGAGAGAATCTCATATCATTCTCAGGCGACCCTTCCTTAGGACTGCGGGTGCATCTTTCGATTATGGCACGAGAATGATGAAGTTCTGTTATCCAGGAGGAGAAGTGAACCTTGAGATGAAGCAAACCAAGTGTCAGCGACCTGATTCAGAGAGTAGCACAGAGCACTCATCTTCAGAGGCATATTGCAGAATGATTAATACCACTGGGATTTGTAGATAGGTTCCTTCAGGACAGAGCGAGAGCCTTTCATCTAGAAAGGACATAGTGCATGATGCATTTTGCCAGGTGTTTCATGATCTTGTTAGATATGCATCTACCTATTCCCATGATGATGTAGATATCCATCTGGATCTGTCAATTCTATCACCTTCAGAACGGTCATGGGACATAGATGATGAGTCGTACACATCTTTGGCCAAATTACCACGCTTCTTTGGCGATTCGACTCCAGATACTTCTGAGTTGGTGGTGAGTACTACACAGTTCAACCCACCTTCATGCAGCATGGAACCAGATTTACATTCAATTCAAATAGATTTGCTTGATGATGCCACACTACTGGAACTGAAATCACTACCTCCTACACTCAAGTATGCCTTTCTTGTAGGACCCAAAGAGAGATATCATGTTATCATTATCTCAAACTTGACTTTAGAACATGAGTCTAAGTTGTTAAAGGTCTTAGAGAGGAACCACAAAGCAATAGGTTGTACAATGTCAGATCTTGTGGGGATCAACCCCGCTCTCTGCTCGCACCACATTTTTACTGAGGATAATGTGAGACCTTTTCGTGAGTTCCAAAGGAGACTTAACCCCAATCTACAGGAAATAGTGAAGATCGAGATTGAGAAATAGTGCAAAGCAGGGTTTATATACCCTATTTCTGACTCCAAGTGGGTGGCCCCGCTTCATGTTGTCCTGAAGAAGTCGGGGATTCAGATGGTCACCAATGAGAAGGGGGTAGAGATCGCGACACGAGTACCCACATCGTGGAGCATCTTTGTCAACTACAAGTGCCTGAATGACACGACCAAGAAAAATCACTTTCCCTTGCCTTTTATTAATCAAATTTTGGAGAGACTCGCTGGGAAAGAGTTCTTATGTTTTCTTGACGGGTACTTAGGCTACAACCAGGTAGCTATAGCCCATGAGGACCACGAAAATACCACATTCACATGTCCATTCGACACTTACGCTTTCAGGCAATGCCCAAATCACTTTTCAACGGTGCATAATCACCATATTTTCCTAGATGGTGGGAGATTTCCTGGAAGTGTTCATGGACGACTTCTCGGTCCATGGTGATTTCTTTGATAAATGTTTGGTGTACTTAGACCGAGTCCTCAAGAGGTGTAGAGAGGTGAATATGGTACTCTCTTGGGAGAAGAGTCACTTTCTGGTGACGGAGGGTATCTTGTTGGGGCATGTCATCTCCAAAAGGGGAATGGAGGTTGACCCTGCCAAGGTGGAGGTTATCAAGAAACTCGATCCACCTACCAATGTGAAGTAAGTGTAGTCGTTTCTAGGGCATGTTGGATTTTATAGGAGATTTATTCAGGATTTTTCGAAGATTGCCCATCCACTGATTGAGCTCTTAGGGAAAGACACATAGTTCGTTGTAGATCACATGTGTCTGGAGGCCTTTGAGCTCTTGAAGATGAAGATTTGTACATCATCCATCCTACAAGCTCCTGTCTGGTCTCTCCCCTTTCAGATCATGATCGATGCTTCAGATTTCACTATAGGAGCTGTATTAGGATTACGACGAGAGGGAATCCCGTTTGCGATCCACTACGCGAGCAAAGTGCTAGACCCTACACAGAAGTATTACATCGTGACTGAAAAGGAAATAATCATTGTAGTATGGGCCCTCGAGAAGTTCAGGTCGCATGTTTTGGGCTCTAAGGTTACAATCTACACTGATCACACATCCATTGATATTTAATGGAAAATAAGGATGTAAAGGTACGTCTTCTTATGTGGATTTTGCTCCTCCAAGAGTTTGATTCGGAGATAAAAGATAAACCTAGAGTGAAGAATATTGTGGATGATCATCTTTCTTGGATTGAACTTAATGATTCTCCTGATTTTGAGCATATTAAAGAGACCTTTCCAGACAAGTCAATTTGTGTTATTGACTCACTCTTGTGGTATGCCCACATGGTGAACTTTCTTGTCTCCAAGCAAGTCCCCAAGGTTAGAGTAGGAGCAGCATTGACAAACTGAAGTCGGATTCGAGGAGATACCACTAGGACGATCCTTTCCTTTTCTTCAAAGGGCTGGATTGTGTTTGGAGGAGGTGTATTCAGAAGGAATACCAGAGTGTCCTCACATATTATCATTCTCTTGAGGCTGGAGGACACCATTCAGAGAAGAGAACCACTCACGAGGTACTTTTATGTGGATTGTATTGGCCGGCCCTATTTCGAGATGCTATTGATTTTGTACGACCGTGCCTGATCTGCCAAAGGATGGGAGGGACAATTGGACAGAGAGATGAGATGTCCATGCAGTCAGTGATTATTTGTGATGTTTTTGATGCATGGGGTATAGATTTTATGGGTCCTTTTTCCAACAACCTGGGACACGAGTACATCTTGTTGGCAGTTGACTATTTGTTTAGGTGGGTGGAGGCTATCCCAACCCGAACCGCAGACAGCAAGACTGTTTGCAAGTTTGTGAGAGACTGCCAAAAGTTCTGATATTTGATGGGGGTAGGCACTTTGTGAACTGAGATGTGAGATCTTTAGCTAAGGACTACGGATTTGAGCACATAGTTATTAGTCCTTACCACCCATAGTCCAATGGCATGCAGAGGTTTCGAACAGAGAGGTGAAGAATATTTTACACAAGTTGGTTTGTCCCGATAAGAAGAACTGGTCCCAGCTCTTGGACCAAGTTTTGTGGGCCTATAAGACAACCTACAAGACACCATTAGGAACGTCATCATTCAGAATGATCTATGGCAAGCCATGCCATTTACCGCAAAGCTGATTCACAAATCTGAATGGGTAATTAAGCAGATTAATTGGAGTTGTCACCTAGGGAAACTTTATCGAGACTTGAATTTGAATGATCTCGTGGAAATCCGAAACAAGGCATATGACAACACTTTGATTTATAAGGACAAAGTAAAGAGATGGCACGATCAACACATTAGGTGCAAAGACTTTGTCCCTAGGAAAAAGGTATGGTTGTTTAATACCGGGTTGAAGATGTTCCATGGGAAGCTCAATTCTAAGTGGATGCGACCCTTTGTTGTTAAGAAAGTGCACGAGAATGGAAGTGTATAGATAGTTGATCTCATAAATGGTGCACAATCCCATGTGCTGAATGGACAACTGTTGAAGCATTTTGTAGATTCTAAAGAGCAGTTAGTCCAAGTCGAGATCATCAACTTCATGCAGAGTGTGCACAGAGCAGATACATCATATTACTTTTCATGAAGATGCAGCATCAAGATTCAATAGTTTAGAAGATTCATTCACTCTTGTACATTCTCCCTTCTCTGTATATTCTCTGATCACATCGGTTCTCACACTTACTTCAGTCCTATACTTAGGCTAACCAGAGCCTAAGTATAGGGGGACCAATGCATGCCATGTGTATATACTCATCCATTTCTCCTCTTGACCTCGCCTGCCCTATTTTTACTTTTCTTCTACACTTAGACTGACCATAGACTAAGTATAGGGGGCGGATCGACTTCTATAATTTTTATTATTTTATCTCTCCTAGGCTTAGCACGAGCTATGTATTTTCCTCGCTTCTTGTGCTCTGAGGACATAGCACATGCTAAGTATAGGGGGCATGTAAAATAATTACAAGGTGTAAAAAACACAAAAAAACAAAAAATATTTTAAAAAAATGATTTTCTCTTTTCTTTCCTTATATATTATTTTTTTAAAAAAAAGTGCATTTTGAAAAAAAGAAGCAAAAACCCCTTTCAAAATTTTTTTCTTAACTTCCTTTCTTTTCAAAAAAAATCAAAAAGATAATTAAAAAATCATAAAAAATCACAGAAATCAAAATAAAAAAACCTAACTTATGAGTTGATTTAGTCCCTGATACTTACACATTCACACAAGACTACTGAAGTTCAAAAATACTTGGTTTATGAGGTCTTGAGATTTTGAGTTAACCAACCTTAGTCATTAGGGTCTTTAACTTAATTATTCACATTTTCCTAGTTTGAAAGATCTGTGTGCGATATTGCACGCTTAGTCTCTACCTTAAGAATATTAATAGCACCTCACATACACGATTGCAGTTGTGATGAGATGAGTTGAAATTTCACTTGAGGAACTGGGATGAGGTATTTGAGTTTGGATCTGATTTTATGATGCTCGAGGATGAGATAACATCAATGAAGGCTTCATGAAACCTGAGTGTCATCACTTTTAGCCAATATGAGAACATGATTCTTGTACTATCTCTTGACATTTACCTATGTGCCAGGGTGTGATGAAATCTAAAAACTATTGATCAATGTACGCCAACTCTTGATAAAAGTAGTGGAGCTAGCCAAAATTTCAGAAAAAGAAAGAAAGAAATGTTGAAAGAAAAGCTCTTACAATACAAAGTTAAATATCAAAGAGCTTCCACCAAAGGCGAGCGCTCCCAACCATTTCAAAGTGTCCACTTGGACCACCGCTATTAGGATCAGGAGTTGGGCTATCACCCAAAAAGGGCTCTGCATCATATAGTGATACAAGTCTGGGTGTCGAAGGCATCTTAGATACTCAAAAGAGACATACCTCGGTGTACTCCCGGGAAAACAAGTACAGAGGACTCTGAATTCTCTTGTCGGGCGCACTGATCAACAAACCAAAAAATTACATGTGTTGAGTTAATAAGGCACTCGAGAGGATCGTTGTTTCAATGAGAGGGAGAGAAGAAATGACACAATCCTATGCCCTCCATCAGCTGGCCCTCCATCTACACTTTTACTGACAACTAAAGAGACAGTGGAGTGGATGCAAGAAATGATTTTTTCTCTAGTGTTGAGGATCGGGTTCTTAGGAGAGTCTCTTGGACCGGAACCTTGGGTGAAGTTACGACTCTACTCTTGTAACTGCAGTCCACACTTAATGTCATATCCCTATTATACATGTATACAGAGAGAGTGGGGGTTAGGGAAATCGGATAACTTTTGACTTAAAATCGGTTCAGCTTAGAATTTTAGGATCACCAAAACTGAGAGTTCATCAACAGACCAAATCTTGTATTCATATGCACAGTCAGAGGTTAATCCAACTTATTCATTCTTTATTTGCTCGAGAACTAGAAAAGTTTAAGTATAGGGGGTGATGAATCCACGATTCATCATCTCAATATATTGCTCTTAGCAAAATGAGTGAGTAATGTCTCAAATAAATGCCCATAAAATCAATAAATTAATATAATTTTATTTCAACTCCTTTTTGGATAATTCTTTCTCTTACTTGTTTATAAAAATGTATGTAAAAATTTTAAAATATAAAATAAATTTCATCTCAAATAAATACTCCTAGATCTCACTGAGAAAAGGCTATAAAGCCCAACTTCCCGACCAAATTACCGATGTATGAACTCCAAATTCACAAACATACTTTTAAAGTTTAAGTTAGAAATTATCTATCCAATGAAAGTGGTCTCATTAAAATTATCCAATGAAAGTGGTCTCATTAAATTGGAGCTCATTTGCAAAATATGGGTTTTGGGACCTATGTGTACATTGTATATATTGTAAATATTTTTTCTTTCTTCCTTTTTCATTTTTTCTTAATTACTAAAAATCTAAAAACATCATGTTTGCCAAAGATTTAAGTCAATGACCAGAAGAGTCTAAATTCCAGTTCCTAACTAGTCTCCTTACAATAAGAGCTAAAGGCCATAATCAAGCTCCATCCTTTAGATTGTTCCCAATCTTTAGTTCTAGAAATCAAACTTATTATGAAAAATGCTAATGCAAATGCAACCATGTTTTTGTGAAGTATACTTTCTAAATTTTACTCATTTTTATGGATTTTAAGGATTTTTGTAATTTTTATGAATTTTAGGATTTTGTATTTTTTTATGGATTTTTCAATTTTTATATACAAATCTTTGTACAAGAATTTTACAAGGTAATTTACCCATATTTTATTTTGATTTAAATAGCTAATGTATTTTACAAAATTTATTTCTAGTATTTTATTTTATTTTTATTCTGTAAATATCTTTTATTAAAAATACAAAAAAATAAAATTAGAAAAGTAAAAAATGTACATATTCTTTGTTTTATTTGTGGACTTACTTTTGTAAATTCTCCACTCTCTTATTTTTATTTTTATTTTTATTTTAGTAGCCTACTTTATTCTTGTTTGTTTTCTTTTATTTTTTATTCTCTACACTAACTTCCCTTTTCCTCCATTAACCACTAAGTCTCCATCTAACCTCCCATTCAACTCCACCATGTTCTTTAACCTCCCATTCAACTCCACCATCCCACCATGTTTCTAACTTCTATTTTCTTCGCTTTTTATACATCTCATTCTCCTCATTTTTGCCTTTGATCCACCTTTATGCGAGAGAGAATTGAGAGCTTTGACCACTCGTCTCGGTGACAACGAACGAAGAAGTAGAGCGATGACTGACCTCCTCTCCGACGAGATCCGTTGGCATTCTAGCCAACATCGCAGCTGCCTCCGCGCTGCTCGAGCTCATCGCTCGTCGACGATTCAAGCGAAGACTGTGCTTCTCGTGAGCACACCATAGATGCACGCATCCATTGTAGGTAATTCTCCTTTTTCATTTTTTGTCATCATTTTTATTTTTGCATTTTGTTATCACATCACACCATTATCGCCCTTCATTTATTTACTTTTTTATCACATCACCACCAACTCTTCTCATCTTTTACTTATTCACTATTTAAGAAACAAAAAAATTCAAAAAATAAATTCAAAAAGTTTAAAATCACAGCAATTTTTTTTAAAAAAAGCAAAAAAACTTACAGCTGGTGGCTGGTCCCCCCATCAGTCACCGTCGGCCACCGCCGCCACCACATCCTCCAGCGGCCCGTCCAGTCGCCATGCGCCACTGCCCCTCCAGCTCTCGTAGCCCTCCACCACCACGCAGCTCCACTACCCCCTACACGCACAAGCCATCCTTTGCAGAGCCTCCTCTGCTTTGCAGGTCCATCGCTTGCCCTCCGCCATTGCTGGCGACCGCGACGTGCCTCTCTAGTTTGCGCACTGCCAAGCCGCGGCCCTCCGCCTCTCGCAGCATCACCGTGATGAACTGCGAAAACCCTAGGTTAATTTGTGTGAATTACTATTTCAAATATCAATGTGGCGAGTATTCAGAATCAATCAAGAAATAACCATAATTAATTCACTCAATTCTATTCAAGTGGCTTTATGTTTATTTTACTTGGACAAGTCCCAAGGTCAAACTCAAGGAGAGAAAGGAATAACTTGGATTAATTCCTATTGAAATTCGTGTGTGGTTTTTGAGGAAGAATATTTTTGGTATTTTTAGTGCAATTTTTGGATGTAAATAAAAAAGCGGCCGATTTTAGGGACTAAAATATAATATTTTGGCTAAATGAAGTCCAAAAATTATGAAAATTTGTTGAGATGTAAATAATGAGGAGAATATCACATTATAATTTTTTGGAATCTTTGGATAAAATATGAATATTTTATGAATTAATAAATGCAAACTATGTGATTTTCAACAATTAATTATAGTAAATACTAAATATACTTATTTTTAAGAAATAAAATTATCTAAGACATATCACTAAGTGATCTATCTCAGACAAATTTTAAACCTAAAAATATCAAATTTAATACATGTTAAAAATTAATTACTGAAAAGACAAGATGATTTTTATATAGTAAAATATGCATGCAAACATAATTCTTTTTTGGCACAGTGTTAAATACAATTAATTCTATGATTACTGAATTTTTGGTAATTTTTAGGGGTATGTTTAATTAATTTTGAATTTCTAAGCATAGATTGGGTAAAGTATGCAAATTTTCACAAAATTAATTATTAGTATTTAGCCACAGTGCATAAAAATATCACAAGCATGCCATATTGTAGAGAATTAGTTGAGAAAGATAATACAAATTTTTAACTAATAAAATGATGCAAAATGCTTGTTCAAAATACAGAGGAAAGTTAGGGGTCTAACTACATTTATAATAATTAAATAAAATAAAGAAAATGCAGTGCAGGACGTAATTGTAATTACAAAACTCAAAGGGTTTTCTCTGCAAATTTTCCAGTGGTCACGTGCTTGGCACGTGACCCTGGAGTGGCTGGACTGGATATGGAATGGGCAAGTCTCTAGTCGGTTTAGTGCAAGATGTCCCCTCTCCCTACGTGCACCTCACATGGGGAAGATCTCGAGCTCCGTGCCCGACGCCGCGACAGAGTTGAAGGGCGAAGGGGTCCCTACTGGATAGTGGAGGTGCGATAGGGCACCAGAGAGTTGGGCGCCATTCGCGGAAGGTTGAGGAGCGCATCCCACGGCTGGAGGGGCTCCAGCTACTGGCAGTTGTGGGCGGATGGTGATGAGGCGTGGGAGCGAAGTCGGTGTTGCTGGCCTGGAGGACCGGCAGAGATGGCGTGGCTGCAAGCTTTTGGAGGCTTGTGATTCCCGGCAGCGAAGTCGAGGCAGGGTAGCACCTTGATGAAGATACAAGCGGTGGTCCTGGTGTAGTCAGCGTGGAAGCGCAGAGGTTGAGGAGATCCTATTGTGGTGGTGATTGCGGGCAGAGTCGATGATGGGTAGAAGCGTGAATGTGAAGATGGAGCGTTGATGAAGGATCCGAAGATGATCGAAGAACTTGATGATCGATGGAAGATATGGAATTGGGTGGAGGTGGAGTTGTGGATCAGATATGGAGGGTTGATGGAGATGAGAAGACGAAGGTCAGAAGTAAGGTACCTAGAAGAGTAGGAACTCGACGCTCGATGACGGGTGTCGGAGCGGGGCAGTAGCCTTGGGGACTTGCTGTAATGAGGTGAAGGGCCTTGGATCATGCCGTATGGAGGAGTATCAAAGGGCTCTAGGGCATTGTCACCGCCTGGTTGATCTCTCTAAAGCTTTGGATGACGGATGATTCCAGGGGGCGATGGTGTTTAAATAGCGTATGAGACGACGATCGAAGATGGTAGATTGAGGGGGGTGATTGATGAGTGGGTTGACGAGATTTGGGAGATCGGGGGAGACATGAGGGTGATCGACCAAAGATGGAATAAGGGGGGTGAAGGGGATCCGCTGGGATTTGACGATGGTGTAGGTGGCTTATAGATGGAAGGGAATCATAGAGGAGATATGGGCGCAGGGAGGGGTGGTCGTAGATGGAAGGTTGGAGGGAGCGGCAGCTTGAATAGGCAGGTAGGCGACGGTGGCGAACTTCATAGAGGCAGAGGCATCATAGATGGCAAGAGGGAAAGAGATGAGCTGAGGAAGGAGGCGCACCTCAGTCGTCCGATCGGGCGGAGATCGAACGGTTGAGGTGATGCCACATGACTTTTCTTTTTTTTTTTAATTAATTAAGTTTTAATATTTTTATAAAAAAATAAATGAAATTAAAGGCCAAAAATGGGTGACACGTGGCGGCTCCAGGAGTGCTATGTGTCAGCCCGAGAAAATTCTGAAAATAAAATATAAAGAAAAATCTGGGATAAAGAGCAAACGATATCGGATTAAATTTTTTTCACAAAAGTTGCTCGCCTAAACGAGATCTACAACTTTCATGAAGGGATCAAAACCAAAATTGATCATTTGCACAAAGTGATATTTTGGGGTACTCCATGTATATAAAATACCTTGATTTTTGGGTTATATATTTTTTTCATTTTAAATAAGATAAAAATCTGGAAAATTTATGATAAAATTAAAGATAAATATTTACACATTAATCTTTTTTTTGTATTTTTATAATTAAGAAAAAGAAGAAATAAAATAAAATTCGAAAACAACAACTTTTGTACAGATGTTGGTGAAGAATCAGACTCTGTTAATTTCTTTGATTTCAAGCTTATTTTGGATTTGGATTTTTACGTATTTTAACAAAACTTTCATCAAAGAAAATAAATGAAAAAGAAATAAAATAAAATGAGTTAATTATGTACATAAAAAAATAGGTTAAAAACTGCTTAAATACAAAATGTACAAAAGATGCCCAAAACCCAACTTTCACATATGAGCTCCGATCCACTTGAACTTGGTCTTGTTTTGAAGGTAATTGAATGTACATTAGTTCAAAAGTGTGTAGGATCAAATCAGACATTGTATGAGGAAGATATCAGCAATTTAGTTCGGAAATCCTGTAATTAAGTTATGAGTTTCTGATCCACTAGGTTAGTGATTTTTGTATTTTTCATTTATTCTTGTTAGTAATATGTACATTGTGGATGTGGTTCCACGTTATTTGGAGTTATCAAAAATTAGTTAAAAATAAGGGAAGTTATCTTATTTTATAGGTCAATTGGGATTGGACTTTTTAGCTTCTTATTATGTACAATAATGAGTGATAAAATGCAATTATTATTTGTACATGCATTGAATGCTAATTATGCAGAATAAATGAAGAAATGTCAATGGATTTTAGAGAATTGAGCTAAATTAACGACTTTTAGAGTGATGAATCTGAGATTCATCACGCCGTCGCCTGCTTCCATCCTATGCCCTAGCTACCTACAACGAAGAAGAAGGAGGTCCTTTTTATTTTTGTAAAAATTGCAATATTTTTATTTTAAGTTTTTGTTATTATAAAAACGTCCCTATACATGTTTTGTTTGTAAGTTTTGTTTTCTAAAATTGCATGGATACCCATATGTTTGCATGATGATTTGGATATTTATTTTACATCGTTTATTTTAATGAAAAATGTCACATTATTGAGCAATTAATTCTCTAACATATGGATATTTATTTAGATTTTTGTGAGCTTTGCGTAATTAACTAGAATTGATTTAGTGAAAAGTTATATATTTTACCCAATATGTGATTTAAAATTCATATTTAATTCACAGTTGCTCCAAAAATTCCTCAAAAATCAGAAACCCTTAAATTGTGCTTTAATTACTGTCCAAATTTCATCTAAATTGAAGTTGTCTTGTGCCTTAAATAAATTATATAGTGATTTTAGTAAATAATTTTTAATTAAATCCATACATTTTTTTTGCAAAATTCTAACTCTCCTGGATTGCTCATATAAATACTTTATTGAGATAATTTACTCTCTGCATAAATTGACATTGAGGATTTATTAGAAATTAAATACTCACAGTCACTTACTTTCATTAAAAAATAAAAAAATCGTATATTATCCAAAAATTTCAAAAAAATCATTGTAGCCTCATTGCATCATGTTTAAGTTCCATTAAAAGTTTCATAATTTTTGCATTCTGTATGCTTGAAGAATTGCATAAAAACCCCTAAAATTTTGTATTTTTTATTGTTACATTTTATCCCCCAAAAATCCAAAGAAAATATAATTTGCCTTCACCACTGGATTAGGTTTCCAGAAAAATATAATTAAGCTAAATCAGATTAATTTCACACTAAAATTAATTTGACTAAGTTGTGTATTTTCTTATTAACTTAATTCAACCGCATTTTGCATTCGCATTCATTTTGCATTAAAAAATACAAAAAATCTGCATTGAAAACCAAGACCTAATTATTCTGATTTGACCTAGAGTTGTTCCTTTGTCTCCCTGTATTTGACCCCGAACTTGTCTGTGATATAAATTAAAAATTGAGTCCTCTTCACGGAGATCTTTTCCCGATTCTGATTAATTGACCGAGTGACGTGCTACAAGGAGTACTAATTAATATAACCACTCGAACGATTCATCACTCCCCTATACCGAGGCTTTGAATAGCCTAAGTATAGGTCAAAAATACATCAAAGATGGGTATACAGAGAATAGATTAGAAAGAATAATAGGGGACAATCAAAGTATAATATTAAATTTTATGGCTAATGCCACGTAGTTACGCTAACCAAAAGCTGCTTTCCAGGTCCAGCTATAATGCCACAACCAAAAACAAGCATTGATGGGATTTTTGTTGAAGAGATAGAAGAACAGCAATTGAGGAATCTACTCTGGGAAGGGAAAGCAACATGCTATTGATCACAAATCAAATCATAGAAGAGCTGAGAAGTCCAATCACACATGTGGAAGGGCATCAAATCTAGTAGTATCAAATGTAGTAGTATATTCCATAGCTCCCATCTATCATTAAAGTCAAGTCCTCACTACTGCAATTATATATCCTGTGTAGAACTAGATCTTTGAATGCTTTTTGATATTAGCATAGATTGCAAAAAAACCACATTAATACCTCGATTCTCAATTGTGATACTCACTTTTGAACAATAGCAATATTAGTATGGAACTTTGAATTTTGGGGTTTAGCGTCTACATAAAAGAGTTATCGAAGATTACATAAACTTATATTTGCACTAAAAAAGATGGGATATTTCTTAGTAAAGTTTAAATAAAAGATCCCTCAATTGGAGTTTTGATGCATAGACATGGCTTTTTTCTGTCCCATCTATTGGTCCACTTTTACAATGTTATCTATGTAAAATTATTTGTATATGTTTTACATGCACAATTCATATTTTGTGTATAAAAATCATTAAAAAGAAAGTTGGAACTAATTTTAGGCACTTGATCCACCCTCTAAATTATTGCAACTATCTACCGGCGACCATAATCATAACACTAGCATCCAAGTTTGAAGCTAGTAGTACCTTCTACATTAAAATAAAGAATCGAGATCTTAAACCTACAGATGCAGGATACAAAATGAGTGAGATTTTTATATCATTATTGTTTTGTTGGTTTGATTTATAAGGGATAAAAATTGGCGACAAAGATATGATGGATGATATAATTTTGATGACAACTAATATGTACCTAGATTATCATGGGTAAAGTTCTTTTGTCCTTCGATAAGAGGAAGATATCCAACATCCAAACAAGGCCTAAATATGAACGAAAGTGGCATTCATGACTAGATTGCTTCACCCCCATGACTCGGATGTTCACGGGTGGGTATGCAGCTCATTCTTTGACCCTCCTTGTCCCATCATTATTAGGTCATGAGTCAATATGATCGGTTTCAAGGGGTACATGTATTTAATAGATATCATGTACCTTCAGAATATCTCACCAAAAAGGGCTCATAATTATCTCGATCATTCATCTATTTAAATTTATAGGAATAACATGTCATTATCTTGAGCAAATCATTAATAAAATCAATCATGATATTCTTGTATTATTAGATAATTTTAATAAATATTGAAGATGTGATGGAGATACATGTTGAAATCAAAAATAAAGATGTAAATGACTTAGAGTATGTGGCTCACAATAATAGGAGATTAATTATAAAAAAGATAATGAGTCATAGATCAATCCAACGTATTCCAATGGGTGTGCGATTCGAACATGTACCCATTTCATTTCGATGATAACTGATATCAGTGAAAATATCACCTTTATTAACAAGGACTGATTATATTTAGAAAAAATGATTAATAAAAATAAAGATAAATGATTACATAAATTATTACAGTTTTTCATAAATTTTATTTATCAATCTTGAAATTCATGGTATATTATTTTTTCATCACTCATTCATGACTATGTTTGTTTGACCGCTAAAATTGTTGGTTGATTTGGCAATGCCACATAATTTTATCACAAACCTAAATTATTATTTCATTACAAGAGTGTCAATTAAAACAATATTACGGATTTTAACTGAAAAAAATCACTACTACTGGTGTGCAGGTTTGATTGTCCGATTCATTATATTATCCATTTACTCATAATTTATTATACAAGTGTTCAATTGAAACATTATTATTATTTTTATGGTAAAATTATATACATCAGTGGACATGTCGGCTCGAGTATCTAATTTATTACCGTATCCATTTATTTGTATTTTATTACAGAGTGTTTAATTAAAACATTATTACTAATTTCTACTGAAAATTATTGATATCTGCTGATGTCTATGCTCAAGTGTCCATTTTTATAGTAAAATTACTAATTATTGTATCTGTTTATTCATATTTTGGCATTTGCATCTATATCTATTTTAAAATGCGTATATATGTAGACACATATATTTTAATTTATAAGTCATTCAATACTCGTAAATTTGGTAGGAGATTGGGGAGCTTGCGTCAAGGTGCATGTAACTTTACATGCACATGTGTCACAAATGTCCATTTTTAAAAATGAAACCTCAGGGGATTTACTTAGAATTATTAGTGGAATATGTGTTCCAAATTTTTTTATAAAACAAACTTCATAAGCAAGTCTGATACCGTTAAAATTTCACGATATTGATGGATGGATTAGAAGTCTTGAATTAAGTAGAATTTTAAATGACATCTTGAAGATATATGGTGATCTAAATCCCACAAGATTTCATTTCACAAAAATATTGAAAATAGGCGTTTATGGCACACGTGCGTGTAAAGTTACATGCACTTTGACGCAAGCTCCCCAATCCCATTTAATATAACCAATTTATATTGTACTAGTAATTGTATCGGATCTGATTAATTTTATATTCACATCTGGTTTAGTACATGGTACTACATTTTTCATATTCATTGATATAATTATTCATAACTATGTTCCTATTATAAAAAAAGATAACAATAATACAACAATTAGATTTGTATCCATGTTTAACTTTTTGCATCGTTTGAATCAATGAAAGTAATGGAAGTTTCCAAACCGCCATACTACATGGATTTTTGGGATGGGGCACGAGGTTGAAATAACGGGTATCCAACCTGACATTTCCCAAATGATTATGCAACGGAACAGAACGTGCGGATCGACGGAAGCCTGCAATATTAATTCGTACGATTGTACCGTTATCGATTCATGCATGCACTACAACAAAATTGAGCTATAGTGATGGTTTTTTCAAAATCCATCACTAAATTAGCCGTTGTTGAATATATATAACGCTGATATTATTCGTGGCGAAATGATTTTTCGTACTCGAAATGAATGACGAATATCATATATGTCGTTATATCATTAGCAACGGTCCATATAGCGACACTGATCCGTTGTTATTTTTCAAACTTCTAATTAATTATCGTTAAATTTTAAACTAAAAAATTAGCGACGATTAGTTGACATTTCGAAAATAGCAACGAATAAGCATCGCTATATGGACCGTTGCTAATGATATAACGACAAATATGATATTCGTTGCTAATTTTGATTATGAAAACTCATTTCACAACGAATAATATCGTCACTATATATTAACAACGGCTAATTTAGTGATGGATTATGAAAAAACATCACTATAGCTCAATTTTGTTGTAGTGATGGTAATCAATGAGCATACAAAAATCATTCTCAAAAGGATCTATAAAATCCAATTCAACGGAGAGATCTTTTACCACAACATCAATAAGGGTATATTTGCAAAAGAAAACTAAATAATTTTATAACATGACTCTCCATTCCAATGGACATATAGATATCCACCATAAATCATGTAATTATCCATATCACGCTGAATGTTTCGTTGAGTCTGCCACATAAACTAGAGTGTTTGGCCAAACATGTTCCTCAACTGAAATAAATAAACATAATTTTGCATGAGCTTAATGCTCAGTATACATCGGGATCCATGCAAGGGAATTCTAAAGGTCTTTTAATCCATCTTATTTCATATATTGAGTACTCATGAAAAATTTCATTGCATGCCTAGATGTCTCACGCATGTCTAAGTCGTTCCCAACAAGTTGCATATTTGTTTCTTTCATAAATATGAATACGCATGTACAATATACATAAAAAATATATACCCATCATTTTTCATCATAAGGGCTTTGTTTCATGAAATCGATAACATGTACATGCCTCCTTTATCAACAGGGCCGGCCCTGGGCATTGTTTTGAAGTGCAATTGCCCAGGGCCCACTAATTTTAGGGGCCAATTAATCTAATTTATAGGTTAGGGATAAAATAGAATTTGTCGTTGAAACAACTTACTGAAAAATAAGCCTCTATAAATTAAGAATGAAAACAGATAGGATACAAATTGGATATGCCTATTTCTATTTCCATATTCATTTTATCTCTATCGAATACCGATATGGATATGATTCGGATATGCATTAAGGAAATCATATCCTTAAAAATACCGATACGAATTCGAATCCGAGTACAGATCAAATAAAGAGCGGATCCGATTGTGAATCGAATAAAGAGCCAATCCGAATATGAATCAAATAAAGAGTGAATCCAAATATAGATCCAATAAACATGGAATCCAAATACGGATAGAATAAAGACCACATACAAATACGAGTTGAACTTCTATCAAAGTTCAAAATGATTTTAAAAAAATGACCATGAAATATAAATAACTTGCATCATGACAAGAGGTAGAGTAGAAGTAACATGTGTTCTTGACCGGAAGTAAAAGGGGGGATAGGGTATCGTAACTTTTGTGAGTGCCCATTCTCAAACAAACGGAAGTTTATTGTACCATTATTATATTATATTATATTATATTATATATAATGCTAATAATATCATGATGTTGTGGCGTATATTACATTAACTAATATATAAAACAATATTAAATGTTGTAATAGGATATCCTTATCTGGATCCGGATATTCAAGCCATTACCATAGCTGCATACGTATTTGGAAAATTTTTATAACCCATATCCATATTTGATCAGTAGTCGGATACAGATGTCTGTATCAGGTAATTTTTTGAATACGGTAAGGAGATATTCGGATATGTTTGTATCCGTTTTCATCCCGACTATAAATTCGAATTTTCGGTGAATAACTCAATGCTAAAGTCAAAAATTTAATGAGATCATATAAGGGTTGATTGTTCCTCGAAAATAGAATGTTTCATTTTATACTTGATGGTAAACACACTTGGGACAATTTGCTCTTATTTAAAAAATTTTAAGGGCCTCTTTTTTTTTCTTTTGCCTAGGGCCCACGAAATGTCAGGGACGGCACTGTTTATCAATTAGATCACTTATTCGTGTTAACCCTTTAAGTAGCTTTTACAGGACTTGTGATGGTTTATTACTCTTAATATTTCTCTCATAACGTACGATGATTTATCTTTAATTAAATCATTTCCTTTTATAACATATAGTGATTTATCTTTATTAAATTATTTTCTTGCATAACATGTATTGGTTTATCTTTATAAATCATTTCTTTCGTAACTCATAATGATTTACCATTCTAAACAATTTCCTTGCATACTTATAATGGTTTACTATTATAAACATTTCTTGCATGACTTTTCAATACATTTACACATATACTTTAACATTAACATAATTGCACGTATGCCCATGACATTAACATAATTGCACATATGCCCATAATTGTCTTGATTGTTAGATTCTTAAGTGTTTGATGGCTTTAATGGTTGTACCATCAACATAAGTGGTTCATAAACAGAACTTGACAGTGTAGCTATAACTGCAGAGGACTTACCTTTTGTCTCTATGGTTCCTTGCAACTACATGTCCCTTTCGATAATTGGACTCTAGAGGTGACTCCCACCATTATGTGTAACACTTATCTTCACTTACCATCATCATGTCATTATTCATCTTAAAGAAAATTCAATTCTTCTAATAGCATTTCCTTTCCCATGCAATAGTGATTTACGTGAACGTTGCTATTTCAATATCTTATTATCAACTTTTATGACTTGACAGTTTTAGAAACCACTATCGTATATTCTCATCGTATCAATGATGAATAATCTCACATGCATCATTCATAATTTTTTTCTTATTGATAACATAGCATGCTATTGCATAATTGATAACTTCAATGTGTATAATCATGTAGTCGGTGATGCATACTTAAGAGGTTTTTAGATCCTTAAGTATCATAATATAATAACACCTAATTATAATATAGACGATATCTGTATGACATATTTATAACACGAAATTCATATTGCTTATTAAATAATACACTCTGGGCCACGGATTTTACCATTGTCAAGTTATCCCACAATTGATTTTAGTTTTCCACGGGCCTCTATTTGAAAAAAAATCATATATTGCAATGTGATTTCAGACATGATCTTTAGATAATTCAAAATTTGGAAATAGAGACGTTAACAGTATTTGTTCAAATGCGTAAACAACTAAAGATCATCGTATACATTCATGCGACTAAGATCATCGTATGCATTCAGAATAAATCAGGCGTGCATATATATGCACTACAAGGAAAAAGATTTGTGGTGACAACTCTGTGATGATGGGAAATTGTAATGACCAAAAAAAAGTCACCAGATCCTCTTTTTGAGAAAATTACATAAATATCCTAAAATCAAATTAATGGAAATCACATTTCTGCTAGTGGGTGAATATAATAAGCTTCATAATTTTGGAAATAAATGTAATTGACCACGTCAATCAATTACCCAAATCACAGCCATGCTTTTCCTTAAAAACATAAATTCATTTCTTAAAACCCTATAAAATGATCAATTTCCCAAATCACGGCCGTTTGTTGCCTCACGATCTTTGAGGGTTCGTTTGGTTGCAGGGTTGGACAGGGTTAGGTACTATTCACAGGACTAGATGAATAGTAAACTGTGAGGAGGGGGTACCCCTGTGAATAGTACCCAACCCAACCCAACCCTGTCCAACCCTACAACCAAACGAACCCTGAGAATACCCTAACCCTAACCTCACATCCGTTCTCTACAATGGCCGGGCTTAGTGGCGGAGGGCGATGCGAAGGTCGAGGCGGAAGGCAAGGTGGAGGCGGAGGTCGAGGCGGAGGGCAAGGTAGAGGCGGAGGTCGAGGTGAAGGTGGAGAGCAAGGTGAAGGTAGTTGGAGAGATGGAGCCGGAGGTCGAGATGGAGGTAGAGGGCGAGGTGGAGTTGAAGGTCGGCATGGATGGCGAGGTGGAGGCGGAAGTCAAAATGGAGCCGGGTGTCTAGGTTAAGGTGGATGGCGAGGTGGAGCCGGAGGTCGAGATGGAGGCGTCGGGCGAGGTGGATCTGGAGGTCATCGAGAAGACAAAGAGAGAGTTGGATTCCGAGATCAGGACGGAGGGCGAGGTAAATCTGGATGTCGAGATGGATATGTAGGTCGAGGCCGAGCCGATAGCCGAGGTGGAGGGCGTGGTGGAGCCGTAGGTCGAGGTGCTGGAAGAGGCGGAGGAAACTGGCAAGGGGTGAGAGTGGGCAATGATCAGTGGTCTGAGGCTGAGGGTGATATGCGATGGACAAGTCGTGAGGGCTATGGGTTGTGTATGGATCGCAATGACAATGAGAGATGGGCAAGGGTAGTAAGTGGTGACAGATGTGAAGAATGGAGGGGAGGGGTGGATGGCGGTGATCCATATGTCGAGGATGAACGACAGGGTGCAGGGCAACAGGGTGCAGGGGCGCTGGGAGATGGATGGAACGCAAGGTCTATGGATTGTGAGAGAGGAGAAAGCTGGGGGACAAGGCTGGTTGTAGAGGGTGGTGATCGTTGGGGTGAGTATGGCCAGCAAAACACAATGTCTGTGAGAGGGGATATAAGTAGTAGGGCACTGTCTGGTGGTAGAGATGAATGTCAGTGGACGACGTTGAGTGCGGAGAGTCAACGCCAATGGAATGACATGCAAGGTGCTAGGAATGTGGGTGGGTGGAGCTCTGTGGCAGTAGGCGGTGTAAGAGGCTATGTGCAGATGCCAAGTATGCAGGCTGAGAGCAATAATCAACCGATGGAAGATGCACAAGCTGGACAATCTGACAAACATGCAGTTGATGATTGGAGGGTGGAGTACGAGAATATTAGGTAAAATTTCACATTTTAATCTTACAATCCACAAACCCATGCAATTTATATTCTTTTGTGAGTAAATTAATTTATGATATGTAGATAGTGGATTTCATAACATATTAGAGTTATAGACTATACAAGAAAATGCTCAAGTTGTATTTAGCATGGGCAAAGGGTAATCGCAGGTCTTTGCGATATGATCAAATAAAATGACAATGTATTTATGAGCTCGGGTGAGATCACGGTGTCTCCGAATTTTGAGGATCTATGATTTTTGTTTTGAAGGTATAGATATGTGGATTTGAGGGTATAGTGGTGAGGTGGTGTTATAATGGTAAAATCGTTTGTTGCTAAAACCTTTAAATATATGAGCTCGGGTGACCCCTCACTTCTTCTCAAATTTGGATTGGAGCTTTTTCATGTTTGCTTCTTGTTGATGCTTTGTTTTGACCGGAGAGATGAGTGGTGCATCTGTGTGTGCTACAGTTTCCTAAGTGGAAATCGGATTCTGTTGACGAGATTTGGCACATTGATAAATTAAATAAAGCTTTGTGTATTGTTTGTGTTTGACCATCCATGATGCTCGCATATGGGTGTCCATTTATGGCAAAAGGACGTTCGAGGATGCGTTTGGATGTCTCTGATCTTGACGGTGCCATTTATCCCTACTTGATTATGATATACACTCCATTTCCTGAAACGATTTCCATATTATCCATCATGGACATCAAGTTGCTGCTTAACAGCTACTCTCGCTTGCATTACTGTATCTCATGTTTTGAACCATTTCTCGGATCTTTCTCCAAAGTTGAAAACTATTACGTATTGATACTGAACAAGAGCTTTGTTTGAGCCATTCCACTCACTTCTCAAATAGGAAGCTTCCTGGAAACATCTTTTTTAGAGGAAATAATAATGGAGAGATTTTATCATGATCCCAATTTTGGTCCAAAAAAATCCTTAGGATTGAAATGTATGTAAAGTGACAGGAAAAAAAATCAAAATTTGTCGACTACGAGGAATATGTGCTACTCACAATTTTTCGGAGGACTTTTATACTTTGTACATTCATGATTTGAAGGTATAGATATGTGGATTTGAGGGTATAGAGGTGAGGTGGTGGTGAGGTGGGAATGCCACTACCAAACACGTTCTCGACCCAACAAAGATCTGTTTTTGCCGTTTATACTCTGGTGCATTAGATCACCCGCCCCCTTTAGCCACTAGCCATGGTAGAGTCTAATTCACAGCTAGGAAGGGGATGCAAGCGAATGAATTAACATTATTTGACTTTTGAATTATATCCATGTGCATTTGTTCTATGATGCGTGCCATATGTACACCTACGAAGCTTCTGATATTGTTGTAGGAATGCAAATTTGTTTAATATTTTATAGTTCATCCTACTGTATTTGTTTCAGAACACAGATAGATTACTTTGCGTTGAGGAGAAGGGATCGGTTGTGTTGCAAAGATTGCAAAGTAATCTTTGGAGAGAGTTTGACAACCCAACATCGCTTGTTAGTCTTGGATTTACAAATAAAAGGGCTGGTAAAGAAAATGAAGGTTCCTAAGATCACTAGAACTAGGTGGTGGAATCTTCCGCTTAAGCAATCAAGCTTCAGGGAGAAGATTTTAGAAGACTTATCTTGGGATTGTAGCGGTAGTGCAAACGAGATGTGGGAAGCAGTAGCATCTTGTATCCGAAAGGTAGCCAAAGAGATTATAGGCGAGTCAAAAGGAGGAGCTCTGGGTCAAAAGGAGGCTTGGTGGTGGAGTGAAGGGGTGCAAGAGAAACTAAAAATTAAAAGAGCTTGCTTTAAAGCTATGTCTAAAGATAGAACAGAGGAAACTGTCACAGACTATAAAATAGCGAAGAATGAAGTAAAGAAGGCTGTAAGCGAAGCTAAGTCAAAAGCTTATGAAGTTTTGTATAAAAATCTAAACTCTAAGGAGGGCCAGAAGGATATATTCAGGTTGACCAAAGCAAGAGAAAGAAAGACCAAAGACCTTTCTCAAGTGAGATGCATTAAAGACGAGGAAGGTCACGTGCTTGTTACTCAGAAGGATATAGAGACTAGATGGGAGCAGTACTTCCATAAACTTTTCATTGGAGAAGGAAATAGAGAGATCACTTTGGGTGATCTAGCTAGTAGTGAAAGTTACTTGAATCGTGCATGCTATAAACGAATACAAAGAAAAGAAGTAGAGGAGGCTTTGAAGGTTATGAGACATGAGAAAGGTGTTGGACCGGATGACATCCCTGTAGAAGTATGGAAAGTCTTAGGTGAGCGTGGTTTGACTTGGCTTACGAATCTATTCAATGTTATTTGGCGAAGCAAGAAAATGCATGAAGATTGGAGTAGGAGTATCGTGGTGCCTCTTTATAAGAACAAAGGAGACATTCAAAATTGTTCAAATTACAGAGGTATCAAGCTGATGAGTCACACTATGAAAATTTGGGAACATGTGATCGAAAGAAGGTTGAGGCAAGTTTCCCAAGTAAAAAAAAATCAATTCGGATTCATGCCAGGTCGCTCAACTATTGTAGCCATCCATTTGTTGAGGAGAAGAATGGAGATTTATAGAGCTAAAAGGAAGAATCTCCATATGATCTTTATTGATTTGGAGAAGGCTTATGATTCCGTCCCACGAGAGATACTGTGGAGAGTTTTGGAGAAGAGACAAGTACCTGTCCTATACATTAATCTCATAAAGGATATGTATGATAGGGCTTTATCTTGTGTAAGGACCTCGATGGGGAAGACTGACTATTTTGATATCAACATTGGTTTACATCAAGGTTCAGCTTTGAGTCCATTTCTTTTTACTTTGATTATGGACGAGTTGACAAGTCACATTCAAGACGAGTTACCTTGGTGTATGTTATTTGCTGATAATATTGTGTTGATTGACGAGACTAGAGATGGAGTAAATGAGAAGCTTCTTGTAATGTTTCTCATCCACCACCGCCGATAATCGGAGAGAGAGAGAGAGAGAGCTAAGGACTCAACTTGGTGACAACAAGTTGGACCTCCTCTGGCAACTACCTCCTCCGTTCGCGATACACAAGTGATTCATCTCTCCGTACTACTGTTCTTCACTGGACAACCCAGTTCACTCCCTCCGCCAAGGAGTTTAGGTGATCACCGGAGTCGAGGGTTGACCTCCTCCATCGTATCGGCGAAGTAATCACCAGGTAATCCACATCCTGTTTTTTTCTTCTTCTTCCTCGATCATATCTCCCTCTTATCCCTCTACATCTCCTTAATCCCCTGTAATATCCTTCATCGCCATCAAAACAATCTCCGACGAAACAACACCACCTCACTTCAATTCCCCCTCACTTATCTTCTTTTCACGCGACCTTACACCGACTACCCGTCTGGCCACCACCCATCAAGGAGCCCCACGACCATCCACCATCCTCCTCCTGAACATAACATCAAGACCGAGCAACTGGTGCTCGAGTCTGCCCCCAGCCCCTCTCCTTGCAGGAACACGTCGGAGAAGCCATCCACGGATCATCAGCAACATCGACTCCGATGCCCCACGATCGTGTGTCAACCACCTTGAGCTTATATGAATCAAACTTGTACACTATTACTACAAAGACTTCTTGCAATGTTTCTTAGTCTGAGTCAGTTATTTGGTTTCTATTGTTTTTCTTCATTTTCTCGCAATAAACTCGCCCTTATTAAGAAAATCTGATCATGACATTTTATTGTATGAAAGGGTATATGTATTCAGTCCTAAGCAAATATAGTAGAATCTATCTTTTTATCAATATCATGTATGGACCATATTCAAATGTTTAGCATAAGAATTTGGCCGCAATCGACTTTATGCAAAGATGATTTATATGTTTAATTTTGTATTTTTTTCAAAAGTGCAATCGATGATCTATTATCCATGTGGTTGTCTATTCTCATGAAAAATATTTATATGTTTTTTTGTATTTTTTATCTCATTATTTCTTACGATTATAATCTTTTAAAATGTAGAACAATGAATATATCAAAGAAACTATCTGAATTTAAGAGAGGGCATGCTTGCTCTGTAAATAATGAAGAAGAAACACATGAAACCAATATTGAGGAATTAGAGGAGGATGATGATGTGTGCAGTGATTCTATTCAAGTTAAGAAAAAAGGGCGGGGGTTTAATACATTGGAGTTCTTTACACATAAAGGAGATGACTGCCATGAACTTGAATGGAATAAGTATGGTCAGGTAATAGGAAAGAATGCGTCAAAATTACGTGCTGCATGTGCATATTATGCACGTTGTTCGTGGCTATTTCCTATTGACAAGAAATGGAAGGAGATGCCGAAAAATGCTTGGATGGACACTTGGGTTTTGTTAAAGGTAATTATTTGTTATATTCTTGCTATATTCTTCATATTATTAATTGTTTTAAAAACTTGAACTAGGATAAGATTGGAGAATGCATTCAAAAATCCCAACAGACACATCCGCATTTGTCTCCTGAAGAAATCATGTCAGTGGCATATTCACGTTATATTGGTACTGGTAGAAGAGAGTATGTTCGTTTTGTAGGTGTCAGACACGAAAACACTCACAAGCAATCAGATAGGGATAAGTTGCAAGCAATCTTGCAGAAAAGTAGAGAAGACCAGGTTGTTTATCAATAATAATATGGTTGAATATTAATGTCTCTTGTATTTACTAATAAGTATTTTTAAGGAAACTGTGAAACAACTAAAAGATGTTATTGTTTCCCTAAATTTAAAAATTCAACAACAAAGTTCGTCAATGAATGAAATACATCATTGGGCACAACAACGAAGCCAACATGTTGGTTTTAGTTATCCTTGTCCACATTCAGAGATAAAAATATTTGAGTTAATGCGTTTGTATTGCTTACATTAGTTAAAACTAATATTTCATTTTCTCACAGAATATTTCAGATTTCTCACATGCGAGTGGTAGCGGTAGTAGAAATTTTCCAACTGGTAGGAGTGGTGATCAGAACAACAGAAGATCTAATTTTCGTGATGGTGGTGTAGTGGAAAGTCATGTCAATTTACTGCCGAGTAACCTACAGGTAAACTTAAAACATCATAGAAACATTAGTTAGCATGATTGTTGTTTCGTTATTTACTAAATTGTGATTGTGGTCCTCCAACAGAGAGGTCAATATGTTGATGAGCCATTCAAAAATCTACCATACTCATCGAATACAATGCAAGATTCATTGCATTCTCTGGTATAAAATCCTTTTTAGTGTAATATTTATTTATAATAATTTTTTATCTACTAATTTCTTTCTTATCTTTTTACAGGAGGAACATGATCAAAGTTGATTTGAATTTAGAAATGATGTCATTTGACTCTTATATAGGAGAAACAATCACTCTTATTTGCTGATTACACAATTTCTGGGATGATGGTGACCATCACCGTGATATTTGATGTTTTATATGAAATTGACATTGATGGACTTTAAACTTCTATGAATTCTTTTGATGCATGTTTCTAGTTTTATTAAATGGTTCCTATGACATGTTGGTACATTTTTTCTTTTGTGCAATTGATTACTCGATCATTTTATGTTTATTCTTTATCTACTACTTCATCTCTATTTTCCAAGAATATATATCTGTTGTATTAGTCTATTCTACTTAGATTTGATCAACGACAAGGGGGATCGACCGAAAGGCAGGCTGGTAGTTTCTTTATCTCATTTAATTTTCTGGTTTCGCACGGAAAATCTTCTAAACGGCCAGATCTTGAGACCCTAATACAGAGGTTACGTCAATAACTTGTGCATATGCTGGGTATTCCACTTCATTTAGAAGGACACTTCTTACTTAATTAGGGAAATGAAAACTGAAAGCATGATGATTTATAAAGGTGGTTGTGCCTGGGAGAAGGCACATGAAGGGATGCTAGAGCAATCCTTTGCTGCTATGCAAACATTGTCTCTTGCAGCTCAGGGTATTTGGTAACTGGGTGTTTTCGCTATTTGATGACCACTGCTTATAATGGCAATTTTTTATTTACATATGGGTTATGGATTAATGTGAGAGCTCACATAGATAGTGTAGCTGAAATCCTTTGCAATGTACTTTGATGATATAATTTGATATGGAATCTTGTGAAACAAACCAGGATTATATAATGAAATGCTAAGCAAGTCTTAACTTGCTTTCACAACATTACTTCATGTAAGCAATAAGGATCCTCATTACTTCATGAAATCAGCCTCCTTTGCTTGTGAGCAGTAGTTTGTTGCAAGAAGGATGTCTTGTCTTTTTAATATTGCAGATGATAAAGAAAAGAAGACAGTGTGCTTTTGGGATGGACCTCTTGGAGAGTATCGGGGATTCGGATAGGGAGGGTTTAGCGAGGACTTTTGGATGCTAGAATTGAGAAGTTAGTTGCACCTACTTTTTGAAGTTGGAGCTTATTGTCTAGCCAGTGGGATCCAATTGTTCGGACCACATGTAATTTCAGTGGGAAAAAGACCTTGTGAATTTTAAAGTGGCCCTTTGGATGGGACGAACTAGTAGGTGGACTGCAAGATCATATTGGAAGTTGGATGCCTTACTCCAGCTGAAAGTCCGGTTTAAGCCCATTTAAGTGGTCTAATGGTTAGCAGTGTGCCTTCCATCTAAAGTTCCAGAGTTCAAACTTCACCAATTACCCTTAACCAAAAAAAACATGTTGCTTGTTGCCTCTGGTGGAGATGGATCCTACTTGTAGGTTCAGGTTGTACTTTCTGTGATTTGGAGAAAGGAAATTGGCCGTGTGTTCTTTACCTGTTCATCATGGCAGAGGCCCTTTGCTCGGCTCCTCGCACATCCTTGCATCCTCGTGATCAACAACAGCCTCTCCTGCATCAGCATGGTAACATGACACACACATTCCATACATTGGATCGTCTTTCATCACTCTGTAATTCTTATATAACATATACAACAATTTTATCCTCCTCAAGTGTCTTTGAGTTTAGTTATAAGGAATAACGGGCAGAATGATCACTAGTTGAGACAAGCAGAAGGACGAGGAAGAAGGTGGCAGAGAAGAAACACAGCTGGGCCATTGCAACATGTGCAGAAATCAACAAATCAAGTGCTAGAGGAGTGGGAACTAAGAGCTGAGATGAGAGGTATCGGTGCTCCGTTGGGGTGGTACTTATAGCCTCTCAACTACTGCTTTTATTCAACTTCTATTGCAGCACATCCATGAGAACAAGGTATAGCTTATTTTTGATAGTAATTATCATCTGATGATAGTTGATAGAGTTAAAACTATCAACTATCAAGCTCAAATATTATTCCAAGTAATGTTATTCTTGCTATAAGTACTTCTTTATGAATAAATCAGTTTATCTTTTTCACGATTCTTGTCCATTTCATGAAAAATGAGATTAAGATTAAAACAAGAGTTGAAAAAGATATGATTCTTGTCCGTTTTATACGAAATTGACTTTGATGGACTTTAAATTTCTTTGAATACTTTTAATGCATGTTTCTAGTTTCTTAGGTTTATGCTTTGAATACCTTATAACATGTTGGTACATATTTTCTTTTGTGCAAATACAAAATTCCAGATATCATTTTTCTTAAATCCTGAAGATTAACGGACATTTAATGCTTCATTGTGCTTAAGGGCTTCATAGTATATCTACAAAATTTGGACTTTGACTATTGTCTCAGAAGTAGAGACAAACGTGGATCCCTCACTGGTTTCTAAAACCGTGTTTTATGGCTTACTTACTTGTGATATACAACCAAAATAAAGGCCCATCGATCCTACAAACAAGAAAAACTAATTGTAGTTACTGAAATACAGATCAAATACACAAACTTCTCTGTAGCGAATGCCGTTTTTTTTGCGTCAAACTTTCCATTTTGAATCTTTTTCATGGTCCAAGATCATAACTTTGTTGGCTCATCATGTTTCAGAGCTTTAAGAAAACGTGGTCATCCATATTCAGCAAATTGAGGTTGATGCAGAGCGTCGATAATTAAATTGTGCATATAATCGACAGATTTGCATCTGCGTCGTCCGGATATCAGCGAGGGAGCTCGTCCCAGGAAGTCCAGTCGGCGGTACTGCCGACGCGAGGCATGCTCCTGATCCTCAACTAGCAGTCCACTTTGAAGTTGGCGCCACACATGACGCCTTCGCTGTCCACCCTCAGCATCGCCTTCATCCTGTTCATTGGGTGTTCGAAGCTCCTCAGACCTTCCTCGCTGTGGAACATGCACCCTGCAGAGAATCAAGTATGCGCACACCTCAGATCTCTGTTGTGGATAGCAAAAGATTGCAGTTTCTGTAAACTTACCGGCAGGAAAAGGCGCGACCTGCCGCAGCCGTCTTTGATCGTATCCAGCTCGTTCGATATCGCTACAGATCCATCGGCAGCAATGCCCCAGTACAACGGGATTCCTCCGTCTGAGCTCTGCAGGTGAATTCACAGTTCAGATCCATTCACGTAAGTTCATCAAAACTGACAAACTCACCATGGCACAGAAAACTGCACCAGCCTTGCCATCGTAGACGACAAATGCAAAGCTCCCGTTGAGGTCCTTGACAACTTGACAAACTCACAAATAAGCACAAATATGCATGTATGTGTTGAGGTGTAACTTTGTAGATAATTGTGGATAATTCATTGCAAGATTGGCATGCTTATTAATATAAAAGGAAATTGGAGCACGTATCATGTGTATATTGGTTTTGATTTGTATGGGTTTCTCCCAGACAAAATATGCACAAAATTAATAATTGTTCCAGACTGTTAATGTTGCGGAGACTTATGAATTTTGTCACCACAACCAACCTACCTTTATGACTGTAGTGACGAAATAGCTGTCAAAATAAGCATTGTTACTGTCTTCTAGTCATCACATACTCTGGTGACACGACTTGTGTAGATAGAGTTGTGGTGACGAAATATTTGTCATATTAGCCTTTTTTGTCGCTACAAGTCATTAATTTGTCATTTCAGTTTTGTCACTAGAAGCCTATTTTCTTGTAGTGATGGTTACATCTAAAATTAATAATAAGAAGTTAAGTTATCTCTAAATGTAACATATTGACGTTGGATCCAAGCATAAATGATCTCCGGGCAATTTTTCCAAGTCTCTGTTGTGTGGTGATGATCATACTTTATTCCATGCGAAAGATAATCGGCACATTTCTTTTCATTGGGAGACAATCTTATACTATTGGATAGTGTTCTTAGGGTTTGACACGTACATTTATAAATCATAATCCTAAACCAATACATACCTTATATCAAAAACTCACCTCCCTGAGTCGTGGTTGTTGCGACTCCCTCACAATCATTGCCGGCACGCTCCTCCTCTATTTTGATGCCGACGTCTCTTGCAAGAAGGAACCTCTTCCTGGTTGGTTTCTCTCTCTCTCAAAGGAAAATGGAAGAGATGACGTGTGATTTTAAGGCATCAGTATTCTTTTTATTGTTGTTAATGAGAAGAATCAATGAGGTATTAAATATCTTTTAATTGATATTCTAATTTTGTCCGCCTTCATTATGCAAATGGAAGTATAAGGAAGCCTAACCGGGGAATAAAATTACAACCGTTACATATTATCCATGAGTTTACGGTCAAAATGTATGAGCCCAAGAAGATATCCGTTTGATCCAGATATTTTGAACATGCATACCCACAGCAATAGCTTAGGGGTACCCATGGTGGCTTACCAGGTGAAATTATAGGTGATCATGATGGGGTTTTACGAGAATTTATGATATAAATGGGTACACACATGCAAACTGCGAGATATATTTGAGATGGGTATTCTGGTAATGACCGGTATCTCTCTTTCCCGCGAAAAATCCGCAATTATTTGGGAAAAGATACCACACCTTTATAATGCATCATCACAAAAGTCATAGCGAAATTGAGAGAGAAAGAGAAATAAAACTAAGCGCTTGATTTGATCAGAGCAAAAGTCACAGAGGAAGGGAGCCGCTACATTTGGGGTACGGTGTCTCAGGACGAAGAGTTAGGAAAGAGAAGGAGAGGAGAGAGAGAAACGAAGAGAGGAAGGGGAAGAGGAAGGAACGAGGAGCTGAATAGATCTATTATGATCTGTTCTTTCCTCTTCCTCCTCGGCCGATCCGATCGATTCTTCCTCTTTTCCCACCGAATCGCCTTGGGTGTTTCTCAAAGATCGGATTTTTAGGGTACACAAATTTTGTTCGTTTGAATATTTTTTCCAACATTGATGGTGGCGCCTAACCCAAGGAGGCTATATCAAGCTTGGCGAGGGAGCAATGTAAGAAACCTTTTTTCCACTCTCCTTTTTGTTCTTTTTCATCTTACGAGGATTTGGGGGAAATGTGCGATTTATTTTCTTTCTTTTTCATGAAATATTTTGTGCCAATATTTGTTTGGTAATTGGATGATAATTGATTAATTTTCACAGTTACTTTTGGCTTTGATTACAACGAGAATTCTGCCTGCCCTTTCTAACGCAGGACAGCTTTTTTCCATTCTACAAGTTGAATATAATGTTATTCTCTTTAATTTATGGGATTCGATTTTATAGTTTCTATCCCCAATACAATCAAGAACACGATGGTATTTTTCATGTCTATCACGACTCTTGCATGATCGCCTTAATCGACTATTTTTTTGGACAATAAAGTTAGTTCTAAATTTCTGTTGAAATTAGGATGAAATTGAACATGATTGACGTGTTCATCTTCCTCACGAGTATATCTATTTTCTTACTTTTTTCTGGGTTTTACGATAAAATATTTCAGATGCATCAGTCAGAGAGTATTGATTACATATGTATTTTGAATCACGTGAAATCTCATGATGTGCATGGTAAGATAAAGCTGAAGTCCAACAAAACAAGATTGTTTTCCCCATTTACCTGCTTAGGCTTTTGATGTTAAAGTCTATAAGACTATTTGATCTTCTCTCCTAGAGGTAAAGTCGTTTTAGTTAATTCAAGGGGGTGTGATCTGTATTCATTGGAGTGATTAATGAAAGATCTAAAACCTTTCTCATGGTCTGAGTTTTTGCAATAGATTCACTTGAGATTATGCCTATATTAACAACCACTTTCATATTTCAGGTGTTTCTTTGTGGTGGAAGGTTGATATTCGGTCCAGATGCAGCATCACTGCTATTAACAACAGTGCTTATATCAAGCCCATCAATAGCATTCTGTTGTCAAATCCTTATCGAGATAAGTCATCGTAAATATCAAACTATTGATGATCTCCAAGAAAGAAATAGTATCCTAAGCCTTCCGGTTCTAATTGTGGCTATTGTATTAACCATATCAGTAAGTTGATTATCAATTATTGCAAACCTGTTTGTTCTTTTTTTTTTCATTTGAAAACGGTGCTTTCCTTCTCGCAAGAAGCTTCAATTAAGGTATATTGTCATTATCCATGCAGGATCTGATTTTCCTCCTCCTGACATCTAGTAGAGATCCAGGCATAATTCCAAGGAATTCACGCCCACCAGAGCCTGATGAAACATTCGATGCTAGCACCCAATCTATGGAGTGGGTCCATGGAAGGAGTCACCTGAGAGTGCCTCGAATGAAGGATGTTACTGTAAATGGTTTCACAGTGAGAGTTAAATACTGTGATACATGCCTTCTTTATCGCCTGCCTCGTGCTTCCCATTGTTCAATCTGCAACAACTGCGTTCAACAATTTGATCATCATTGTCCATGGGTTGGTCAATGCATAGGACTAGTAAGAGATGATTTACCAGATCAAACTATTCATAAAGTTATATATGTTATCTTTCAAATAATGCGAAGTCCGTTACAATCCCTTCCATACTCTCTCTAGGACTTCCAATCTAGCAAAGTTGTGCAGATATTTCCTCTTTAACTTTCAGTACATTGTCGGAATGCATGGCTTTAGATGGTCAATAGTTAGTGTAGAGATATATGTTATGTTATTTTGTATATCGTTTCATATTTTTTCTTTTCTTCTGGACTTTTGATGTAATTTACCCATAGGCTACTCTCCTATATAAGAGAGCCTAGGGCGTATGGAATAAACAAATCTCTATTTTTCCCAACATGGTATCAGAGCGACGGTCCTAGACCGAAGTTCTCGAACCAAAACCCTAACCCTAGCCCTACCTCTAAGCCCTCTGTGCAGGCCTTGCACGCTCTCCCGTGCACTGCCAGGCCTTGCCCGCGTGCCCTCCCGTGCGCTGCCAGGCCTTGCGCACTTCTTCGCGCACCGCCAGGCCCTGCGTGCTCCTCCGCACCCTTCCGCGTGCCGCCAGGATCTCGCGTGCTCCTCCGCGCGTTGCCAGGCCCTCGGTCTCCTACGAGCGTCTCTCGCGTGTCCTGGCTCCACGCGCCAAGTCTCCCGCTTGATCCTCGGCGCTCCTCCATCTCTTCGCGCGCATGTCTGCACCACGCACGATGTGATTTGACCGCATATTGCCTAGTACACGCAACCTCTCTCTACGATTTAACCAACCTTAGAGTATCTCCGTCAACAAGGAGACCGTCGTCCACGTCCCCACGTTGATGGGTTTGGTTGCTTGAGTCTACACATGCAACCGAACATGTGAATGTCAGTGTAGACAATCACATCTTCAGTCTACAACCCCAGTATTCCATTATCATCATGTCAGAAAGCAAGGCAGATATCGCATCTACAAGCACCTTCAGAGGTCCTGCGCCTATTGTGAAGATGGAAGGGCCAAACTACGAACTGTGGGCAATGCATCTCATGAGTATGATGAAGTCAACCGGTAAGAAGCACATTCTTACTGAGGAAGAGCCTGCTGAGAAAACTGGGGTCAACGCCTCATGGGAGACCGATAATGCATATGTCAAGGTTTGGCTATTAGGAACATTAGTAATTGAGATTGCCAATGATATTCTCCATCAGCCCACTGCAAAAGCAACGTGGGATATTCTGGCTGCCACCTATTCACAGGCCAAGAATGAGACGAAGATTCTGCAACTCCAGCATGACATCTCTACAATCAAGCAGAATGAACGGCTCTACACTCATTATACACGTCTTTACGTGGAACGTTTGAGAAGCTTTATAGCTTTATGCCTCTCATAGGCACTCCTGAGCAACAAAAGACCTACCGGAATGCAACTATGATTGGTGTATTTCTGGCAGCCCTTGATCCAGAGTACGAGGTAGTACGTTCCCAGATCTTGGCAGATTCCACCATTCCTCCGATGGAGGAAGCCTTTCACAGACTGAGTCGTATTACTGTTCCTTCATCTACTGCAAATCAGACCGTCTCCGCTATGGCAGCGAATTGAGGTCGTGGGGGTCATCATCAATTTCGTGACCGTGGACCTCGGGGCAGAGGAGGTCATGTTCGGCCATCATGCACTTTTTGCCACCGTTCTAGGCATACCGAAGACACATGCTATTCCAAACATGGATTTCCTGCTTCTGCACGAGTAGTTGAACAGATTGAACCTTATTATGCTTCATCTTTGGATCAACACTTTGATGATCTTGTAGCTCATCTGAAGGGCATTATTCCTTCATCCGGTCCCGTTGCATCAACACCTGCCTCTGAGAGTCATTCCGACGTTGCTGCTTCTGCATCCACCAGTACCTAGATAGCACTTATGCATTCACTAACAGTAGTGGATCTGATAATTTAGAGTGGATTATGGACTCTGGTGCCACACATCATCTGTGTGGTGATCAAGGTCTACTTACAGCCTACCGACAGGTTCATCCAGGCCGTACTGTGGTTATTGCTAATGGGACGTACTCTCCGATTACTGGTCAGGGAGAGATTAGCCTGACACCCTCTATGCACCTCAAGAACGTGTTGCACGTAGGGTTGAGCATTAGGTCGGGCCAGCCCAACCCGACCTGCAACCCGGCCCGATAGACTCGGCCCAAACCCGAACCCGTTTAATGTCGGGCTTGGCCCGAAAAAACCTCCAATTATTAAAACGGGCCGGGCTCAGGCTGCGTAGAACCCGACCCGAGGCCCGACCCCCCAACGGGCCCAACCCAACCCGACCCCCCTCCCCCCAAGGCCAAGCCCCAACCTGCCCGACCCGACAGGGCACCCTCGAACTGCAACACTCACCCGAGTCCCCGAACACCCCCATGGTCCCACCCCATCCCCACGTCCCCAACCCACCAAAACCCTATCTCCTCTTCCCACTTTCTAGCCGCCGCTCACCCCACCTAGCCACTCTCCACTCCAGCATCCTCGTCGCCCCCAGCAACTCTCCAGCAGGAGCTGGAGGCAGACGCCTCGCCTGGGCCTCGCTGGCTCACCCAGTGTGAGACACCGCCCCTTCCCACTTCCCACAGCCCGGGCTTTCCCCCTTCCCAACCCTCTCACCACGCCCCGACGCCGCCTGCTCCCGACGCCACCCCTTCCTACTTCCCAACCCAGCCCTGTCCCCTGTGACTCACTGTCCCATCGGGCCATCGACCCTTTCCGGCTTCCCCCTTCCCAACCCTGCCCCCTTCCCACCGCCCCTTCCCACCTCCCATAGCCCAGCCCTGTCCCCTTCCCGTCGCGCCCCGACGCCACCCTGCCCCTGACACCACCCCTTCCTACTTCCCAACCCAGCCCAGACGAATTCTTCCTTTTTATAAAAAAATTATTGGGCCGGCCCGACCCGAACCCGACCCGTTTAACATCGGGCCGGGTTTGGGTTCAGGCTGGCCCATCCAAAATTTAACGGGCCGAGGCGCGGCCCGAAACCCGATTACATTAACGGGCTCGGGTTCGGGCTAAGGTCCAGCCCGACCCGCCCGACCCGATGATCATCCCTAGCTGCACGCAATTGATTTTTCTATGAATTTGTTGTCCATTAGCCAACTTACAAAAGATATACATTATCCAACAATTTTTGATTCATCTTCTTTCATTTTTCAGGACATCCTTACGGGCAACGTGATTGGGCGTGGCTATGAGAAGGGCAGCCTCTATCGTCTCAATCGGACCCCATATGCCGGAGTCTCCTCTCTTTCTGTTGGATCTGTCTCTCCTTTCCTGTGGCACTTGCGCTTTGGACATCTACCGCTTCAGAAATTATGTCATGTTTTACTCCAGGTTTCACCTCACACGTCCATCCAATGTAAGGCTTGTCAATTGGGAAAGCATCATCGGTCTACCTTTCCCAGTCATCATAGTCGGAGTAGTAGCTCCAAGTTTGAGTTATTTCATGTCGATATCTGGGGTCCTAGTCGTGTTCCTGATCATCAGGGACACATGTTTTATATGGTTATTGTGGATGATTTTTCTCGTGTGTCTTAGGTCTTTTTGTTAAAGAATAAATCTGAAGCTAGGAATATTATCATAAATTTCATCAATGAAGTTCGTAATATTTTTTCTGCATCTGTAAAGATTATGAGAAGTGATAATGCCTTGGAATTTTGTACTCATACTCTCTCCAATTATTTTTCAATACAAGGGATTGTCCACCAAACATCATGTGCCTATACTTCCCAACAAAATGGAGTTGCAGAAAGGAAACATCGTCATTTACTTGATGTCACTAGGCTGCTTCTCATAGAGTCATGCTCCTCATTCTTTCTAGGGTGATGCTGTCCTAACGGCATGTTATCTCATTAATTGTATGCCGTCGTATGTCTTAGGTGAGAAGATTCCTTTCTTATTTTTCCTGAAAAAGAATTGTTCTCCCTCTCTCCTCATGTGTTTGCTCGGTGGCCTTTGTCCACCAGTTGTCTCCAGGTATTGACAAGCTCTCTCCTAGGGTTGTCAAGTGTGTTTTCGTTGGGTACTCCATAACACAAAAGGGGTACAAGTGTTATGATCCATTGTGCAGGAAATATTTTGTTAGTGCTGATGTTATCTTTTTCGAGTTTGTTATGTACTTCTCTTCTACATGTGATCAGTTGGTATCCTCAGGCACTGATGAAGCCATATATATGCCACCACCATCATCACCTCCACCATTACCTACATCTCCTACACCTTCTGTTACAGTTCTTGTTCCCCCATTGCCTCTCCACTATACCCGTCAGCCTGCTTCTGCTCATGGTCACCGCTCATCGTCTAGCTTGCCTAAGGTATGTTCTGAGAATATAATCAATATTGATGGATCTAACGATTTACCTGAGCAGGATGTGTTACAGAGGCCAGATAAGGATACAAGTGATTTGGATCTTCCTATTGCACTTCGGAAACAGAAGCGCAGATGCGCGTCATATCCTATAGCATCTACCGTTTCTTTTGATCGTTTATCTGGAGAATTCAGGAGCTTTGTCATTGCACTATCGACGGTGGATATTCCACGGAATTACCAATATGCATTGAAGGACAACAGGTGGCGTTTAGCCATGGAAGAAGAGATGGCTGCTCTTCAGTCGAGAGGTACCTAGAGACTTGTCCTTGCACCTACCGATGTTTCTACAGTGAGCTGTAAGTGGATCTTTACAGTTAAGCAGAATGCAGATGGCAGCATTGACAGATACAAGGCACGCCTGGTTGCTCATGGATTTACACAGACTTATGGGGTAGATTATCTTGATACATTCTCGTCGGTTGCTCGTCATTCCACCCTACGGATCCTTCTTTCTGTTGCGGTTACTCGTGATTGGCCACTATTCCAATTAGATGTTAAGAATGCATTTTTATATGGTGACTTGCAGGAGGAAGTCTACATGCAACATCCACCTAGTTTTGTTGTTGAGGGGGAGTGTTCTAAGGTGTGTAGACTTCATAAGGCCATCTATGGCCTTAAGCAGAGCCCCAGAGCTTGGTTCCAGAAGCTCTCAGACTTGTTTGAAAAACAGGGGTACAAACGTTCCAATGCAGATCATTCCCTGTTCATACTGAAGACATCCATAGGTATTATTGCAATTATGGTGCATGTAGATGTTATCTTGATTACATGTGATGATGGACAAGGAATTCAGAGGACGAAAGAAATGCTGGGTCGTGAATTTGTCACCAAGGATCTTGGAATTCTTAGATATTTTCTGGGACTGGAGTTCGCCAGAAATCCTCATGGACTGGTAATGACTCAGAGGAAATATGTCACTGACATGTTGAGTGAAACAGGAATGCTTGGATGCCGACCGGTCACTACACCCATGGATCCGAGCATGAAATTATATGATGACGACACTGATGAGGTGGATAGGAGAAGATGAACTGGTGGGCAAACTTGTTTATGTTACTATTACCAGACCCGATATCTCTTTTGTTGTTAGTCGGGTGAGCCAGTTCATGGAGCAACCACGTCAGGTACATATGGATGCTATATATATGATACTCAGGTATCTTAAATCATCTCCAGGTGCAGGTCTGTTGTTCAAGAAAGACAAGGAGATTGCTATTTCAGCATGTGCAGATGCAGATTACGCAGGATGCCCCAAGGATAGGAAGTCCACCACTGGATTTGCTGTGTATATTGGAAACTCTCTCGTCTCGTGGAGAAGTAAGAAGCAAACTGTTGTAGCCAGATCCAGTGCTGAGTCTGAATATAGGGCTATGGCCCAGGTTAGTACAGAAATGATGTGGGTGAAAGCTGTTCTTACATATCTATATATAGAAGTCCCACTTCCTATGGCTATGGAATGTGACTATCAAGCTGCTATATTTATTGCAAATAATCCATCATTTCATGAATGAACCAAGCACATTGAGGCTGATTGTCACTTTATACGAGATATGATCCAGAAGGGGTTTATTTCTACATCTCATGTTAGCTCAGGGGACCAAACTGCAGATATCTTTACCAAGGCATTACTTAGAGGGCCATTCCATAAGTGCTCGTCCAAGCTGAGGATGATCGACATCTATGCTCCATCTTGAGTGCGGGTGTAGAGATATATGTTATGTTATTTTGTATACCATTTCATATTTTTTCTTTTCTTCTGGACTCTTGATGTAATTTACGCATAGGCTACTCTCCTATATAAGAGAGCCTAGGGCGTATGGAATAAACAAGTCTCTTATTTTTTCCAACAGTTAGAATTTTTATGACAGCTGTTGACATGTCTTTTTTTATTAATGCTATCAAACTTGCAAAACATGCTAACACATATTAAACAATGTCATCGTTGAGTGCTTATATTACATGTCAATGAATCTTGGGTGAGGATCCATGTACTTGTCTAAGAACTATGTCTATCCTTCTTCCCCCTGTGTTTTCATTTTATGTGAAAAAAAGAAAACCCCTAGCCATTTGGAAAGGCGAGGGTTATTACTGAATGGTGTTTCCCTTCATCTTGAAGAGTTTCCAGATTAGACCCTGGAGATGTGAGCTTTTACTTTGTGGGTCCTCGAAGTTGAGTTTTTTATCCGGGACCATTGTCTTGCTGGGTAAGGTGTCTGTGAGCATTATTTTAATTGTTAGATTTTTTTGTTCTTTTTTGGCTCCTTGTGCTATGAGTTTGCCTTTTGGAAGGTGTTGGGAAAAATGAACGAGTTGTTTATTCCATAAGCCCTAGGCTCTCTTATATTAGAGAGTAGCCTATGGGTAAATTACATAAAGCATACAACTGAAAATAAAAATAACAGAGGGATACATAAACTACTATATGCGTTAACACTCCCCCTCAAGATGGAGCATAGATATCAATCATGCCCAGCTTGGATGCACACTTCTGGAATGGGCTGCCTTGGTGAATATATCAACAGTTTGATTCTCTGAGGTAACATGAGATGTAGCAATGAACCCCTTCTGAATCATGTCACGTATGTAGTGACAATCAACCTCAATATGCTTGGTCCTCTCATGGAATGCTGGGTTGTTTGCAATGAACATGGCTGTCTGATTATCACATTCTAAGTTAATAGGAAGTGGTACATCAAGACATAGATCTGTAAGAACAGCCTTCACCCACATCATCTCTGTGCTAGCCTGGGCCATAGCCCTATATTCGGATTCAGCACTGGATCTAGCTACCACTGTCTGTTTCTTGCTCCTCCATGAGACTAGAGCATCTCCAACATAGACTGCAAATCCTGAGGTGGACTTCCTGTCCTTGGGACATCCTGCATAGTCTGCATCCGCACATGCTGAGATAGAAATCTCCTTTCCCTTCTTGAATAGCAAACCTGCACCTGGAGATGATTTGAGATATCTAAAAAAAATGTGTATTGCATCCATATGGACCTGACGTGGTTGCTCCATGAACTGGCTCACACGACTCACTGCAAATGATATATCGGGTCTAGTGATCGTGACATACAACAGTTTGCCTACCAGTTCTCTGTATCTTCTCCCGTCCACCTCCTCTGTGTCATCATCATAGAGCTTCATGCTGGGATCCATTGGTGTCGTAGCAGGCCGACACCCAAGCATACTTGTTTCACTCAACAAATCTGTAACATATTTCCTCTGCGATATTACTAATCTATACGGATTTCTAGCAAATTCCAGCCCCAGAAAATATCTAAGGACTCCAAGATCCTTAATGACGAACTTGCTTCCCAGCTTTTCTTTCGTCTGCTTTATGCCTTTCTCATCATCTCCTGTAATCAAGATGTCATCTACATAAACCATAATTGTAATAATACCTCTAGAAGTCTTCTGTACAAACAAGGAATGATCAGCATTGGAGCGTTTGTATCCTTATTTTTGAAAGAGATCTGAAAGCTTCTGAAACCATGCTCTAGGGCTCTGCTTAAGGCCATAGATAGCCTTATGAAGTCTGCACACCTTGGAACACTACCCCTCAACAACAAAACCTGGTGGCTGTTGCATATAGACTTCCTCCTGCAAATCTCCATACAGGAACGTGTTCTTCACATCCAACTGATACAACGACCACTCTCGATTAACTGCAACTGACAACAAAATCCGGAGAGTGGAATGACGGGCAACTGGCGAGAATGTATCAAGGTAGTCCACCCCGTATGTCTGTGTAAAACCACGTGCAACAAGGCGTGCCTTGTATCTGTCAATAGAACCATCTGCATTGTGCTTCACCGTAAACACCCATTTGCAGCTCACCGGGGTCACATCTGGAAGTATAGGAACTAGACTCCAAGTTCCTCTAGATTGAAGTGCCGCCATTTCTTCCTCCATTGCTAGCCGCCATCTACTGTCCTGCAGAGCATCTTGATAATTCCATAGAATGTCTACAGCTGAGAGGGCAACCACAAAGTTCCTGAAATCCCCAGATAGTCGCTCAAATAACACAGAAGCTGACAAGGGATATGTAACGCAACTCCTCTTCGATATGCGTAGAGCAATAGGAACATCTAAATCAATTGTGTCCTCATCTGGCCCCTGCAACATATCCTGCTCATGAATATCATTAGATCCATCAGTAGAAGTATCTTCATTACATACCATAGGCGGGCTAGGAGACGAGCCATGACCATGAGCGGGAGGATACCTGCGGGTATAATGGAAAGGTAGTGGTGAGACGGGGATTTGTGGTGGTGGTGGTGGTGGTGGTGGTGGCAGTGCTGCAGGAGGTGGTGGTGTCATGTATATGGCATCGGTAGGCAGTGGAGGTAGCTGCTGATCACCTGAGTCTGAAAAATACATTACAGATTCAAAAAATGTAACATCTGCACTGACCATATACCGCCGATGCAGAGGATCAAAACACTTGTACCCCTTTTGAGTTCTGGAGTACCCAACGAAGACACACTTGACAGCCCTAGGAGAGAGCTTGTCAGTACCAGGAGACAACTGATGGACAAAGGCAACTGAACCAAACACACGTGGGGCAAGAGAGAACAGATCCTTCCCAGGATAGATAAGGGAAAACAGAATCTGTTTATCCAAGACAGAGGACGGCATACGATTGATTAGGTAACATGCAGTGAGAACTGCATCACCCCAGTAAGAGTAGGGAGCATGACTCTGTATAAAAAGTGATCTTGTGACATCAAGAAGGTGGCGATGTTTCCTTTCAGCAATTACATTTTGTTGAGATGTATGAGCACAGGATGTTTGGTGGACAATCCCTTTTGAGGAGTAATAATTGGCAAGGACATGAGTGCACATTTTCTAGAGCATTATCACTTCTCACAAACTTCACAGATGTGGAGAAAACATTTTGAATTTCATTCAGAAAATGGATAATGATATTGCCTGCTTTAGATTTATTTTTCATCAAAAATACCCATGACACACGAGAAAAATCATCCACAAACACTATATAAAATCTGTGCCCCTGATGATCAGGTACACGACTCAGACCCTAGACATCAATATGAAATAACTCGAACTTGGAGGTACTATTCCGACCTGGACGACTGGGAAAGGTCGACCTGTGATGCTTTCCCAACTGACACGCCTCACATTGAATAGGTGTGTGAGGAAGACCCTGAGGTAACACGCGACGCAACTTCTGAAGCGGTAGATGTCCAAAGCGCAGATGCCGCAATAAAGGAGATACTGGTCCAGTGGGAAGGGATGAGGTTCCAGCGAATGGGGTCTGATTCAGGCGGTAGAGGCCTCCTTGCTCATAGCCACGACCAATCACGTTGCCCATATGGATGTCCTGAAAAATCAGAGAAGATGGATCAAAAATTGCCCGACAATGTAGATCCTTCGTAATCTGACTAATTGACAACAAATTCATTGAAAAGTCAGGTGCATGTAGCACATTCTTGAGCTGCATAGAAGATGTCAATCTAATCTCCCCCTGACCAGTGATGGGGGAATGTGTACCATTGGCGATTACTATTGTTCGGCCTGGAGGAATCTAAGTGTATCCTTTAAGTAAATTCTGGTCGCCACATAGGTGATGTGTAGCGCCCGAGTCCATAATCCATGGTAATGTATCTGATCTACTACTTGTGAATGCAAGTATGCTACCTGAAGCACTGGTCGATGCAGAGGCAGAAGCAGCAGCATCAGATTGACTCTCAGTACTCGGTGCTGGACCAGATGGGGGAATAATGCCCCTCAGACGGACAACTAGATCGTCGAACCGCTGATCCAAAGTAGCAGCAGATGGAGGCTCTATCTGCTCAGCGACTCGTGCAGATGCAGGAAATCCATGCTTCGAGTAGCATGTATCTTCATTGTGTCCAACGCGATGACAGTAGGTACATGTTGGCCTAGTACGACCACCTCTTCCACGGGGTCCACGTCCACGGCCATGATGATGAAATCCACGACCCCTGTTGGCTGCCATGGCTGAAGTATTCTGACTCGTGGCCGTGGAAGGAACTGTGATCCGACTCAGTCTATGCAAAGCTTCCTCCATGGGAGGAATAGTAGAGTCGGCCAAAATCTGTGATCGTGCCGCCTCATACTCTGGATCAAGTGCAGCCAGGAACCCGCCCACCATAGTCGCGTTCCTATATATCTTCTGCTGTTCTGGCGTAGCTGTCAGGGGCATGAAGCTCTAGAGCATCTCGAACATCCCTCTCAGTGATGTATAGAGAGAATATAGAGGGAGACCATTCTGCTTGATAGTGAATATATCATGCTGAAGTTGCAGAATCTTTGTCTCGTTCTTCGCTTGTGAATATGTAGCCGCCAGAATGTCCCACATATCCTTCGCCGTGGGTTGATGTAGAATGTCATTGGCAATCTCAATTGCCAACGTACCAGATAGCCAAACTTTGGCGTATGCATCATCAGCCTCCCAAGAGGCATTGGTTCCAGTCTTCTCAGCAGGCTCTGGTTCGGTAAGAATGTGCTTCTTACCCGTTGACTTCATTATGCTCATGAACTGCATTGCCCACGGTTCATAGTTGGTACCGTCCATCTTTACAATAGGCGCTGGACCACGAAAGGCGCCAATGGATGGGATATCCGCCTTGCTTTCTGACATACTGGAGACTGAAGACTGGAACGATTGATAGAGGATGAGATTTATCTACAATAACATATACGGGTTTAGTTGCACGTGTAGACCTTAAGCAACTAAACCCATGTAGATGAAGTTGCGCGCTTTAGGGATTAGCACACGCACGCACGCGCAAGGAGTACGCACACGCGCAACTGAGATCGCGTGCGGGAGGACTACAGGCTAGCGCGCACCCGAGGATACAGGTGTGCAGGCAATGTAGGGCACGGCGCGCGGGAGGACTACAGGCTAGCGCGCACCCGAGGATACAGGTGTGCAGGCGATGTAGGGCACGGTGCACGGAAGGGTGCTGGCAAGTGCGCATGCGAGGATGCGCGCTCGCGCCGAGGATGCACACATGCGAGGCTACAGGTGCAGGAGGGCTACAACGCACAGAAGATGTGCACTCGCGCAGTAGGCGGAGGAGGCACCACGCGCAGTGCGCCGAGGAGACTTGCGCGCTTGCACAGGAGTGCTAGCGCACACGCGCAGGGAGCGTAGGAGCAACAGCCACGGCACACGATGGTGCTGATGCGGCTGCGATGAGCCTCGGCGGCGGCGCCGGATGAGAGGGAGAGAGAAAGAGAGGCCGGCGGGTGGGGTAGGTTAGGGTTAGGGTTTCGAGAACTCCGGTCTAGGACCGTCGCTCTGATACCATGTTGGGAAAAATGAACGAGTTATTTATTCCATAAGCCCTAGGCTCTCTTATATAGGAGAGTAGCCTATGGGTAAATTACATAAAGCATACAACTGAAAATAAAAATAACAGAGGGATACAGAAACTACTATATGCGTTATCAAGCATGTATCCGTTCTCTTATTAGCGGCATAAGACAAGACTTAGGTAGGGGGACAATATGCAAAGATGGATAATTATCCAATTCAAATAATTAATGTGGAGAGGGAGATTGTAGCTTGTGGTCGGGTTGATTATATAAAATAATCTTTTATTCCAATCGTTGTATGTTAAGGGCCTGGTGACAGGGAACATGATTGGGATTGCTTTGACTTTTAAAGGCTTGTATCGACTTCCTGACAAAAGTTGTAGCTACCTTAACCTATGATATTCGAAGAAAACAGAGAGAGGGGTGTTTTGAACTGGTCATGCAATGGCAAGACGATTGGATCATCTCTCTTTGATTCTCTTACATTGTTGTTTCCATCCTTTTTTGAAAATTTAAAAGTTGATAACTTTTTTTGTCATGTTTGTATAAGAGTTAAGCACAACTGTGATTCCTATTTGAAATATGAGAGAGACAAATGAGATTTTTGGTTGAGTGCACTTTTATGTTTGGGGCCTTTGTAATATTGCATGTCGTAATGGTTATAACTTATAAGTACTTCATTACTTTTACATGAATATACTAGAATTGCCTTTGTTTACCTTCTTTGTGTCAAAGAGAGGTTATTATCCTTTTACAATCTTTCTTTGATCTGATTGAGATACGGTAAAGTGATCGAGAGGGTCCGGTCTGATAATGCTCATGGTATAAGTCTAAATGATTAAAAGATTTCCTTAGTAAAAAAAGGAATTATCCATAAGACCTTTGGTCATTATACTCCTCAATAAAATGGGGTCGCGGAAGGAAAAAATACACCTCTTGGAAGCTAGCAGAGTCTTTTACTCATGCAAAACCTTCCCAAGATATTTTATGGTGAAGTTGTTCTAACAAGTGAAGTTGTTCTAACAAGTGCCTTTCTTATCAACAGGATGCCCTCAAGATTGTTGAGCATGGGTAGTCTATTTTCATTATTTAACCTAATAATAAGCCATTTGTCCTTCCTCCCAAAGTATTTGGCTGTGTTTTCTATTTTACATTTATGCACCTGATGCAAAGAAACTTGATGCACATTGTGGAGAGAAAAGAATGACTTATTCATGAGGCCTTGGAGTTCTCTTATATAGAGGAGAAACTTGTCGGGCAAATTACATAAGGACAGAATGAAAAAAATACAAAAAAAAACAATCAATGATAACTAATATCTCAACACTCCCCTCAAGTTTGAGCATAGATATCAATCATGTTCACATTGGAATAACATCTCTGGAATGGTCATCAAGCTAGCCTTGGTAAAAACATATATTGTCTAATCTCCTGAGCTAAAATGAGTAGTAGAGATGAGATCCTTATGAATCATATCTCGAGTACAGTTTCAATCCATTTCGATATGCTTGGCCCTTTTATGGAAGGTTGCATTATTGACAATGAAGAGGGCAGCTTGGTTGTCGCATTGGAGGTGCATGGGAGAGGCATCTCAACTACTAAGTCAGTAAGCACATATTCGACCCGCATCATCTCTGCACTAGCATGTGTCATGGCTCTGTACTCTGATCCTGCATTGGATCTGGCGACCATTGTCTACTTCTTGCTCTTCCATGATACCAAGAACTCCCTTTGAACACTGCAAAGCCAGAGATAGACTTCCTATCCTTGGGACATCCTGCATAATCTGATTCTGCACAAGCTGTAATGGCAAAGGGTGAACCTCTGCTTAATAGAAGACTAGTATCGAGTGAAGTCTTTAAATACCTCACAATCATATGCACTACATCCATATATTCATGTCTATGTCTCTCTATAAACTGACTCACTTTGCTTACTACAAAGGATATATTTTTCCTGGTGATGGTCATGTATAAGAGCTTCCCAATGAGCTCCCTATACCTTCTCTTGTCTACATCCTCGATGTCATCATCATACAGTTTCATGTTCGGATCCATGGGAATTTGTCATGTCTATCTCAAAGAGAAGATCTGTAATGTACTTCCTTTGGGTCATCACAAGACCTCACTGGTTCCTGAAAAACTCCAATCCAAGAATTAGCGTAGACTGCCAAGGTTCTTGGTCATAAACTGCTGACCTAAGAAATCCTTAGCAGCCTGGATGCCCTCTCATCATCCCCTCTAATAATAGTATCATCAACATAAATAAGTATGGCAATTGTACCTCTCTGAGTCCTCTGAACAAACAGTGAATGATAGACAATCGATCTCACGAACCCTTGTTGTTCTATCTAATCCGAGAGCTTCTGGAATGATGCCCTTGGTTTTTGCTTTAGGTCATAGACCGGCTTGTGAAACATGCAAACCTTCTAACACCCCCCTCACCAGCGAACCCAGGTGGATGTTGCATGTAGACCTCCCTTGTAAGTCACCATGGAGAAATGCATTCTTCACATCAAGCTGATATAGGGGCTAGTCCCGTGTCACTATAGCAGAAAGAAGATATGCAGTGTTGAATGCTGAGCTACTAGAGAGAAAGTATCATGATAGTCCACCCCATATGTTGGGATGAACCCACAATCCACAAGTCTCGCCTTTTAGCGATCCACACTGTCATCTGCTCGATGATTCACCATAAACACCCATATGCATCCAATAACAGATGCTCATGTAGGAGTTGTAATAATGCTCCAAGTGCCATACGACTATAGCACGACTATCTCCTCCTCCATGGTAAGATGTTACTGGTTGTCCTATATGACCTCCTGATATGTTCATGGTATCTCCATGGTTGATAACCCCACAACAAATCTCCTGAAGTCCTCTGAGAGTCATCCCAAGGACATATGCGATGCAAGAGGATATGTAGCACAAGTACGTCTCTACTTTCGTAGAGCTATAGGCACATCTAAATTATCTTCCTCCTCTCAAACATGTAAACTACCCTCCTGAGAGGGCACCTTCTCATCTTGTAAAGAATCCAGCTACATAGATAAATTATCAGTGCCACTAGTAGAAACAATGTGCTCAATACATACCTGGAGTATGCTTGATAATGGGGAAGACCCATGAGCAGGGAGAACTGTGTGGGGTATGCGAACAAAGACTCGTGGCAAGAACTAAGCCAAGGTACTAGGTGATGGTCCAGGAATAGCCACAAGAGCATGTGTATGTACTGGAGATGATTGTGGTGGTGGAGGTACTGGAAGTAGTGGAGGCGCTGGAGATGGAGGTAGTGAAGTAGGAGGAGGCATATATACCTCCTCATTAGAGTAGCTGGAATCAACCCGTGACCTGCATGAGAGAAATACATAACTGACTCAAAGAAGGTGACGTCAGTCCCGAGAAAGTATTTTCCTCGAAGCAGATCAAAACAATGGAACACCTTCTGGGTACGAGAGTAGCCTACAAAGACACACTTGACAGCTTGAGGGGAGAGCTTGGTGCGACCAGAAATCAAATGGTGAACAAAGACAACACAATCTAACACTCGGAGTATAAGGGAGAACAAGTCCTTCTTGGGAAATGCAATCGAGAAAGGAAACTTTCCTTCTAAAATAGAAGAAGGCATGAGGTTAACCAAGTAGCAAGCAGTGAGGACCACATCAACCTAGAAAGAGTGAGGAGCATGACTCTGGATCAAAGGGTCCGAGTCACATATGGTAAATGATGATATTTGTGTTTGACAATACCGTTCTTCTAGGATGTGTAGGCACATGAGGTTTGGTGTACGCTGCATAGAGAAATGAGGAACTCAGATAGTTGTAATGTACAAAACTCTAAGGCATTCTCAGAGCATAAGAACTTGACAATAGCAGAGAAAATGTTCTTTATTTCATTTATAAATGATTTAATAATAGACCCTGCTTCAAACTTCTTTTTTAAAGATCCAAGAGTGTTTAGATTAATCATCCACAGTAATAAGATATAAACGGTGTTCCTGGTGATTAGGAACACGACTGGGACCTCAAATATCTAAGTAAATAAACTTAAATGACTGAGTACTACCACGACTCTGACGACCACGGAAAAAAGAGAGGTGATGCTTCCCAAGCTAGCAAAGGATCACACTAAAAGGAAGATTACGTGGAAATCTGTGGGAGGACATGTTATAACTTTTGCAGAGGAAGGTAGCCAAAATGCCACAAGTATGGTGACACTGGTCCGGTGGGAATGGTGAAGGCACCAATATGAGGTTAGACCAGTCTGTAAAGCCCGTGTTGCTCACGACCACTCCCAATCACCATGCCCATAAATGTACTGAACACTGTTAAGATATTTATGCTATTCTTGTCCTTTTTCCTATATTATTTATTTCTATTGTCCAGTCTATGTAATTTACCCATAGATCTTTTCTCCTATATAAGAGAGCTCTAGGGTTAGAAGGAATATAACTTCGTCTTTTCCTTTCCACATGGTATCAGAGCGACGGTCCTAGACCGGAGCATGTGCCTTAGAGGCCTATCCCCACCAAAACCCTAGCCCTCACGGGCTCGTCGCTTCCTTGCCTCCTCGAGATCGCCGCCGCCTCACCTAGCCCTCGCAGGCTCGTCGTCTCCCAAGCCTCGTTGCCGCCCAGGACACGCCGCCACCCAGGCCTAGCGGGCTCACCACCGTCCCGTAGGCTCGTTGCCATCCAGCTCTTCACGAGCTCGCCACCGTCAAGTCCACGTGGGCCTGCCGCTCCCCGTGGCCTCGCCGCTTCTCATGCGCCTCGCCCTCTAGGGCTCGTGTGCTCCTCCGTTTGACAGCACACCATGCCACTGTCCTTGTGTAGTGGGCAGTTTGCCGCCCATATGTAGTCCTCCCGAGGATTCTTGGGTACCTAGGGTGTAACGTGAAGCCCTAAAACACCCTAGTTACCTAAAAGAGTCTCCAAAAGAGTGGACGAGGTTGTGGTATGAGTCTACACCCACAACTATCTTCCTGTATGTTAGTGTAGACACTGGTATCTCTTGTTGCTAGCCCAGTCTTGAAGATTGTTGTCATCATGTCCAACAACAAAGTTGAAGTCCCATCCCTAGGTGCCTTCAAAGTTCCGGCACCTATTGTCAAAATGGATGGAACCAACTATGAACTGTGGGCCATGCAGTTCATGAGTTTGATGCAATGTAATGGCAAGAAGCACATTCTCACGACAGGAGAGCCACATGACAAGACTGGGCCTCATGGGAGGCGGATGATGCATATGCTCGTGTATGGCTATCTAGGACTGTATCCACAGAGATAGCTAATGATATACTAAGTCAGCTACTGTAAAGGCTATGTGGGACATTTTTGCCGCGACATACTCTCTCGCAAAGAATGAGTCGAAGATACTCCAGCTCCAGCATGATATCTTCACATCGAAGCAGAATGGTCGCCCTCTTCACACCCTCTATACTTCTTTGAGGGGTATGTTCGAGAAGTTACATGGCTACATACCCTTGACTGCTACACCAGAGCATCTCAAGGCCTACAGAGACTCTATGATGACAGGAGTATTCTTGGCAGCCTTGGATCCGGAATATGATGCAACTCGGTCCCAGATCCTCATGGATGCTACCATACCTCCTATGGAGGAGGCATATCGCAGATTGAGCAGACTGTCTAATACCTTTTGGGAGTACTTTACAATAGACTTCTTCACCTATGGCAGCGTCACATGGTAGAGGCAGCCATACATTATACCGTGGTAAGGGAAGTTCCAACCGTGGCAGAGAAGGGGTGGTCGACCCCGTCAACCATGCACCTACTACCACAGGACAGGCCACTCTGAGGAAACCTGCTATTCTAAGCATGGGTTTCCTGCGTCAGCCAGAGTTGTAGAGCAGACACAATAGACTAGGAGTCCGACATCTGCATCAGATCAAAGGTTTGACGAGCTTGTAGCACGACTGAGGGAGATCATGCATGACATGTCTGGATCCACTAGCTCTCCCTCAGAGGTCGCTGCCTCACCGCCTGCATCTACATCTGGTATAGACTATGCTCTTACTAGTTGCTGCAGGGAGGACTTATTAGAATGGATCATGGACTCCGGCGCATCCCATCATCTCTGTGGTGATAGAGGACAGTTTAGTGTTTTCGTCCTACTAAGTCTGGACGATCTGTTGTGATAGCAGATGGAACACATTCCCCCATCACTGGTTAGGGGGAGGTGCAGTTGACTTCTACATTGAGGCTTCCGAATGTTCTCTATGCTCTTGAATTTTTCTTTGAATTTATTATCAATTAGTCAAATCACCAGAGATTTACACTGTCGTGTCATATGTAATCCATCTGCTCTCGTGTTTCAGGACATACTCATGGGCAGAGTGATTGAAACTGGTCGTGAGCAAGGGGGCTTTTACATACTGGTGCAATCTCCGTATGCTGGTGCCTCTTCTTCTCTCCGCACTGGATCTGTTTCTCCCTATATGTGGCATCTGCGATTTGGTCATCTTCCTTTGTAAAAGTTGATTCATGTCCTTCCACAGATTTCTCCTCGTTCCACTTTTCAGTGCGAGGCATGTCAGCTTGGGAAGCATCATCGGTCTTCTTTCCAGAGTCGTCAGGGTCCGAGTTGTCATAGTCTGTTTGAGTTGCTCCATTTTGATATTTGGGGTCCTAGTCGTGTTCCTAATCATCAGGGACACATTTTATCTTGTTGCAGTTGATGAGTTTTCTAGATTGTCTTGGGTTTTTCTTCTTAAAAACAAGTCTAAGACTGGTCCTGTTATTCAGTCTTTTATTAATGAAATAAAGAACATTTTTTCTGTAAAAGTCAAGTACATACGTTCTAATAATACACTATAATTTTGCAGTACTCGGCTCTCTCAATTTCTTCAGTCTCATGGTATTGTGCATCAGACATCATGTGCATATACTTCCCAACAGAATGGGGTGGCTGAAAGGAAACACCGCCATCTTTTGGATGTCACCAGAACACTTTTGATTCAGAGTCGTGCTCCTCATTCCTATTGAGGAGATGCGGTTCTCACTGCTTGTTATCTAGTAAATTGTATGCCTTCTTCGGTGTTAGGGGAGAAGATCCCCTTGATTACGTTTCCCGAGAAGGATCTTTTCTCGCTTACACCTTGTGTCTTCGGGTCAGTTCTATTTTTTCATCAACATTCTCTTGGTCTTGACAAGCTCTCTCCCAGAGCTGTCAAATGTGTGTTTGTTCGGTATTCCAAAACCCAAAAGGGATATCGTTGTTTTGACCATGTTTGACGACAATACTATGTCAGTGTTGATGTCACCTTCTTTGAGTCTATTATATATTTTTCTCCCACAGGTAACAAGCTTACTTCTTCAGAGGATGGAGAAGAAATCTATGTCACCTCCTCCATCATTGTTGTGTTCTACTCCATCATTGCCACCTACACCTCCAACTCCACCACCATCAGGCACCACCACCACCTCCTCCACCGCCTCCTATTTTCTTTCCACAGGTCTACCAGCGAAGGCTCCATGCTCATGTACCTCCTCCGTCATCCAACACGCCCAAGGTATGTACTGAGAATTTGAGTTCTTCTAATGGCACAGGTGATTTGCATGTACAGACTGAGGTACAGGGTGCAGATACTGATTCTACTACTCCTGCTGAGGATCTGGATATGCCTATTGCACTTCGGCGGCAGAAATGGGCATGCACTATGCACCCTATTGGTACTCATGTTTCCTAGAACGTCTTTTCAAGGATTTCTAGCACTTTATTGTGGGGTTATCTGCTGTAGAGATACCACAGTTGTATCAAGAGGCACTGCGAAGCAGTCAGTGACGTTTGGCTATGGAGGAGGAGATGGCAACTTTACAGTCACGAGGTACGTGGAGTGTAGTCCATGCTCCACCAGGTACGTCTGTTGTTGGGAACAAGTGGGTATTTACTGTGAAGCATCGGGTTGATGGTACCGTGGATAGATACAAGGCCAGGCTGGTTGCTCGTGGGTTCACACAGACCTACGGTATGGATTATCAGGACACTTTTTCTCCTGTAGCGCATCACTCTACCTTGCGGATTCTTATTGTTGTTGTTGTTGTGCGTTATTGGCCACTGTTCTAACTGGATATCAAGAATGCTTTCTTGTATGGTGATCTGCAGGAAGAGTTTTACATGCAGCAGCTACCTGGGTTTGCTAATGAGGGGGAGTCCATTATGGTGTGTCGTCTTCATAAGGCTATTTATGGCCTTAAGCATAGTCCGAGGTCTTGGTTTCAGAAGCTGTAACATCCGGGTTCCAACTAAACTCAAACCCAACCCGAATAAGGTCCGATTAACCCAATAAAGTTATCTGACAATATTAGATATCCTAAATCGACTAATTGATTGTGAATCAAAAGTCGTTCGGGAGAAATCGACCAAAAATCGGTAACTTCGTAATGCGCGCCACGAAAAAGCCGCGACACAAATTCGGAAACCACAAAACGAATCGAGACTGTCATTAGATCCGATTCGACGAAACAAGACCAACGGAATCGGCCGTTCGTCAATCGGAGGTCGTTTGATATTTTTAGTTCGCAAAATTTAACCCCAAATCGAAACCGTATCTCAAAAATTTCGGGCATCCAAACCCGATCAAAAGTATATCAATATTATACTCATTTCGATCGTCATTGAAAGACGGTCAAATCGAGATATTGTGCGTCGAAATCCGAGGTTCGATGTGCGAATACGGTCAATTTTAAGTATGTCAAATAAGAAGAGAATTTGGTTTAAATAATAATAATGTATATATTTTAAAAAGAGAACAGACTGCTGGAAATATCCGGCAGCCTCCACTTACAATTCTTCTCTATTTCCAGTTGGGCATTTTAGCCTCCTCCAAGTGGCTCCCAATAACTTTACACATGTCAACAATCATGCATACTCTCTTTGAATATATAAACCACAAAGCCCTTTCTTATTCCCTGAATTTTCCTCCCTTTCTCTCAAGCTTCTCCACCGAAGGAGTCCCAACTCCTTTATTTTCTTGCTACAGCAACAACAGCTGTTCCTGGAGGTTTCTTGTTGCTGTCCAAGCAACTGGAACCTCTCCTAAAGCCATTTGCAACCTATTCAGGTGCTGGAGTTGCTGCTTCTTCAACCTAATGGAGGCTACTGCATATCAAAGTAGCTGAAGGCCCTGGAGCTACTCCATCAGCCCCTATAGTTGCAAGTTGCAACCAAACCTTAGGACTATATTTGCTTGCAAGATCAAACCTAGTTGATCTCTAATTTGTAGAGATTCAAGGTACAATTCCCTCCCCTTCTCTTTGCTGCCATGCATGCTTATTAGCTTAATCTTTTGTACAAATTCCTCCTTTTTGCTGCCAAGCAAGTGCACAAATCTTATTTTGTTGACATGCATGTGCATTATACCCATTTTGATTCTTAAGTTAACAAATCTTGAAGATATCAAATAGCTTAAGAATAGAGAATTTTGAAATTTGGGGGCCTAACGAGTAGCTAAAACCTAGAAAGAACAAATTATTTAGAATAGATAGCAAAGAAACTTAATCCATGTTAGTCATTATTATTACCTTCTGAGTCAATTATAGTAGATCAGTCTCTGTTGAGACCTGTTTTGCCTCCTTAATTTAAATATAGGTTAAAGTTGTTATTGAAGTTAAGTTATAAGATTATATGAATTGATGCTTAGGATGTATTATGAGTGAGAAATTGATATGCAGTGAACAAGTTAAACATATTCAGTATGACATCTCTTTTAATAAAATGTTATAACTCTTATATTGAAATGATTCAAAGAATGAGAAATTTCTGAGTTTTAAATGTTATGATTCCTGTTATAAAATAATTCTGAGAATTGTAAAATTCCTGGAGTTTAATTATCATGGACATGCATTAAATCAAATTGGATTCTGGTACATCATAATGGCAAATAATAGTTCAGGCCAACTCCTCACAGTACATTTCGTTGTTGCATAATAAGTGAAATTCATAATAGCAAATATGATAAGGTACATATTTGTTATCTAAAGCACATTAACTCAATAACTATATAGGATTCGCAGTTGTAGATATAGGGAGAAGATTCTGTTTTGGGAAGTTATGTTATTTGGAGATGCAAATCCTATAATCTTTGTGACAAATGACTTTTTCCTTGCTGGCCATTTGTTGCGAGGATGACTAGTATTGGATGTCGCATTTTCTATTCATTTTTCAAAAAAAAAGGAATCTAAGATCACTTAATACCTCTAAATCCCATCTAACATGGATTGGCATAAAAAAAATCCTTGACTTTATATCTCTTGCGTTCCCTCAAAAATCCTAATACTTTGAAATGTCTATCTATTCTAGATCAATTTTATAACCATTACTAAAGGACATCAAGTAATAAAGATAATCAGGAAGCTCGTATCACCAGCAAAATAGAAGTAAATCAAGTTTCCCAACATATGTAGATTACCTAAAATGCTAAGAAAATAATTTAGTTTATCAAGATTCTTCGGGACTTTGCTTTAGCCATTATCTTGTCTTGTAAGTCAACACAATATATAAAAACTTCCCCTCAGATACACAACAGGGTGGTAAATCTATGCACATCACCTGGTGAAGGCCTCCGTAATGATTGAAACAATTTATTATGGTTTGTAATCATTTGACTTACAATTATCTTCTCAATATAATCTACTAAGTATAGGACTACATTTATAAATGGTGACAAATACCTAGACATGTGAAAGATAACCACACAAAATATTGAGAAAGGAATGAATAAGTCAAAGAAGAAGAAATGATGGTGAGTCAGTGATCTTATTGAATAGTGTCGGTCATGGTAAACATTACACCTGACCGTGCGAGGGCGCGGTGACCCTCAACTGGGCGGAAGAAAGGAAGCTCAGTTTGGGCAGCGGCCGCCAAGTGCGCGGGTCTAGGATCCCAGTCCCTTTTCGATTTTTACGCGAGCTCACAGTGTTTTTACGCCTCGTTGGGATCCTGATTTTAGACCATTCCGCTGACCCTGTTTTAGGATACCCAGGCGGGGGATCCTTGGTTTTCAGTTTTACGTACGAGCTCGGTTGCCCGTTACCGGTCGGGCTGTTTTTCTAGAATGACTTTTCCGGGAAGTCCCTCTCACCCGTCTCAGTGGCGTAGTTGGGGAGTAGACCTACCCCTCTATTGGACCGTCCTTCCAACTAGAGGGCGAGACGGAAGAGCCATTTGTAGGCTTCTTCACCGCTTGAGTTTTCTTTCGTCAACAGACTTGGCGATTCTACATCCAGATCATCTATATCTACATCTAAATCATCAAGAGTTGCATCTGAGAGAGTTAGAGTGAAGGTTTGGAGGAAATTACAATTAAAATTGAGTTGATTGGAGGTGACTTTAATCTGATTCCAAATCCCTGTAAGTTAGTGGATGTGTTGGGAACTTAGTTAGGATGCATTACACAACACCGCATGCCTACGGAGGCCCCCCAACCCTAAGGTAGTTTAATACCTTAAAGTCATAGTGTGAGGTTACACACAGACCAAGACCACGGACTATCCACTAACTTAAAAGGAGTAAATAGAATTAAGGATCAAATCCGTCATCAATATATCAGTCCATCATCGGAAACCATGACATGATCTCAATGACAAGAAAGTAGCATTTACATGTCCATCAAGTTCCGCAACATGATCTCCAAGACCCAAAATCATGATCTTAAAACACAGGAAATCATTATATGTTAGGGTTTGTCATCTAAACTTTATATAAATATATATATATGGGATGAATGGGAAAAAGGGGAGAACAAATGAACTTAATACCAAACAGGTGAAAACCCTTTTACTTACGCAAGTAGATGTAAATTGTAGTTATTCCACCTTTCTACTTGATCTCTTTTGCACATTATAAATAATTGTTATTTATTTTTAAACTACGGGTTTGTATTCACAATTGTGACTCCTTTTCTTCCTTGCACGCATGGCAGGAAAGGAGTCTGTTGTTCAGTAGCTATACAGGGTTCCGGGAGACAAGGTCTGTACCAGACGGTATGTAGTTTTTGTTACAGTTTTTAGTTCAATTGATATTGTAAAATGCTTCTTCTCTTCAGTCAAATTTTTGAGATGTTGTATGTACAGATAGACATTGTACATGTTGTAAAATCATATGAAATTAATGAAATAAGATTTTGGTGCTATTTGTCTCTTTTACCTTGTGGTTATAAATGTGAATGTCAGATGCCAATGATGATGCAACAAAATTTTTTTCCCTATTTTTCTATAAATTATGCGATCTCTAGTGAATGGAAAGCCGCGAAATGTGTCGTAAACGGGCACCCGGATCCTCGGGAGTTCACAATTTTGGTATCAGAGCAGTGGTATCCCGATACGCACATTCGCATTACTACTATTACGATCGCATTAAGTCTCGGATAAAGTCAGACTCCTGACTTGTCGTGAGTCTGAAAAGGGAAATGTGACATTCAAATTAAATAACCACATAAGTCACCAATTTCATTAATTTTCATATTGTATCCCAAGAAGAGAAAAAGCATTTATGATAAGTATATGTAAATGGCACATATTCCGCTCGACCATCTGGGTCGCAGCGAGCAGATGGACTATCTGTAGGACCAGCCCGGAGCACAGACACGACTGCTCCACCTATCGTCCATATCACGACGGCACACGCCAGGACCAACGACACATACTTTCCTTGCTTTGAGGCTACTTGCTTCTTTAGATAGAGTTGCAGAGACTCTCTCTTCCCCATATCACATCCGAGGGCCAGGTGGCCAGTTGTTCGTCATTTCCCTAATAGTCAGGCACTTGCCCATACTGATTGGCGGTCACGAGATGATCGCAGATTATCTACTCTTACAGCTTGATGAGTTTGACTTGATTTTGGGCATGGATTGGTTATCCGCTCATCATGCACTTGTTGATTCTTTTAGGAAGACGGTTGTCTTCAAGATTTCAGATTTACCTGAATTCACGTTTGAGGGTACTATACATGACTCCACCATGGAGTACATTTCAGTGTTGCGAGCTCAGCGACTTATTGATCAGAGTTGTGATTCGTACCTTGCATTTGTTCAGGAGGTATCTGATCAGGAGCCGACGACACAGGACATCAGAGTAGTGTCTGAATATCCAGATGTTTTTCCGGATGAGCTACTAGGACTACCTCCTGAGAGTTCGAGATCACTTTGCTGCTAGATGCACATCCGATCTCTATGGCACCATATCGCATGGCACCAGCCGAGTTGAGGGAGCTGAAGGTGCAGTTACAAGAGTTACTTGACTTGGGATTCGTGAGGCCGAGCACTTCACCTTGGGGTGCTCCGGTTCTATTTGTCAAGAAGAATGATGGATCCATGAGACTGTGCATCGATTATCGGCAACTGCACAAGAGAACGGTAAAAAAAACCGTTATCCTTTGCCGCGCATCGATGATTTGTTTGACCAACTCCAGGGATCTTCGGTTTTCTCGAAGATCGATCTTCGCTCAGGTCACCATCAGTTGAGGATTAGAGAGGCTGATATTTCGAAGATCGCATTCAGGACACTCTATGAACACTACGACTTTGTGGTGATGCCATTTGGACTCACCAATGCACCTGCGGCTTTCATGGATATGATGAACCATATCTTCTGTCCATACTTGGACAAGTTTGTAGTGGTGTTCATCGATGATGTGTTCATTTACTCACGGAATGAATGAGATCATGCGATTGATCTAAGGATTGTCTTAGATACATTACGGGAGCACAAGCTATATGCCAAGTTGAGCAAGTGTGAGTTCTGGTTATCCCAGGTCTCATTTTTAGGACATGTTATTTCTGGAGCAGGCATTGCGGTTGATCCTGCAAAGATTGAGGCAGTCATGTCTTGGGAACAACCCAAGACAGTTAATCAGATTCGGAGCTTCCTCCGATTAACGGGCTAATACAGACGCTTTGTCAGCGGATTTTCACGCATTGTTCGCCCTCTGACACGACTGACGCAGAATGGAGTCCCATTTATTTGGGACGATTCATATGAGTAGGCCTTCCAGACACTGAAGGAGAGGTTGACTACAACGCCTATTATTGCTCTTCCTTCAGGCACTCAGGACTATGCAGTCTACACAGATGCATCTGGAGAAGGTCTAGGAGCAATATTGATGCAGAGAGGACAGGTGATTGTTTATGTATTACGACAGTTGAGACCGCACGAGCGGAACTACCCCACACATGACTTGGAGTTGGCGGCAGTTGTCTTCGCCTTGAAGATCTGGCGTCATTATCTATATGAGGAGAATTTCGAGATTTTCACTGATCATAAGAGCTTGAAGTACATCTTTGATCAGAAGGAGTTGAACATGAGGCAGCGCAGATGGCTCGAGCTACTGAAGGATTATGATTGCACGTAGTGGCGGATGCACTTAGCAGGAGAGCGCATGCTGATGATACGGCGAACTGGCTATATACATGGGATACGTTCGCCGCTTTGACTGACTGGTATGCTCAGGAGAGCGCATCCATTTCTACCGCCGTACCTCCACGATACAACAGTCTTTGGGATCGTATTATAGAGGGCCAGAAGACAGATCCTTGGATCCGAGATAGATACATGCGCGCCATCAAGGATGAATTTGATGACTTTGTTGTGATGGAGTCTATTTTATGTAAGGCAGGACGGGTCGTTGTACCCAATGACGAGCAGCTTCGCAGAGACATTCTGGATGAGGCACAGAGTTCACGGTTATCTATCCATCCAGGCAGTACGAAGATGTACTGTGATCTGCGTCGACATTTCTGGTGGGATGGAATGAAGCGCGATGTAGCGCAGCATGTTAGCAGATGCATGACCTGTCAGATGGTCATGGCTGAGCACAGGAGACCGCCAGGATTACTGCAGTCTCTCCCCATTCCCGAATGGAAGTGGGAGAGCATTTTTATGGATTTTGTCACAGGTTTGCCGAAGACTCCAGGTGGCTATGATTCCATTTGGGTCGTTGTTGATAGGTTGACCAAGTCAGCCCATTTCATACCTGTCAACACGACTTACACTCCATCCAGATTGGCCAAGCTCTATGTGCAGAACATTATCAGGCTGCATGGTATACCACGAGAGGTGGTGTCTGACAGGGATTCGAGATTTACGTCACATTATTGGCATCAGTTCATGTCAGCACTACAGACAGAGCTGAAGATGAGTTCTGCATATCATCCACAGACTGATGGTCAGAGTGAGCGCACCATTCAGAAACTAGAGGATTTGCTTCGTGCTTGCACTTTAGAGTGGAAAGGGTCCTGGAAGGATCATTTGCCTTTGGTGGAATTCACGTACAACAACAACTATCACTCCAGTATTGGCATGGCACCATTCGAAGCCCTATACGGGCGGAGATGCCTCACACCTCTCAGTTGGCGTGAGTTAGGTGATCATGCTTTATATTCCGTAGATCTCTTGGAGGAGACTGCGAGAGCTGTTGATTTTGTGAGACGGAGGTTTCTGACGGCACAGAGCCGCCAGAAGAGCTATGCAGGCCGTCGGAGAAGAGATTTGGAGTTTCAGGTATCCAATACTTTCCTATTACTCCTTTTGCGAAATTAGTTAAACCTTATACTAAATGGCTTTCCCATAAATTATAGGTTGGAGATTGGGTATTTCTCCGTGTATCTCCCATGAAGGGAGTACAGAGATTTGGTGTTCGTGGCAAGCTCGCACCGCGATATGTGGGTCCGTTTGAGATTCTTGCGAGAGTGGGGAAAGTGGCATATCGAGTAGCCCTTCCTCCACATCTTTCAGCTATCCATGATGTCTTCCACGTATCCAACCTGAGGAAGTATGTGCACGACCCTCGGCACATCATCAGTTATGAGAATCTAGACGTGGAGCCAGATCTGACTTATGAAGAGAAGCCAATCCAGATACTTGATCATGCTGTGAAGAAACTTAGCAGCAAAGAAATTCCATTGGTCAAGATTTTGTGGCACCGTCACGGCGTCGAAGAAGCGACGTGGGAGACCGAAGCCGACATGCGGGCACGATACTCGCAACTTTTCTGATGTAAGCATCAAAACAAGCTTTTGTAATTAGATACATGATAAATATATGGCTTGTTTTCTCTTTGAGGTTTTTATAAGTTCAAAACCCTTTGAGGTTTTTATTACCAAATGAAATCCAAAACACATAATAACCTTAACTCGAGTATCGAGGACGAGACTCCCTTTGAGGTTTTTATAATTGTAACATACGGGTTCCAACTAAACTCAAACCCAACCCGAATAAGGTCCGATTAATCCAATAAAGTTATTTGACAATATTAGATATCCTAAATCGACTAATTGATTGTGAATCAAAAGTCGTTCGAGAGAAATCGACCAAAAATCGGTAACTTCGTAATGCGCGTCGCGAAAAAGCCACGACGCAAATTCGAAAACCGCAAAACGAATCGAGACCGTCATTAGATCCGATTCGACGAAACAAGACCAACGGAATCGACCGTTCGTCAATCGGAGGTCGTTTGATATTTTTAGTTCGCAAAATTTAACCCCAAATCGAAACCGTATCTCAAAAATTTCGGGCATCCAAACCCGATCAAAAGTATATCAATATTATACTCATTTCGATCGTCGTTGAAAGACAGTCAAATCGAGATATTGTGCGTCGAAATCCGAGGTTCGATGTGCGAATACGGTCAATTTTAAGTATGTCAAATAAGAAGAGAATTTGGTTTAAATAATAATAATGTATATATTTTAAAAAGAAAACAGACTGCTGGAAATATCCAGCAGCCTCCACTTACAATTCTTCTCTATTTCCACTTGGGCATTTTAGCCTCCTCCAAGTGGCTCCCAATAACTTTACACATGTCAACAATCATGCATACTCTCTTTGAATATATAAACCACAAAGCCCTTTCTTATTCCCTGAATTTTCCTCCCTTTCTCTCAAGCTTCTCCACCGAAGGAGTCCCAACTCCTTTATTTTCTTGCTACAGCAACAACAGCTGTTCCTGGAGGTTTCTTGTTGCTGTCCAAGCAACTGGAACCGGTCGAGGGCGCGGTGACCCTCAACTGGGCGGAAGAAAGGAAGCTCAGTTTGGGCAGCGGCCGCCAAGTGCGCGGGTCTAGGATCCCAGTCCATTTTCGATTTTTACGCGAGCTCGCAGTGTTTTTACGCCTCGTTGGGATCCTGATTTTAGACCATTCCGCTGACCCTGTTTTAGGATACCCAGGCGGGGGATCCTTGGTTTTCAGTTTTACGTACGAGCTCGGTTGCCCGTTACCGGTCGGGCTGTTTTTCTAGAGTGACTTTTCCGGGAAGTCCCTCTCATACGTCTCAGTGGCGTAGTTGGGGAGTAGACCTATCCCTCTATTGGACCGTCCTTCCAACTAGAGGGCGAGACGGAAGAGCCATTTGTAGGTTTCTTCACCGCTTGAGTTTTCTTTCGCCAACAGACTTGGCGATTCTACATCCAGATCATCTATATCTACATCTAAATTATCAAGAGTTGCATCTGAGAGAGTTAGAGTGAAGGTTTGGAGGAAATTACAATTAAAATTGAGTTGATTGGAGGTGACTTTAATCTGATTCGAAATCCCTATAAGTTAGTGGACGTGTTGGGAACTTAGTTAGGATGCATTACACAACACCGCATACCTACGGAGGCCCCCCAACCCTAAGGTAGTTTAATACCTTAGAGTCATAGTGTGAGGTTACACACAGACCAAGTCCACGGACTATCCACTAACTTAAAAGGAGTAAATAGAATTAAGGATCAAATCCGTCATCATTATATTAGTCCATCATCGGAAACCATGACATGATCTCAATGACAAGAAAGTAGCATTTACATGTGCCATCAAGTTCCGCAACATGATCTCCAAGACCCAAAACCATGATCTTAAAACACAGGAAATCATTATATGTTAGGGTTTGTCATCTAAACTTTATATATATATATGGGATGAATGGGAAAAAGGGAAGAACAAATGAACTTAATACTAAACAGTTGAAAACCCTTTTACTTACGCAAGTAGATATAAATTGTAGTTATTCCACCTTTTTACTTGCTTTCTTTTGCACATTATAAATAATTGTTATTTATTTTTAAACTACGGGTTTGTATTCACAATTGTGACTCCTTTTCTTCCTTGCATGCATGGCAGGAAAGGAGTCTGTTGTTCAGTAGCTATACAGGGTTCCGGGAGACAAGGTCTGTACCAGACGGTATGTAGTTTTTATTACAGTTTTTAGTTCAATTGATATTGTAAAATGTTTCTTCTCTTCAGTCAAATTTTTGGGATGTTGTATGTACAGACAGACATTGTACATGTTGTAAAATCGTATGAAATTAATGAAATAAGATTTTGGTGCTATTTGTCTCTTTTACCTTGTGGTTATAAATGTGAATGTCAGATGCCAATGATGATGCAACAAAAAATTTTTTTCCCTATTTTTCTATAAATTATGCGATCTCTAGTGAATGGAAAGCCGTGAAATGTGTCGTAAACGGGCAAACCCGGATCCTCGGGGGTTCACAGAAGCTCTCAGAACTGATTGAACATAAGGGGTTTGTTAGATCTACTGTAGATCATACTCTCTTTGTAAAGAGAAGCGAGAGGTATTGTAGTTTTATTGGTTTATGTTGATGACATTGTTATCATTGGCAGCGATGAACAGGGCATTCAAGCAGCTAAGGATTTCCTTGGAAAGCAGTTCGTCACTAAGGACCTTGGCACGCTTCGTTACTTCCTTGGACTGGAGTTTGCACGAAACCAACAGGGTATGGTTATGACACAAAGGAAGTACGTTACTGATCTTCTATCTGAGACATATATGATAGGATGTAGACCAGCTACTACCCCAATGGATCCTAATGGAAGGCTTTATGATGACGGATCTGAGGAGGTGGACAAGAGGTAGTACAGAGAGATGGTAGGGAAATTATTGTATGTTACTATTACCAGGCATGATATATCTTTTGATGTGAGTAAAGTGAGTCAGTTCATGGAGCAACCCAGGCAGACGTACACGGATGCAGTATTCATGATCTTGAGATATCTGAAATCATCTCCAGGGGCAGGTCTTCTATTTAGAAGAGATACGTCTCTCTCAGTTACAGGGTGTGCAGATGCAGATTATGCTGGGTGTCCTAAGGACAGGAAGTCTACTTCAGGCTTCATTGTGTTTGTTGTCAGCTCACTAGTCTCATGGAAGAGCAAGAAACAAACTGTTTTTGCTCGATCTAGTGTAGAATCAAAACATAGGGCAATGACCCAATGTAGTACGGAGATGATGTGGGTCAAATCTGTCTTGACTGATTTAACAATTGAAGTGTCTCTCCCTATGCATCTCAAATGCGACAATCAGGCGGCCCTGTTCATAGCTAATAATCCAACATTCCATGAAAGGACAAAACACATTGAGGTGGACTGTCACTACACTCGTGACTTGATCCAAAAGGGGCTAATTTCAACATCTTATGTAGCGTCAGGAGACCAGATTGCATATATGTTTACTAAAGCTCTGGCTAGAGGCCCTTTTCATCACTGTTGTTCCAGGCTGAGCATGATAGATATATATGCTCCAGCTTGAGGGGGAGTGTTAAGATATTTATGCTATTCTTGTCCTTTTTTCTATATTGTTTATTTCTATTGTCCAGTATATGTAATTTACCTGTAGAGCTTTTCTCCTATATAAGAGAGCTCTAGGGTTAGAAGGAATATAACTTCATCTTTTCCTTTCCATAAACACAACAGAAGATGGGTCAAAAATGACATGACAATGCATATCCTTTGTGATCTGACTAATAGAAAGCAAGTTCATTTGAAAGTCAAGAGCATATAAAACATTCTGAAGGCGCTTGGATGCTGTCAAATGCACTTCTCCTTTCCTGTGATGGATAAGTAAACCTTGTTCGTAATGATGACCCATCTTCCAAGGGGTATGGATATGTAAGAATGGAATTATGCTCTGTCTCCACACAGATGGTGAGAAGCACCAGAATCCATAATCCACTCTGTCATATCGGCCCTGCTACAACTGGTAAAAGCATATGTTATACCTGAGGAGCTCGAAGATGCTCTAATAGCAGCTGCGACATCTGAAGAACCTATAGTGGTGTGGACAATAAGAAACATGATCTCCCATATGCGGGAGACAATATCATCAAGGCGTGGATCTGCCAGAGGAGCCAAAGTGTATGAAGGCTCATTTTGCTCTACCACACAAGTAGTGAGGGGTATCCATGCTTTCGATAGCACGTGTCCTCAGAGTGTCCTAGATGATGACAATAGGTATAGGGACCACATTGACATCTACCTCCTTTACCATGGGGATCACTGTTGACACGATTTTACGTGGTTTAAAAAGATGATTTTACCACGTCGTTGTTGTTCCACGAAAAATCGCAATCAAACAAATAATATTACAACTACAAGCATGGTCGGATTACAGGATATTGTAAGCGGCAAGTAGATGATCGAATCCACAGGGACCAAGCAAATTTGCGATATTTGTTCTTCTTTCAAACTTAAATCAAATCTTATTCCATGGTGATGAGAGAAAAAATTATGAAATCTTAAAGAGTAAATGCAATCTATGGTAAAAATATATCTTAGAACTCAAAGTAAACAAATGTGGGCATGAGTGCAACTAAATAAGAAGACGAGGGTAGAATTGTAAATTAAGATGGAAGAAAAATGACTAAGTAGAAGTTATATCAAATAAGGATGGAGAATGCATTACATGTTATAAAGAAAAAAACTAGAGTCAACAAAAGATATTCCCAAATAAACATTCTATCACCTTAACTTAAACAATAACTAATGCAACAAAAATGCAAGGAAGATATAAAGATTGAGAATTGTTTCTTCCAAAATCAACTTAAACAAACTTAACCATCATGATGAAATTACAAGAAGTGAATAAGATAAGAAAGAGAGTCTTCTCTATCGGAATCCGACGTCACGACGAAGGAGGGCTGGACACGGGGGCGCGCGGGAGGGAGATAACCGCGCGAGCTGCTTGCTGGGGTGCACGGTGGTGCACGGCTAGAGTGAACTGCGACGAGGAGACTGCGAGAGGAAAGAGAGTGCACGCACGGCTGTGCGGGCTGGAGGACAGTGCTGTTGTAGCTGGGTACACCTTGGACAGTGGCAGGAGATGCACGGCTGTAGGAGCACCGCGAGGAGGAGGAGAGTTGCCGGAGGTTGTTGGCACTATACTTTTACCTGCATAAAAACAAACGAGAAAGAGAGAGAGAGTATGGGGCGAGAGAGAGAGAGAGTGCGTGAGGGAGAGGGGTGTGCGTGAGAGAAGAGAATGGGGAGGAGGGATAATGTGAGTGCATCCTTTTATAAATGGAATTTGCTTGCAATAAATGGAGACATCCTATACAAATAAAGACAAAATATCATCATGAAGAGTTAATATTTGCATGGGGAAGGATGAGTGTGGACGGTTACTTTGCTTGGGAAGGAGAGAGAGAAATTTAAGAGTGTGCATGGGATGGGGTTCATGGCACATCGGAATAATGTACACCTTGGACAGTGGCAGGAGATGCACGGCTGTAGGAGCACCGCGAGGAGGAGGAGAGTTGCCGGAGGTTGTTGGCACTATACTTTTACCTGCATAAAAACAAACGAGAAAGAGAGAGAGAGTATGGGGCGAGAGAGAGAGAGAGTGCGTGAGGGAGAGGGGTGTGCGTGAGAGAAGAGAATGGGGAGGAGGGATAATGTGAGTGCATCCTTTTATAAATGGAATTTGCTTGCAATAAATGGAGACATCCTATACAAATAAAGACAAAATATCATCATGAAGAGTTAATATTTGCATGGGGAAGGATGAGTGTGGACGGTTACTTTGCTTGGGAAGGAGAGAGAGAAATTTAAGAGTGTGCATGGGATGGGGTTCATGGCACATCGGAATAATGAATGGAAGTTTTACATTAACCCCCTCCCCTTTTCTTTCCAACAAAAATGTAAGAGGTATTTATAGAGCCAAATCACTATATTGGATTTCAAATGCTATCTAATTAAATCCAATGCACTTTCATTTTCTCCTTTACTGTAGATAATTTATTTATGGATGTTTAGTATTAAATATATTCCGTCATATAATCCATATATGTAAATAGAGATTTCGAATATACTTTATCCGATCATGTCACCATGAACTTGTTGATTAATTGGGTGATTTCATTGATTCTGTGTAATTAAGGTGATTTTCTCTGTTAAGTGTATATAATAAATAGAATGTAAATTATGCGATTTTAGAGTATATGAATTAATCATTATGGTGTTCTTCGCATAATTTAAGCATGTTATACCAATATATATTGTAATCATCACACCCCCATACTTAAATCTTGCTAGTCCCAAGAAAGAATAAGATAAGTAATAATGAAGGATAGGATAAATAGCCAAGATAGGTCGGGTGAGGGTTTGCAGCAGACATACCCACAAAGTCTCGTGTTTTCAGATCCGAACTACACAAATGCACAAACTTCAGTAGAGTTGACCCATGGATTAATGATTTGCTCGAATAGTCGATGTGACTTGAGTTTTGTAGTTTCAACAGCTTCTCAGTTCCAACAAAATCAGACATGGTTTCAGAAGGTCGATCAGGTCAGCTCATCCCTAAGAAACAGGTATTCTCTTTAACTTTGAATGGATATAAACAGTGTTAGTGATGTTTTAGCTTTCGTGAGTCAAGAGAATGAGCTAACAACACAATCTATCAAGGTACCGAATGATTCCCTACACATATATCCTCAGTCCTCACCTGGATTCAGACATATTCTCTTTTCACCCAAGTATGTCAGCATAGAAAGAATAGTTCATAGTTTATTAGAGAATGAGACTTAATTTTTGGGGTTTTCCGTAGACTGCTTTGGTCCGTTGCTCTCATTTTTTCCTTTTGCAGAGCATAACCCTGGGCCTCTTTGGGCCTCTTTTAAGAATTTAGGTAGCATCATTGGGCTACTACCACAGCTTTTTGGTGGAGGAGGGTTATTTGGTGGTCTTCTTTGCTTTTGCTTTGCGTATCTTTGCATGATTGGTGGTTTTTGGCATTTGTATTGTGATATGCCTTTTTGTGGTGTTTTTGTCTTGGGTTTTGGCATCAAACGGTAGTATCGACTTAATATTGACTTTGGAGGCACGATACTGGCTTAATTGTTGACTTACTTAGACTAGAGAGATCATGTTGCCCCGGAGTCAAGTTCCTTCATTAGCTATAGATAAGGTTCAGGCATTGGCACAACCAAGAGGACAACTCCTCACCTCAACTAGATTGTAATTGTATCTCGTAAAATAAACTCAATCAAGCTAAGTGCAATGTGCAGTTGCTTAATATCTACTGAAGAGTTTAAGAGTGCTACTAGTTGCTCAGGTGATCTAGTTAGATACAGAAGTTCATTCACCAGTAGAGTTAGTGGAACTGAGAGAATAAAGTCCATATTGACCTGAAGAAAGCTTAAAAACTCATGCCTAGTGCAATTCTAATGGAATTAAGTGGATTAGGGTCAACTCAGCTTCTGTCTATGGTTTATGCAATGAAGAGCTGATTTCTCAAAAGATAGGATAAAACTAGGAAGGACATATTTTTGGTGGTTTTCTTGCTTTTTGAAAATATTTTTAGGAGAATTTTTGATTTTTTTTGATTTTTTTATATAATAAAGAATGCAATTTTTGAAAACTATGCAGACACACCTCCCCCATACTTATCAAAGACCATGTCCTCATGGTAAAACAAGGTATAAAAGGAGGATGAAAAGTATTTTTTGATTTTTGTTGTTTTTTTTGTAAAGTGTGGAGGTAGACCCCCATACTTATCTAATGCAAAGAGGAAAGAGAAGTATACAAAGAAAGTAAAAGATACCTATGGGTGTGGACCCACAAAATGTTGTTGGTTTAACGTCCAACTCGACGATTCAGCTTATCAAGAGTATCCAGTGTTGCATGTGAGTGCAGAAGCTGTATTCAGAAAACCCAAATAAAATTCTTGATATGATACGGATATCCTAACCCAGATGTGAGAGTGCGGTTGATGAATTTGATAAATGTGTGCGCTCATTAATACGGTAAAGACATTAATTGGTTGATGAATCGGAATAAGAGATGAATGAGTTTGATCTTGGATTGGATGTAATGGGAGGGAAATGGGTGGACTGGTGAAGGGCTCATGGACAAGATATGATGTATTGAAGTCGAGCTCTACAAGATCAAGAATTGATTCCTCCATGAGGTCCTCTGTATATTGTGATAAATCATCATTTTTCCTCAAATAATCATCATGTCTATCCTCAGTGGCATCTATTATGAATTTCATTTTAGTTCTCTTCTTGAGCCACAAAGATGATTCTTTCCAAGACATATGATTAGGAGATTCAGAGGTCAAGAGCGGGGGAATATTGGCTAATGGATGATTTTCTTCAATTGTTTTGAGTAGTTCCTCGGTATCATCCCAAAAAGAATCAGAGAATAGAAAATCACTCTGATCAGACTCGGTAGTAGAAGATGTATCCATATAGTCATCGACTGAATTGATTTGATCTTCTTTCCTTGTGGTGGGGGTAATGGAATTGGAAATTTCATCTTTTAACGAGTCATCGCAAAAAATCTTCAGCATATCATCATGTGTTAGTTGGAAGGGAGTTTTGGTACATGAAGAAGTCAACTCATTGTCTGATATGTCCTCAGATTCCAACTCAAAATCTGTACTTTCCTTAATTGAAAAATCACATCCGAAATCAACATCAAATGGTATATCTCCTTCTGTTTCTTCTTCCCACTCAACATAAGTGCCATCCTCAATTTCAACTTTTGTCTCAGACCAATCAATATCATTAATACACCGAGGTTCATAACTTTCAAAATCGTCTGAGGAAGGATCAATGCTATCATCAAAACATATCTTCATCTTTGGCATACCCAGGGCTGAAGTTAATTTGAGATCAGGATTTAGTGTTTCCCAGGCTTCATCTAATTCAAAAATTGTCCGACCATTGAGAGGATATGGTGGGGCTTCAAGTGCAGAGTCTAGATGAGACATGTCCTTATGAGGGAGTTGTGAAGTGTTCAGACTAACCTCCAGAGGGTCTTTATAAAGATGAACAGGGGCAAAATCATCAAGAATAGCACAGTTCTCTATCCATCCACAATCCTCAATTTCAGAGTCACCAGAAGTAGGGGTGACATGATCCATAGGAATACCTTTATCATTGATTTTCAATTCCACTCTCTCATCTTCACAGTCAAAATGTGCCTTGGCAGTGGCCAAGAACGGTCGTTCAAGTATGTTGGGTCTCTCACTTAGTGTATTGGCTTGATTGGACTTTTGTTGTGTTGCAGCCAGTTGCTGAATGGCCTGGGTCAAGGCATCAAAATCTACAGCTGAGGTTGGTTGTGTCAGTAAGGGCTCAATCAACTGTTTGGGCTGGGTGTGATTTTGGACCCAATGGACTGTGTCCTCTACTACAGAGAAATAACGTGTGTTGATGGGTGGTGGTCGGATGAGAGGAGCTATGGTTGTCGAATTGTCGCATTCTCTTCTCTCAAAAGTTGTAGCTGTTTGAAGATGAGGTCCATGGTGTTCGATTTCTCTGCTCGGGAATTTTCAGATTTCTCAGTCGAAGGAGACGGGTAGGATTTACAGACTAGATCGTAATCTAAAGATTGTTGCAATGGATTTTTTAGAAACCTAAGACCTAGCATACACAACACAAACACCAGACAAGTTATTGATTCACCAACTCACTCAAAAATTGCCGCGGGAGCGATTATCTTTTCAATTTTAGTTTAGTGATTCAACAAAAGTTTTCAAAGAAATTAGAGTCCTTAAGATGAGGTGGGTGTGGAAGATTGTGAGAAATCGATGTCCTCATCCGGCTGGGGGATCCAGGGTGCGGTACTCAGATCGAGGATCTGTTTCTTCCCACAAGAACCTGTGCCCAACGCGTCGAGGAGTTACGATTTCTCTCTGCAATCCCACGTAGCACTAGAGATTTTTGTCTCTATCCAAGGGTTCTGTGTGCTCGTGATTTTTGTATCATACATGTGCATCAAAACAAGCATTCAGGAATTTTTGCCCGCTTTCTGCTCGGGCCACTGCGGTGGCCTTTCAAGCTTATCTTTTTAGCGTGATAAAGCACGTTTTGGTGATCTTTTTTTTAAGTGAGCAGAGGGAGAGGACCACAGAGATGATGCAAAGAAGAAGTATTTTTTTTAATTTTTTTCGGTTTAAATTCGAGCACAAACAAATGCAAATATTTAAAAGCCTAAGATGCCTAAGAGAAAGAGGGGCTCACAGTGCATGCACTTCTGGCGCTAATCCGTAATATTTTGTTCTGTTGATGGCGAGCTTTCCCGAGAAGAGAGGGGGGAAATTAAGATTACAAAAAAATTTTCTACCAAATTACAAGTTTGCTAAAATAAAATGCATGAAAAGATAAGTATTTTGTTTCTTTTTGAAGTCTAAGTACCCGCAAAACAAAAAAATGCACGGATTAGATAATTGAAAATAAGTAGAATTGAAGAAGAAAAAAATTGCAAATGTTGCCTAGTCCTCGGCAACGGCGCCAAAATGTTGACACGATTTTACGTGGCTTAAAAAGATGATTTTACCACGTCGTTGTTGTTCCACGAAAAATCGCATTCAAACAAATAATATTACAACTACAAGTCTGGTCGGATTACAGAAAAATTGTAAGCGGCAAGTAGAGGATCGAATCCACAGGGACCAAGCAAATTTACGATATTTGTTCTTCTTTCAAACCTTAATCAAATCTTACTCCATGACGATGAGAGAAAAAATTATGAAATCATAAAGAGTAAATGCAATCTATGGTAAAAATATTTTTTAGAACTCAAAGTAAATAAATGTGGGCATGAGTGCAACTAAATAAGAAGACGAGGGTAGAATTGCAAATTAAGATGGAAGAAAAATTACTAAGTAAAAGTTATATCAAATAAGGATGGAGAATGCATTACATGTTATAAAGAAAAAAATTAGAGTCAACAAAAGATATTCCCAAATAAACATTCTATCACCTTAACTTAAACAACAACTAATGCAACAAAAATGCAAGGAAGATATAAAGATTGAGAATTGTTTCTTCCAAAATCAACTTAAACAAACTTAACCATCATGATGAAATTACAAGAAGTGAATAAGATAAGAAAGAGAGTCTTCTCTATCGGAATCCGGCGTCACGACGAAGGAGGGCTGGACGCAGGGGCGCGCGGGAGGGAGATAACCGCGCGAGCTGCTTGCTGGGGTGCACGGTGGTGCACGGCTAGAGTGAACTGCGACGAGGAGACCGCGAGAAGAAAGAGAGTGCACGCACGGCTATACGGGCTGGAGGACAGTGCTGCTGTAGCTGGGTACACCTTGGACAATGGCCGGAGATGCACGGCTGTAGGAGCACCGTGAGGAGGAGGAGAGTGGCCGGAGGTTGTTGGCACTATACTTTTACCTGCATAAAAACAAACGAGAAAGAGAGAGAGAGAGTATGGGGCGAGAGAGAGAGTGCGTGAGGGAGAGGGGTGTGCGGGAGAGAAGAGAATGGGGAGGAGGGATAACGTGAGTGCATCCTTTTATAAATGGAATTTGCTTGCAATAAAGGGAGACATCCCATGCAAATAAAGACAAAATATCATCATAAGGAGTTAATATTTGCATGGGGAAGGATGAGTGTGGACGGCTACTTTGCTTGGGAAGGAGAGAGAGAAATTTAAGAGTGTGCATGGGATGGGGCTCATGGCACATGGGAATAATGAATGGAAGTTTTACATTAACCCCCCTCCCCTTTTCTTTCCAACAAAAATGTAAGAGGTATTTATAGAGCCAAATCACTATATTGGATTTCAAATACTATCTAATTAAATCCAATGCACTTTCATTTTCTCTTTTACCGTAGATAATTTATTTATGGATGTTTAGTATTAAATATATTCCGCCATATAATCCATATATGTAAATAGAGATTTCAAACATACTTTATCCGATCATATCACCATGAACTTGTTGATTAATTGGGTGATTTCATTGATTCTGTGTATTTAAGGTGATTTTCTCTGTTAAGTGTATATATTAAATAGAATGTAATTATGAGATTTTGGAGTATATGAATTAATCATTATGGTGTTATTCGCATAATTTAAGCATGCTATACTAATATATATTGTAATCATCAATCACGCCCTCTGAATTGCATAAAACCTCCCCTGTTACGAGATGTAGTCATCATTGAGGATGTACGTGTAGTAGCAGCGGTGGGATAAGAAGCTTGTTGAGGCGATTGTAGGCCTCCTTCATGGGAGGTATGGTCACGCTTGTAAGAAGCTGATGATGTGCAACCTCATACTTTGATTCCAAGGCTGCCAAGAAAACTCCAACGATCCTGGACTTCCTGTATGACATCTGTTGCTCTTTAGAAGTGGTAACTAGCATGAAGCTGTGAAGCTTCTCAAACATGTCGCGAAGCGAAGAGTAGAATGTATGCAAAGGACACTCATTTTACTTGGTCATGTAGATATCAAACTGTAGCTGAAGAATCTTGGCCTCATTCTTCGCTTGGGCATACGTGGTTGCAAAAATATCCTACGTCACCTTGGTGTTATGGTGGTTCACAATATCGTTGGCGATCTTTTGATGAGTGTCACAGAGAGCCAAACACATGCGCATGCATCATCTTGCTTCCACAAACATTGTCCCCAGTCTTATCTGTCGGCTCGGGCTTTGTCAGAATGCGATCCTTGTTATTTCACTGCATAAGGGTCATAAATTGCATGGACTAAAACTCATAGTTGGTCCTATCAATCTTCACGATGGGAATCACACCCTTGAAGGCACTAGACGAAGAGGAAACGTCACCCTTGTTCTCTGACATGATGAGAAAGAAGGCCAAAACAGAACTCGACTGGGGAGAAAAACTGATCCGAGCGAGTCTACAGTATCATGATTGGTTGTACGTGTAGACTCATACAACCATCATTGTCAATCCGGGAATCGCACGAGGGCCCGAGAATGGCCCTAGAAGTCTGAAATCACCCTTTGTCAGTCAAAATCAGATCAAAAAAGAGTCCTGGATAGCCGGAAACGTGTTGAAACGGTTCACAACAGAATCTTGAATCACACTAAAGACCTTGGCGATGATGAACCACGCCCTACAGTGGCCTGGGCGGTGGCGTTGGATGCCCAAATAGTGTTGTGGGACAATAGCAAGCCCCAAGGGAGGGCTGGGTGGTGGTGCCGGTGCCTTTTGGGGTTGACCTGCGGTGCGCGGTGGCACTAGAAGGGTTTGGCGAAACCACAAGGACCCTCAAAGGGGACTGACGACACTACAGTAGCCACCTGCACCATTGTTGGTACCTTGACGACAGTATGTAGGGTGGTACAGTGCTGGCGACGCACGGAGGAGAGAGAGGAAGGAGCGACATGTGGGGTTAGGATGCAGGGTACGAGAACTCCGGTCTAGGATCGTCGCTTTGATACCATGTGGAGAGAAAACGAGTTATTTGTTTATGAAGCCCTAAGGTTCTCTTATATAGATGAGAAACCTATCATGCAAATTACATAAGATGAACAGAAAGAAAAGATAATACAAGAAAGCAATTAATGATAACTAATATCTCAATACACATGCTGTCAAAGGTATTTTTTTGGGATACGCTCCTCAAAAAGGTTACAACTGCCTACATCCTAGGGATGGGAAATTGCATGTGACTAAAGACGCCATCTTTAGTGAGCATAAATCTTATTTTTCTGACCATTCCCTTAAGGTGGAGAGTAGATGTAATGATGAAGGAAATGGCCATGATATTCTTCTCTTAGAGACATGGGATAACTCTCTTGGTTCTTTGGGTGAGTCCAATCGGTTTGACATAAAGATTGAGAAATGAATGTCTTGTTCTCCTTATTTGCTTGAAAAGAACTATAATAAGAAAGATCAGCAAGGGATTTTGTGCAAAACTCAAGGAAGAGAAACCAATGCTAATCCTATTCAATCCGTGTATGATCCAAGTTCCTCCACTACCTTTAGTGAGTCAAGCTCTAATATGGAAGGTGAACTGGAAAATGATGTCAAAGTGGTAATGATGTAGGACATGACGAGTTGATCAACTCGTAAGGGGATTCGATCACATAGATTCATAGATGAAGAGATATAAAGATCCCCTCGACATAGGCAGAATGTACTAGATACGCTATTAACATATACATAGTCTATTCCGAGCTTAGCAATAATTATAAATGCTTTATCTCAACATAATCTGATTCTTTGATTTCTAGGAACCTTGTTGAAGTTAGGTTCATCCTAGATGGGTTCGTGCTGCAGAGGAGGAGATGGAGACCCTCGTAAAAAATTGTATTTAAGACATTGCAGATGTTCTAGATTGTGTGCATTTGATTGCTTCAAAGTAGGTTTACACCATAAAATTCAAATCAAATCGGCATGTAGAAAGATACAAGACTGGTCTTGTTGCGAGGGGATTTACTCTGAAATATGTTACTAATTACCTAGAGAACTTTGCTCCTGTGAAAAAATGAATATTGTACGAATTGTTATGTCTTCTTGTTGTCAAAGATTGGGAGCTACATCAGGGGGTTCTGAGGAATTCTGTCTTCCATGAACATCTTCTAGAAGATGTCTATATACCACCTATCAATGAGAATACGAGAAAATGTTGCAAATTGAAGAAAGCTTTATATAGACTGAAATAGTCTCCTAGAGCCTGGTTCGAGAGGCTTAGAGTTGTGATTCTCAGATCGGGATATCATCATAGCAATGGTGATCACACTATTGTTGTAAAGAGTGGCAGAAGTAAAATAGCTCTTCTTCTTATTTATATTTATGACATGATTATCATATGAATTGATGAATAGGAGATATCTCACCTAAAAGGTGAGCTTGATATAGCGTTTGATTTGAGGATCTTGGATTTGAAGAGCTTTTTATGGATTGAGTTTGCAAGGTCGAAAGAAGGTCTGGTTCTCCGCCAAAGGAAATATACATTGGACCTGTTAAGGGCAATTGGAAGGTTAGGACATAACCTGTGCCCATGCCTATCAAGGGAAATTGCTAGTTGAGCACAAAAGATGAAAATCAACTAGATAAGGACTTCAAGGGTAGTTCCCAGAAACTAGTGGAGAGACTAATTTATCTCACCATAACTAGACATGACATTACTTATGTGGTAAACGAGGTCGGTCAATTCATGCATGCATCTACAAATATTCACATGAAGCTAACAAATCATATCCTCTTTTACGTAAAAAAGGATCCTTGAAAAGGATCCATTTTTATCAAAAGTAAAAAGATGCAGATTGAAGGATACATTGACGTTGATTGGGCTAGGTGCACTGATACGAGAATATCTATAGTGGGATAATGCATATACCTTGGTGACAACCTAGTGATTTGGAGAAGCAAATGACATTTGGCATATATGAGATCTAGCACTGAGGACTATACAGAGCAATTGTTATGTAGGTTACTAAGATGTTGTGGATGAAGACAATTCTGATGAACATTGGAGTAAATCTTGTGATGCTTATGAAACTATTTGTGATAATAAGGTGGGCATAAATCTTTCTGATAATCCCACCCTGCAAGATAGAACCAAGCATGTGGAAATCGAATGACACCTTATAAGAGAGAAATTTGATTCTAAGGAGCTTATTTCGCCACATATAAAAATAGAAGATGGTGTGGCTAATGTTTTCACCAAGGGGCTTCCTAGGTATAGTTTTGAGAAGAATATGAGCAAGTTGTGCATGTGCAATCTGTATACTGAGGGTAGTGTTGAGTACTTATATTATAAGTAAATGGGTCTTTTGTGAGTATCCATTTACACGACTGAGGACTATGTCTTCTCCCCTTATGTTGTCATTTTAGTTGAAAAAGAAAGAAAAACCTTAGCCGTCTGAATTGGAGAGGGTTGTCGCCTTGTAGTTTTTCCCTTCATCTTGAAGGGTTTCCATGTTAAACATGGAGTTTTCGTGACTGTTCAATAGATTTTGGACATGAAAGCTGGTCCACTTCTTTTTGTTCTTGACATTAACAAGATCCGAAACTATACTCATAAAAAAGATGTCACAGCAGGAGAACTCGATCGATTGGTTAGAACAAAACTAATAGCAGTTAGTGTAAATAAGGGCCACTTGCTGCACATTGACTATACTTCTACCACAACCATGCCCTACTTCCAGAGGGGTTTCTATCATCCTACATCTTATTTAGTGCATATTCTAACTTGAATAAATTTAGAAAGTCCAACACAATATACTAAAATAATTGGTATCCGTTCTATCCAAGTAGACAAAATTAACCTGTAAGAATTAAGTAGGAGCTCCTCAATAGAGACGTTAATTTTTTATTTTCGGATCACTTGGGTATCTTGACATACTGAAAGCACAATATATGAACATCTTTGGATGCAAGGACATGAATGCTAAGCCCTCCCATAGTAGAGCGAGTCTTCATATTTTCAATCTATAAAGTAATCGTGATGATTTTGTCTGCCCCATAAGGGTTCTTCCATCACTGTGACAAAATATAAAATTTTCTGTTTTATTTGGTTTGTCTAAAGAAAAGAAAAAGGTTGGAACTAGATAACTTAAAAATTTCCCTTCTCTTGAAGAATATACCAATACCATGATGAGAGTAGTCTAAGCAACTAACAGTTTAAAAAACAAAATGCCCTTAGATTTCATGCCGTGCAAACTCTTGGCATAGTTAGGAATCTCCTTGTATTTCCCAAGTATCCACTTGGAGATGTATTTATTTCATTATCCATCTGCAGGATTTTTAGTTATACACTTTTATTGGACACCTTTTCATGTACATTGATTTTTCGCCTGTTACAGATAATACATGTAATTAACAAAAAAATACAATATAAACTATTGCACTAATGTACTAGCCTTTTATAAGTAATTGTCGACTACAAGAAATCTCAATAATATTTTGTTTGACATCTGAAGATTTAAAAGAAAATTTTCAAATACAACAACAAAGCCTTTTCCCACATTAAGTAGGGTCGGATACATGGATTCTTTGCTTCCATTCAGATCTATCTTGAGTCATTCTCGAGCTTAGATCAAATAGAGTAGAAAAATTATACGAATCTTCTTGGAGCACGATCTTGACGTAGTTTATGACATGAAACAATGATGCCTTCAGTAGTTTGAGTAGGACAATATGACAATATTATCAATTCACAGGAGTTTAGGTTTTTTTGGCTTTCTCATTTTGCTGTCGAAGTTTTAAATAAAAGCAACTGCATTGTCTTGATTTCAGGACATATTCTTCTGATGAAAAAGACCAATAATTTCTACCAAAAATAAGTAGAACTGATGAAGCATATCGAATTTACTTCTATTTGTATTTTTCTATGTCTAACATCAAGATTCCAATATTTTTGCAGCGCAACTATCGTTTCTTCTTTTTATTCATATCGTCATCGACATTTCTTTGCTTGTACGTTTTCATCTTTTCATGGTTGAACATAATTGGTCTGAGGAAGCACTATGGTTCTATATTGGGGTCAATAAGGGGAGAAGTTTTATCGCTTATTCTAATTGTGTACACTTTCATAGCAGTCTGGTTTGTTGGCGGACTCACCGTTTTCCATCTTTATCTGATCACTACTAATCAGGTAAATTTCTCATGTATTTTTTTGTTGCTTAATTTCTTCTGGAGGAAGTACTGTCTTTATTTGCCAGTGATTATACCGGTTAGCACTACATAGAAGTTGCTAAGAGCAAAAAGTTTGTACTATTTTTATTTGTTTCAAATTTGTTGGCTTCCTTTATACAACTGAAAAATCTGTTCCTACTTCTTGTTTCTCAAAGAAACCCTGAAAAATAAGAATTATTCTTTCCTTAGTGCTTCGGTTGATGTAATGCATAATTCAAAAAAACATCTTAGCACTTTTCTTTCGTTACTGAAAAATCCAAAGCTTTTGTCTACATGAAATGATTGTGTTGGAATGGGATTTACACATTATTTTAACTTATGCACTAAATTATGAAATCAGCCAAACTGGTTATTGTCATCAGCCAATTACAGTTAAAACCTGGTTTCTACAGACAACCTATGAAAATTTCCGATATCGATATGACAAGAAGGAGAATCCATACAACAAAGGAGTAATGGGAAACTTCAAAGAACTATTTTTCTCCAAGATCCCGCCTTCATTGAATGATTTCAGATCTTGGGTATCTGAAGAGACTTATGATGCTGAGTCTGATTCCTCCTCAAGCATCGGACTTGGTTTCAGTAGCCGAAATGAAAAGATTGTCATTGACTTGGACAGTAAGATAGAAGGCAACATCCTACCAGCTCCACATGTACTTCATAAATTGGATTTAAATTCGGTCGATGGTGATTCCAAGGATGGGAGTAAGCGGATATATGACGATACCGATCCTTTTTCTTTTCACATCGCTCACGTGCCTTTCACTTCCAGTGAGAGCTTTGGAGATGCACATGAAACAGTGTTGATACAAAACAATGAACAGGGAAATAAATTTGACCATACCACACTTAATGATGATGATGATGATGATGATGATGATGATCTTCCAGTTCTCTAGCCTTCAGGTAATACACCTAGTCAATTATATGCTATCTGTGCATTTTTCGGATGATGCAAAGTTTTACATGGATTTAAAAAAAAAACTTTAATTTAATATCTATTTAAGAGAGATTTAATTCTGCATCATGAATCATTTCATTATTTTATGCATGTCATAGGAGATGATATCCAAGTTCTCGCTCTCTTACCTCCTCAACCTAGGATGATATAGGAAAAGCAAGAGGGACCTTATTTCTAATAGTTTGTGTCCATAGGGAAAACGTTTGATGCTAACTTCCAAAAAAACTAAGGGGCTTCGCAAAATGCTACATTTTTTCCCAAAACATTGTCTGTACTTGTATCATTTCCTACCTATTCAGGCTTGCCAGATCTGCTTTTTAGAGTAACACTGGTTCTTTTTGTTAGTTGTCACTAATCATTTGCGATGTGGATATAGAGAAGTAAATTGCATAATTCTTAATCAGTGAAACTTAGTAATAAATTTTCAAACCTGAAAATTTTCTTACAATGACAACCCATTGGACTTAGAATTGAATTTAAGGCAGTTGCAATATTAAACTTCCCTTGGATTTTGGTTTCCAAGTTAGATCTATGGAATTATGTTGGTGCCTCGTACATAACACATGACTACAGTTACTCCATTTGGGGCGGAGATCTTCATCTGCTTCCCCCATTTTTTGCATTAAAAAAAACAAATGAAAATAACTAAATGGATCTTGGAAGGTCCGTCTACTCTGGGTTCAGACACATGATGTATGTTCTTAGTGGGAATCATTCGTTAGCTATTGCTCATTTTTAGATGCAGCATTTCAACTTTCTTTGCTCCAAACTACATTAAGATCTCAACGTTTAGTGCAAAATTTGGCAGTTATTTGCAATGCATATCTAAAACTCCAAATTGCTGTTATATATAATAATCGGATTCGTTTCGCTGAAATTTATATTCCTTTTCCAGCAGGAGCTCAAATTGAAGAGTTAAGCGAAATGCACTTTATCTCTCGAAGGGATGCTCTCACTTAGCAGGTGGCAATTGTATCCATTTCTTTATAAAGCTTGAGAGAGCGGGAGAAAGAAACTAGATATTCAGTGGCAATCTGAAGCAACGAAGTCCTCGGAGAACTAGGGGTGGCGATCAACTCTCAATTTATTGTTAAACATGACATGCACTTATCCAAATCCATGTAAAAACTAAGCTTGAGCCTGATGATAGAGAGGACTACCTTTTGAAATACATCAGAAGTTTGTCATTACATTGGACGGAGCCATTGTACATACTGTGTTTGTGATAATTTTTCAGTTGAATCTTCCTCTAATTTTGTAAACGAGGTTGTAGTTTTGTCATCACCATTTTGCACATAAATCCTACTATTCAATTGACTCGTCCTTTTTTTGTAGCCATTTTTTCTAGCCAATTTGCATGTCTAAATTCTTAACATGTCAAAGATCTATCTATAATGATGAAAAGTAGATAAGGGCAGCCAGGTGCACGAAGTTCTTGCGTTATTTACAGTATGCGGAACGTAAGTAATGGTGTTAGCATTTTCACGTAAATGCAGACAAGAGATTACTGGAGTTTGTAGGCAAATTCAAGTTGACAAGCCTTTTTTGACATCTGAAGGATTGTCTATCTTAATTAGGTCAGACAGGTCATATAATGATAATACATGACACTGATGTTTTTCAAAATATTGAACAATGAATTTCTTATAAACCAATTTCAGTCAACAATTATTTTTAACTCACAAGAAGCAATGTATTTAAAAAAATTGGATATAAATTATGGCATATTAATACCAACATATGGCTGCTTTTTGGGAATTTTCATAGCAAGATATGAATTTCTATGATTCAAAATAGCACAAATGATAAAATATGCAAGTTTTCACCTTCTCATTTTAATAAATCATATACATACCATAAAAATCCAATAAAAACACCACATGATAGAGAATTATTTAATGCAATTTTTATATTTTGAAAATGAACATAAATAGGTTTTCAAATTAACGTGCAAAGATAAGGTTATACATGCAATAAATTAAAATGCTCACTTTGCGGACAAAGTACTTCTTGAAAATAAAAATATTTGGGGGTTTGTGTTGCAAAATTATCAAGTGGGTCCTTTAATTTAAAATCCACAAATATTAGGGATTACTTTTAATTTTTTCAGGTCACGTGTGGGATACATGATTCATCAATAGCCATTTGTCACGAGTCATGTCTTGAAGATCTCTATCTTTCCATCAGGTCTCCTCATTCTCTTGAAAATTCATTTACACCCAATGGATTTTACCCCTTTAGGTGGATCCTCTAGGGTCCACACACCGTTCTTGTGCATGTAGTCTATTTTAGACTTCATTGTTAGGATCCATCTATCCATGTCATGATCCACGAGTACTTCATCAAATGAAGTCAGATCATTGTCAGACTCTTCTAACACATGGAATCCATACCTTAGATGGTATAACCACCCTCAAACTCTTTCGAAGAGATACATGTGTTTCATCTTCAAATATTCCTTTAGTTTCTGGTTCCGGAAGTTCTATTTCCTCCGGAAGTTCTATTTCCTCAGGATATTCTGTGAGTTCTTTTACTTTATTTTTGTTTTGACTTTTAAGGAAGTCGTCTTCTAAGAATTTCACATCCCTAGAGACGAATACCTTTTGAATCTTAGGGTCATGAAACTGATATCCAATACCGACCTTTACATATCCAATGAAGTTGCACTCTCTAGTACGAGAATTCACCTTACTCGTGTCCACATTCTCGACATAGTTCAGGCAACCCCAAATCCTCAAGTGTCTAACACTAGGTTTGGATCCAAATCAAAACTCGTGAGGAGTTTTGTGTATAGATTTACTAGGAATCTTACTATGGATATATATATTACAGTGTCTACTGCATATCTCCATAATCTAAGAGGTAAATGTGCTTTACTTGTCATTGATCGGACCTTATTTATGATGGTCCTATTGCATCTTTCAGCTACACCTTTTAGTTGGGGAGCTCCAGGAGGAGCGGGATCGGAAACAATTCCTCTTTCTTTAAAATATTCCTTGAATTCATCTGAGAGGTACTCGTCACCTCAGTCAGATCGAATCATTTAATCTTCCAATCGGTTTGGTTCTTAACAAAAACCATGAATTCTTTGAAGTTTTAAAGGAATCATTTATGACATAATAGGAAGATAAACTCATATTGTGAATGGCCATCAACAAACTTCAAATAGTATCTATATCCATTTTGAGTCACCATACTGAGGGGATCACATACATCGGTATGTATTAGTTCAAGTATACTCCTGCATCATGTATCCTTTTTTTGAAAGGGTGCTCTAGTCATTTTACCTCGAATACGATGTTCATAAGTAGGTAAAGTTTGGACCTCAAGAAAATCTAATGGTCCATCTTTTACCAATCTATTGAATTTATCAACAGATAAATGACCAAGCCTTTGATGTCAAATCATAGTTAAATGATTTACTTCTTCTCTACATCTTTTAAGAATCTTATTAATGGTAGTAATATTCATTATACAATCATCAATGCACAGTTCAAAGAGTCCACCAGGAGTTAGAAAATCATCTGCAATACGTTTACCATAACAGCTTATTATAAGTTCTCACATAACATGAAAAGAATATCCCTTTCTAAATAACTTAGATACAGATAATAAGTTCCTTCTAGCATCCGGAATATAGCCACTAGATAACGGTAGGCTGCACGTCCCGACAGTGACTGCTACAACAGTTGCATCAGATTCCATCTGGATGATTATCTCTATGTCATCAAGCTTTCTAGTTTCATGAGATAGATGCAATAATTGCAGACATGAATAGAAGCACCAGAATCTATGACCCAATTATCTTCTTTTCGTACAAGACAATTGGTTTCAATGATGAAAGTAGATTTTATACCTGTTGGAGCCATACATTTACCCTTTTCAATGTTTTTCAGGTAATATGTATAGTTATGCTTCAAATGCACTAACTTCTTGTTGTGATGGCAAACATCAGCTTTCTTGGATGCCATGAGTATGGAAGCGAGGATGAGCCAACAACTTGACTCTTCTTCTTTTTCTTCTACGTCGAACCCTTCTGAGGATCATGCTTCCGACCACGCTTTCCCTTTACCTGTGCAACCATTGCACTGCCTATAGGATTCTCCTTCTTCATGACATCCTCAACACACTTCAATGAAGATATGAGTTCAACTTGTGTTAATCTCGATTCATTCATGTGGTACAATGCTACAAAATTATTGAAAAACTTGGGCAGAGACATCAGAATGAAGTCGGATTGCATATTTGCATCCATATGTGGCCCAAGAGTATCCAGCTCAGAGTAATAACCAAACACTTTGGTTACATGTTCTCTAACTAAGGCCCTTCCTACATATTGCAACAAATCAAATCTTTCAGTAGGTTGAAATGCTATGTGCAGTCTCATCATCGAACATCTCTTTCAGATTCAACATCCTATCATGGGATCCCTCCATGTCCATATATTTCTTCTGAAGCACATTGGATAGAGAGTCAGATAGATAACATTGAGCAAATGAGTGATCTTCATCATATTTTTCATTACATTTTAATTCTTCCACTTACACAGGATTCACATGCTTGTTCTTGGTTAGCATAACCGGTGCGTTCCATAAAGTAAACAAGCTTCAAATTTCAAAGCCAGTATGAATAATTTGGCCAGATCAACCGGTTGACCTTTAGAATTTTGCTAAGTGGGTTAATGGATTTCATATTTGAGATTAAATTGCACTTATTAAAACATATTGATAATTATGTATTTACATTTTATTTCTTTAAACAAGGAGTTTTAAATATAAATTCTTGTTTTTAATACCTTGAAAGTTCATTCTCTTTTTAAACTTTAAAAGCAAGAGATATATTTATCACTATATCTCTGTCAAGATCTGGTATCTTCCTTCCACCTTTATTACATGACAATAATATGAGAAAATTAACTAGGATAAAGAAAGCGGGAACTCACTCCGCCTTGCAAGTCCGACTTGCATTTTCCAATTAGATCTTTGACATCTGAGCCCCTCATCCCTAAGATGATGTTCACTCATTGTCAATTGAACCAATCGCCGACATGGATAGAACTTACTATGCGTGATCCATTACCGCATCAATTATATGAAGAATAATATTGGGGTCACTACGCATACGGCATGTCTCTTTCAAGGAGTAAAGAGCATGATTCATGTACGCTTGTATGTAGGAGCTATGACTTCGTATAAGCATCTCTATAGTACAATCTATGGCGACGAAACCCTTCACTTTTACGGGAGCCATGGATGTCATCTTATGATCCTCCATATCATGTTCGAATTTTTATTAATCATTTTGAATCAAATTCTCCTGAGTAATCCTTCCAAGGGAATTTCATTCCTATTGATAATAGACTATTTATTTTAATTAGATTAAACTAATTTAATTCCATTAAATTAATCATCAATCCAATGCAACTAAAACAAATCTTTTGCATGATATTACTATATAGTATACAACCTCACTTAGTACATTTTATTTAAAAGTACATAGAAACTTCTCAGCTATCTTTCCTTGAAATAGATCTGAATGGGTTATACAAATTATGCTAATAGGGAGTTCTTCCACTAGAAATGTAGCACAGGTTTTGAATTAGTTAACTCATTAACATATCTAGGCCTAAACACCATCACCATTCCAATTCGAAATAACACATATCTATTCCATAAAAGTTGATGGTTGTCAACTCTAAATATAGGAATCATCATCTAACCCGAGTAAATTCCTAATTTCCATGACTTATTTTGAATGATAAACACATTAAAAAATTCCATCAAGATGATCCAATCATATTCTGACCCATATTCACAAAATATCACATAGTGAGGGTAAATGGAGTCGGAATCACGCAAAATAAATTCAAATAGTTTCCTGGTTTGAATCTCAACGTAATTCATTTGTTTTAAACATATTTCATGACATGAAAACTGTAGTAAAAAATCATTTAGCTACAGTTCCGAGTTTCATGCAAAAAATAACACAGTGCAAGAACTTTTCGAATCCAAAATGATACCCGATTGTTGCCAATATTTGGCAAACATTTTGGTGACATGTTCAGATATTCTAAACATGATTTTTTATCCTAAAAAATATTCCTGTCAGAGTAAAATAGCATCTACATCAACTATGCAGAAAAAAGATTGAAATCGCATCTATTTGTAAAACAACAAGTTCCCACGCATTCGATATCCAAAACCTTGTTCCCTTAGGGTATAGATCATATCCAAGACCTTTGATCAAGTCTCTAATTCCACTTTAAGATGAGGGATTATGCCTCACATATCATAGGAGCATAGAGATCGAATCCGATCTTGGTTGGCTAGTCAAAAATTTCGATTACACCACATGACATGGGAAGAATTACCATGTTGTTTCGTCAAGATCACACGAGTATTAGGATTACCTCTTGAAGAGTGATCGTGATCCATGAGTCTCTAAGAGAAGAGACTCCTATCTCAAGTCTGGTTCGACGTAAAGAGCACTTGTGGTCATGTGTATGAGACGCGTTCTTCCCACAATCCAAAGCGACAATCCAAGCATGGAACCTCCTGATTTTATCTCATGAAATCCATGTCTCCTTCGCGCATGTGAGGCAACAAAGAATATGGAGAACCACAAGCGATCAGTCCTACAACACAACGGCAATTCGATGCTGATCGTGCTCTCAACAAGCCCTAGGTGGATGGACACAAAGGGTTGAGAGAGAGAGATGCATGTGGGGGGAGAGAGAGAGAGAGAGCTATTGCAACATCATGTTTTCAAATATCTAGGGTTACCCTCTCTTTTAAAGCATAATGGATGGTGGATATGCACTCCTAATTAATAATCGACGATTGAGATTAAAAATTTATATATACTCAAAGTAGAAAAGAATTTAGAATTAGTAAATCAATTATTGATTAATTCTCTAAAAACTACTCAAAATAAATCATTCTCATCAATAAAGAAGAAAGAATATAGTCTCTTTTCAAGACTGAGGAAAGGAGATAACCTCCTTAATCATTTGGAGGGGAGACATCTGCCTTGAGATTTGGAGAGAGATTTTCTCTCTCCAATCTCTCTTTTAATATAATCTCATTACATAAAATCTTTATTCATACAATTATTTATCAACAAAATATCTCCAAATTTGTAAATTATTTGTGATAATTGTAGATAAATAATTGATATTAATGAATCATATCTAACCATCCAATATTAAATGTAAATCACATTAATATTTAGTTATACAATGTGAATTCAATTCACATTGACTTATAAATTGTAGATCTTATTCACAATAAAACTCTATTATGATGTTGAGGATCACATCCACAAATATCCACGATTATTGTGGATAGTTTTATCCATATTAATCTTATCTATGATAATTAAATCTAATTTAATTATCTTAGATGCCACTCAACATATGTCCAAACAATGTGAATCGCATCCACATTATCAATGATAATTAAATCCAATTTAATCATCAATTTTTCTATGCTCAGATATTCAATAGTTTAACGATTCTTGAATTCTTTCAAAAACAGATTGCCTTCTCCACGGATACTTGGTGATAAGAAAATGACAACTGTATATTCCATATATAATGACTTGGATACTAAGATCTAATCTCATATCCAGATCTAGAAACCTCTCAGAGATGACTGATCAAGTCAGATAGAATTTCCAATCTTCTCATTGCATCTGAATCATATTAAAATCAATGTCAACATTTGGACCAAGATTGGATAACTACTCTACTGAGTAGAGTCACTAAAATCCAAACTCGTTTCGTCACTCCCTTGGAATGGAAATGTCATGGTTATAAAATCGATTAATATCACATCACCCTCGAGTATTCCCAAGACTCGTACATCCTGCATATTAGAAGACCTAGAATAAACTCGAACTTATGGCCATATTTGAACTGTCTTCATTTGGGTATTATTATTACGTTTATCATTCGATCATTAGCAGTTGGTATCGATCATATACTTTCCAAAATCGTTTATCATATCTACAAACCATGTCAAGCTTTCAAATCACGATGATCGTCGAGGGAATTTGATTGGTCTCAATATCTCATTGATGAAGCGCTAAATACATGTATTAAAATCGATCCGTTGTAGCACGGGAATTTAGCTTCTCATACGAGGTTCTCGGCTTTAATTTATATCCTGGGAAGTCCATGGTCGAACATAAGGACACAATCCATAATACTATTATTTAAGTGTTGAATATCTATGCTAAGCGATTGATATATTATCTAGGTCAAAACTGAAACAAAACAATACAGACAAGCAATGCAAAATAATTCACATTACTAATGCATGTATGGATGCGATGGAATGTGATTTAAAACATTTAATGAATGTTAGAAGGAATGTCATAATGAACATAATAATAAATCATGAACAAATGCAAATATAATCATCAATATGCCCTAAAATGATTTGTCAAACTTAAGCACATAATCAAGATTTAATCATGCAGTTTAATCCAAGTCAGGTTTCCTTTAAAAGAGATTTAAGCAACTTAATCATCTCGAAATAAATTAATAACTCATTATGCATCAAATTAGCGAATAAATTAAGCCATATAGAAGATAATGAAACATGGTTTAAAATGCAACTGAAAGTACTTCATTTGGAGATTGTATGCTCAAGTTATGCCACAAAGACTCCATGGGCATAAATGTGATAAAACATGAATTAGAACATAACAAACAGGTCCCTGGAGGGATTAAAGTGCAAATATGAAAAACCTACAGTGAAATTTATCGAACACCCCCAAGCGGGGATATTTTTGCAATAAAAAATAATTGGCAGGGTAGAAGCGCAAATAAATCAGGCACGCATGCGCGATGCGCATGAGGTCCTAGGCTTGGGTGACTGAACATGGTTCGGGACACATGGAGGCATGTTGTGCTTCGCGTTAGGTTCAGATCGCTCCATGGTTGCAGGCTTGGCAGTAGTCGAAGTGGTCAAATCTTCGCCCTTACATCGCGCCCAATTTGGCGCGATCAAACGACAGTTGTATGCCACTGTTCTTCTTCTTCGCCTTGCGAGGCGGTGAAGAGGCAGGGCTCCAGCGAGCCCCTCCTTCCTCTGCCAATCTCATAGAGGCTATCTGATGGTCGACGTTGATCTTTGAACATTCCGCGATAACGAGATGATGTCAGAGATGGCCCACGGAACCATGGAAGTTGGAGACGATGAAGGAATGTTGGCATAGATTCCTCATATCAGAGCCACTTCAGGAACTCCGACCATTGAAGGCCTCATCACATGTAGCGTTAGAAAATACATTGCCGAAGAAAGGATGGAGATGACCTCCCGCATACATCAGTGAAGTATGGTAAACATTTAAAGCTAATTAGTGGAGAGTGATAACACATATGCATGCAGGAATTAATCAAAGAAATCAAAAACCTGACTTGACTTGAATCTTGAAGATGAAACATGGAGGGTGTGGCTTAGGCTGAGTCCATCATGGGTCTCACCGGAAGTAAGCTTGCCATTATCGCACGATCAACCTCTCTCTTTCTATCACGAAGAAGAAGAGGGATGTCTAGGGACTTATTCACTCAAGGATGGACAACCGTCGCTAGAGGCGGCGCCGGTGGGGTTTTAAGGCGGAGGGAGATGGCCATTGATGTCCCTTAGGCGGTGGTTTCAACCACCGCCACCTAGTCTGGAAGTTAGGGATATGGGACAATAGGTGGTTGGCATGGAAGAGGGTTGAGCGGGTTAGCGGTTGGTGACGGAGGTTAGGTTCGAGGGTGGTCAACGGTGGAGAGATAATGGTGGGAAGTTAGGAGGTTGGTGAGGTTTGCAGAAGAGGAGAAGGATGGTGAGGGAGGTAGAAGGAGATATCTGGACCATTGGATTAAGATCCAATGGTCCAGATTTGGGTGCGGTTGGAAGGACGGGATCTATTTGATCAAGAGGATCAAGTGGTCCAAAACGAGGTGCTAGTAGACGGCATGGATGCATAGGTGAAATGATGTGACGGTGCTGGTTCTGTGCAGGTGGCGCGAGAAGATCGGGACACGTGGCGCAATCTGGAGTTGCCATGTGGCCCAATCAGAATTGAAGAAATGAGATAAATCAAAGAATAATAGGACTAAATAGTTAGAGAATGAATTAGAGAAAAGTCAAAATATGAAAGTTATAGATCTCGATGTGATCTACAATTTCATGGAGAAGTTAAAGAAATCAGAGGTCATTTATAAATAGTTAAAAATTAAATACTAATAAAAATTATATAAATAATTTCTTTGATTTTTATTTTGCTTATTTTTTGTATTTTTGTTAATTTATTTATGCATAATATGTAATAATTAGTGCCATTTATATACAACATAATAATTAGTAATTAGTGTTAATTACTCAATAAATCATGTGATTAACTTAAGCAAGAGAGATAAATATAATCACTTAATCTGATAAATCTGGGATTTATCACTCCCCCTATACTTAAGTTAAGCTCATCCTCGAGCTAATAAAGAATTTGTTAGAGAAAATTAGTTTAATTAGTGAGATCCCTGACAAGTGTAAGTGAGTATACAAGGCTTAATTTACCTAGAACACTTGGTTTTAGAATTCCTAAAACTCTAAAATGATTCACGTATTTACCAAAAGGAATTCAACTCCTCTAATTGGCAGACTCTCAATGTCTACATATATATAAGAAGTATGAGTTAGTGTAGACTGCAACATGAGAGTAGAATCAAGACATCACCAAAAATTCCAATCTCAGAAGCTCTCCTAAGGACCCAACCCTCAACTCTAGGGAACAAATCTAGTCTTGCCTCAATCCACATTCTCTTTAGTTTGTCAAACTTTAAAAGGATAAATGGAAGGCCAATTTATGGAGGATGCAGGATTGTGTACTTATTTTCTCTTCCTCTCATTGGAACAAGGTTCTCTCAATTGCCAATACGCAACACAATTTCTTTTTGATTTTTGCCAATGAGTGTGTCCGCCAAGAGAATTTGGAGTCGTATGCACTTGTTTTCCTGGGAGTACACCAGGGTGTGCCATTTTTGAGTATCTAATATACCTTATACACCCAAACTTGTAGCATTTACGATGCAGAGCCCTTTTTAGATGCTAGCCCGACTTCTGGTCCTGTTAGCAGTGGTCCAAATGGACACTTTGAAATGGTTGGGAGCGCTTGCCTTTGGTAGAAGCTCTTTGATATTTGACTTTGTATGGTTAGAGCTTTTCTTTCAATAATTTCTTTCTTTGTTTGTTTTTGGCTAGGTCCACTGCTTTTACTAAAAGATTGGCGCACAACTTATTAATTAAATGTCATCACACCCTGGCACTTTAGGTCAAATTCAAGAGATAGCATGAGAACATGTTCCATACAGGCTAAGATGCTGACACTGAGGTTTCATGAAGCTGTCATTAATCTTATCCCATCCTCGAGGATCATATAGATCAAGTCCAAACTCAAACTTCTAAGCTCAGTTTCCTCAATGATACGTTGACTCCTCTCAATCATGAATGTAGTTGTGCATGTGATGTGAAAGTCAAATTCTTTTACCTGAGATTAAGCATAGGATATACCATGCATATCTTCAAACTGGGAGAGTGTGAATTTTTAAGTCTAAGACCCTAATGATTAATATAAGAAAACTCTAAGTCTAGGGATTCCTAAAACCAAGTATTAAAGATCTTCTTAAGCCTTGAGTGCATAGTGAAAGTGTCAGAGAATAACACCAATCAATAAGTTAATCTTATTGTGATTTTTTTATTTTAGGAGAGTTAATTAATTCGACTCATTTACACCCTTAGCTTTAAAAAGCATTTTTTAAAACTTTTTGCAAACATTATCATATATGTATAGAGATTTTTCTAACATTTTACAAAGATTTTTCAAAACAAGAACCCTATTTTTCAAACCTAAGTAAAACATTTTTCCAAATAATGTCACATAAATATGTAGGTTTTCAAAATATTTTCTAAATGATTTTTCAAACATGTCAAAATGTATTTTTGCAAATCATGTAAAACATTTTTGAAAATCATGTCAAATGTGTATATAATTTTCAAAACTTATTTTCAAAACATTGTACACAAATCAGTTCAAAAATGTAATATGATACCCAACACAAAGTGATATGAAGCCATATCTCATGCTAAATATAAAAGAATATAGGATAACTGATAATATAATCATAGGTGCATCATGAGTAAAATAATCAATTAGGTGAATACCTGGACTCGGGTCCTCCCTATACTTAAGCTGAGAAATAGCTTAAGTATAAAGATATGAATTTAAAACCAGGTGACCTGAGGGAAACAATCAGGATGACAAAGGATCCCCCCATACTTAGGCTAAAAATATGCCTAAGTATAAAGAATAGGAAGCTCAGTGATGGAGTGATTAATGTTAGCCGAATCTTTAGATGATGAATCTCATGAGATAATAATGGAGCCTAGGGTTTTGGAAGGTTGAAGAGTCAAGCAAGATCAAAACAAACCCGATTATTTCACCAATATAGTGAAATGATAAATATGGTCTAATTATAGTATCGCTTTTATTGTGATAATACAAAATTTGTTTGTATTACGAGCATGTTGAATTATGTTTGGGCTCTATCCTAGGGATACATCTTCACCTCTCAAATGAATGCATATATCTGCAAGTAAAGCAGGGTTTTCTCTCCCAAAAAATAAGGTGAAGTTTAGCTCCATTTTATTTACATCAACTTGCATTAACAGTCCCATTTTTAGAGATTAGGTTATCACTTGTAATAAATCTCTAATCATGCAAATGTAAAATCATGATGTCATGCTCAAGAGAAATACTTAAAGTGTCACCAGCTCTCTCCATGCATGTCCTAGACTGAATATAAACTTTAGTTAAATGCATGAAAGTTGATGGAAATCCACACCTAATCATGTGTCTATTAGCGGGAAGATATTCAATTCAGTTGGGCTAAGTTGAGCGTAGATTACATGTGTCTCATAAATCTTAGAGATGAGTGAATCTCATAAGATGCAGTTAGTGTGCCCTAACTTACAAATCAAGCACTTAGGATAATACATCAAAAATAGCTCTATGAGTCATGTGCCTAGATCCTACATCGAGCACTCAAGTTGAGCCCCACCTTGCATGGGTAAAACAGACTCAACACACACACAAATAATAGAGTTCAAGTCCACAATATTTATAACAAATATGAACAGAATAATCTTCGACTTGTCTTGAAGGCATCTTCTGCGGTACTTCTCAGCAAGAACTCCAACTTGAGTTTCCAGCCTTCATTCTCCACGAGCGTCTTCAATGAATGGGCCCTACCACAGAAGAGAAAATATTAGATATTTTAAAGATTATCAACACATGTATATAATAATGCAGAAAACATCACAAACGAGATTGACCTAGATAAAATAAAAATCAGCTTAACAAAAATATACAACCTAAATAATTATATTAATGAAGTCATATCCCCGGCAATGGTGCCATCTGATGAAGCGCTAAATGCATGTATTAAAATCGATCCGTTGTAGCACGGACGTTTACCTTCTGATACAGAACCGAGAGGAATCTCAATGACAAGGTTCTCGGTTTTAATTTATATCATAGGAAGTCTAGCGTCAAACACAAGGACACGATCCATAATACTATTATTTAAGTGTTGAATATCTATGCTAAGTGATTGATAGATTTTCTAGGTCAACACTGAAATAAAACAATACAGTCAAGCAATGCAGAATAATTCACATTACTAATGCATGTATGGATGCGATGGAATGTGATTTAAAATGTATAACGAATGTTAAAAGGAATGACATAATGAGCATAATGATAAATCATGAACAAATGCAAATATAATCACTAATATGCCTAAAATGATTTGTCAAACTTAAGCACACAATCAAGATTTAATCATGCAATTTAATCCAAGCCAGGTTTTCTTTAAAAGAGATTTAAGCAACTTAATCATATCTAAATAAATTAATAACTCATTATGTGTCAAATCAGAGAATAAATTAAGCCATATAGAAGATAAGGAAACATGGATTAAAACACAATTGAAATTACTCCATTTGGAGATCATATGCTCAAGTTATGCTACAAAGATTCCATAGGCATAAATGTGACAAACATGAATAATAACATAACAAACATGTCCCTGGAAGGAATAAAGTGCAAATATGAAAAATAGATAGTAAAATTTATCAAACACCCACTAGCGGGGATATTTTTGCAATAAAAAATAACCGGTAGGGTAGAAGCGCAAATAACCTGGGCACGCACGTGCGATGCACGTGAGGCCCTAGGCTAGGGTAACTGAATGTGGTTCGGGCCACGTGGAGGCATGTGGTGCTTTTATGTTCTGTTCTGATCGCTCCATGGCTACAGCTTGGCAGTAGTCGACGTGGTCAAATCTTGGTTGTTTATATCGCGCCCAATTTGGCACGATCCAACGACAGTTGTATGTCATTGTTCTTCTTTTTCGCCTTGCGATTCGGTGAAAAGGCGGGGCTCCGATGAGCCCCTTCTTCCTTCGCCGATCTCCTGGAGGCTATCTGATGTTCGTCCTTGATCATTGAAGATTTCACGATAACGCGACGACGTCAGAGATGGCTCGTGGACCCAAGGAAGTTGGAGACGATGAAGAAATGTTTGCGTAGATTCCTCAGATTGGAGCCACTTCAGGAACTCTGGCCATTGAAGGCCTCATCACATGCAACGTTAGAAAAGATATAGTTGAAGCAAGTATGACTTGTTTGCACGCAAAAGTGAGTGATATGAAGGTCCTATGTCAGCAAAGAAGTAAGGACCTGATGGGTTCTTCTTTGTTATTCATGGAGAAGAAAGAAGGGGGTGGATAAGGTTTGGAGGAAGAAGGTTGATGGAGATGACCTCCCGCGTACATCAGTGAAGTACGATGAAGGTTTAAAGATAATTAGTGGAAAGTGATAACGTATATGCATGCAGGAATTAATCGAAGAAATCAAAAACCTGAAATGACTTGAATCTTGAAGATGAAACATGGAGGAGTGTGACTTGGGATGAGGTCATCAAGGACCTCGGGTCTTCGCTTAATTCACTTAGACGTGGTGAAAAGCTCGAACGGTCGTGTTTATGGTCGTGGCATGGCTAGTTCAGCCAAGGGCCTCACCGAAAGTAAGCTCACCATTATCACATGATCAATCTCTGTCTTCCTATTACAAAGAAGAATAGGGATGGCTAGGGTCTTATTCACTCAAGGATGAACAATCGTCGCTAGAGGCAGCGGCAGGTTTTTAAAGGCGAAGAGAGATGGCCATTGATATCCCTCAGGCAGTGGTTTCAACCACCACCACCTAGTGTGGAAGTTAGGGACAGGGGACAATAGGTGGTTGGCGTGGATGAGGGTCCAACGGATTAGCGGTTGGTGATGGAGGTTAGGCTCGAGGGTGATCAACGGTGGAGAGATAATGGTGGGAAGTTACGAGGTTGGTGAGTTTTGCAAAAGAGGAGAAGGGTGGTGTGGGAAGTAGAAGGAGATATCTGGACCGTTGGATTAAGATCCAACGGCCCAGATTTGGGCGTGGTTGGAAGGACGGGATCCCCTTGATCAAAAGTGTCAAGTGTTCCAAAACGAGGCGCTAACAAAAGGCGCGGATGCACAAGTGAAATGATCTGATGGTGTCGGTTCTATGCGGGTGGCGTGAGAAGACTGTGCCACATGGCCCAATCTGGAGTTGCCACATGGCCCAATCAGAATTGAATAAATGAGATAAATCGAAGAATAATAGGAATAAAATAGTTAGAGAATGAATTAGAGAAAACTCAAACATGAAAGTTATAGATCTTGATGAGACCTACGATTTCATGCAGAAATCAAAGAAATTAGAGGTCATTTATACATAGTTTAAATTTAAATACTAATAAAAAAATATAAAACAATTTTCTTTGATTTATCTTTTGCTTATTTTTTGTATTTTTATTAATTTATTTATGCACAATATTACTCTATTTTTTATTTGATTTTTAATAATAAATAAATAAAATATTACACCATAATAGAGTTATATTAATATATAGTAATTAGTATTATTTATATATAACACAGTAATTAGTAATTAGTGTTAATTAGTCAATAAATCTTGTGATTAACTTAAGCAAGAGAGACAAATATAATCAATTAAGCTAATAAATCTGGAATTTATTACTCATGAGTGAGCTCATTTCTTCCAGTTCAGTAGTAAACTTGTATGATCCCTTTGATCCATCGTATTACTCATATACCCTTGTATGCACGATGAATACCCATTCATTCACCTTTATCCTTTCATATGAACTTTAAATACTTAGTAAAGTACAAGTAAATAGCACTAACTTGCTTGAATTAACATCCTAACATTACTCTATAAAAAGTATATAAATACTTCTATTTAAACCCAAAATAAAACAATAAAGAAAATAAAATAAAATAAATAAGGTACCTATGATACTGACTTATCTTGAATCCTGAGACCAAGTCAAATATTGGCTAGGTCAACCAAGAGTAAAGTAGGGGAAGATAATGTGAAATACTATAAAGAAATATCAAGAAAACCCTAGAAAATTAATGAATCTACATTTCATCATCTTTATTCATTTCTTTTAGCTTAAAATCCATTCTTAACACCTATAAAGATCAATAAATTAATGCTTTATTATTTCTTATTCTTTTGTACATATTGTGTAAATATCATTGTTTTTAACCTAAAATAAATAAATAAAGGAAAAAGAAAGAAAAGACTGTATATATGCAATAACATGCTGATTATTACCCCAAGAGAAGGTCAAGACTTGACATGATCGATAAGGAATAAAGTAGGGGGAGATAAGGCCTCTTGTAGAAAAATAAAAGAAAAATAAATTTCATTCATTATTCATCATCTTTTACAAAATTCATCATACACCATTATTTTGTATATAAATATTTTTACTATTTTTTTATCACTCAATAATCTCAAATAAAAATATTTTCTTCTTGTAACTTGTACATAAAAATAAGTTGTATAAAAAATAATCGCAAGAAGAATCATTATACATTGTGTAAATAATCAAACTTTGAAAAAGCCGCAAAGCTAAAATTGTTAGACTCGTATCTTCTTCATAAAAACTCGTAATAAAGCAAACTTACTTTCATTGTACTCTATATAAAATAAACTTCAAAATGACCATGGTTTTATTAAAATCAGAGTTAAGGTGCAAAATATGGCTTTTTTAGAATGTATTATATATTGTGCATGCACTATACTATATATTGTGTGAATATTATGTTTTATTTATTTATTGTATATATTTTTTCATATTATATTTTAAAATACTTGAAAATATTGTATTTTATCCAAATAAAATAAAAATTACAAAATTCAAAATTATCAAAAATAAATTCATTGTATATAGTGTACATATACCACTATGTATATTGTAACTTTATCTATATATTTAACTTAATAAATTAATTTATAAAAAAATAAAAATATATTTAGAATTCTTGTGAAATGTTGTAAATAAATAAAATAATAAATTATATGACTATTTGTAAAATAATTAATTAAAAATTATGTTGTTGTCTATATTGATATAACTACCTATGAATAAAGGTTAATATTTATTTTAACTAGTTTAAATTACTAAAAATCACCTAAATTAAGATTTTTTAATTCTTGACATTTTTTATTTATATAATTTATTTATTTAAATTCATTTACTAATTTAATTTTAATTTATTTACCTTTTTTTTATTATTTTTTTGTCCTGATTCACTTTTGTCCTATTTGGACCGGGCCTCCATTGGTTGGACCCGGGTCAACCTCTCCTCCACCCACATACCCGATTAGCCATTCTTGCCGGAGCTCCTTCTTCTCTTTTTCCCTCTTGATCCGACCATCAACGCATCCCACTTCCTTCATATGTTTTGTCACCCAATTAACCAATAATCTCTCCTGATCATTCGTTTTCCAGATTTTGACTCGGTTTGTGCGCTTCTCCATTTCAATTTTTGTTGCTCGTCACCTGCTATAAAACCCCCTCATATCCATCTTTTTCCCCTGATCAGTTTTTCACCACTTTTGCACCTGAAGTCTATCCTTGGAGATGAGGAGAGGTGACAACAATCCTCACCCATGGCTGGGAGTGTGTGAAAGGGGCTGAAGATCGAGATCTGATCACTTGCCGGAGCTCTACCGATGAGTCTAGTTTGTTGGACATGCGAGCCCACGACGAATCATTATGCAATAAATGTTATTGTGAATATCATTCTCTGATCTTAAATGAAGAGGACTTATTTTTCATAATAGGTCCCTTAATACAATTAGGGTTATGTATCATGTCCATATTAATGATCATACAACTGTTAATTCAATTGTTTAATCAGAGAGGTTGGCGCTTGGATAAATATCTAAAGAGTGAGATTGAGGACTCATCAAGCACTGTCAAATGATTATTAAGAGATGATCTCCAATATGAGAAGGAGATGGAAATCCTTTCTCTAAAGGATGATATTTAACTGACCTCTTGATGTGGGTCCTCTGCATAGGAATAGAGATTCAGAGGTGTTATATAAATTAGCTCAAAGAGTTGACTTAACAAGTTCGAGATAACCAAAGTCCTATGTCATATGTTATCATGATATAGGAACGCATCCTCTGAACGGAAAGATGTGTTACTGCATGTCTGAGTATGTACATTTGGCAGACCAATAGGTTGATGACCTAACCAAGGTCTATGCACCGACACGATAGTGTGCATACAAGGGCATATGAGTAATACAATCTCTCAAAGGGATCATACAGGTTCATTTACAAAACTAGAAGACATGAGTTCACTCATGATATATTAGGAAGAATCAAATTCCATGCGCGATCATCTTGCTTTGGAAGCTTGACTGAATTTGTAGGTTTGATATATGCTTTTGGAAAGTATATGATCAACACCTAGGCATGATATATGCTTTTGGAAAGTATATGATTGATATCGACTCCCAATGATCAAATGAGAAACTTTTGATAAAACCCTGAAGTAGACAGTGTAAAATTGATCTAATACTTCAGGTTTATTCTTGGTCCTCCAGTACGTAGGATGTACAGGTATGGAATATCTGAGGGTGATGATCATAAATGATTGTATAACCATGACGCTTCCATTCTAAGGGAGGGATGAAATGGATTTGGATTTTAGTGACTCCTCTCAATATAGAAGTAAAATGTTCCTGGTCCAAATGTTAGACAGTGATCTGAATGTGATTCATATGCAATGAAAAGATTAGATTTATGGTTTTGATTTAATCAGACATCTATGGGAGGTCCGTAAGATTTGGATATGAGACGTGATCTCAATATCCAAGTCACTATACGTGGAACAATACAATTGCACGTATCCTTATCTCCAAGTATCCGTGGAGAAAGCACATTATCCTTGAAAGAGTTCAAGGATAATTTCACTATTGATATATGTATCTAAGCATTGAAAAATCGATAAGTAAACGTGATTTGATTATCATGAATAATATGAATTTGATTCATATTGTAAGGAGAGTTATCTAAGATAATTAAATGTAGTTTAATTATTAAAGATGTAAATAATGTGAATGTGATTCATATTATTTGGGCACATGAGAATGGAATTCCAAGATGATTAAATGTGATGCAATTATCATAGATATGAATAATGTAGATAGCACTATCCAAATTATTCATGTATATATTATAAATGTAATTTATAATATATTAGAGAGAGCCTATTATAATTTATATATTTTTTGATTAATTATTGATGTGAATTGGATTCACATTAGATAATTAATTGAAAATATAATTTACATTTTTTTGGTTGTGAATGTGATTCACAAATTTCCGATGGCATGATTGCTATGTTCACAAGATAATTATGAATTATTTTTGTGAGATAATTTACAACAAATGTTGTTGTAGTTATTGTGAGATAATGTTGGAATGAGATAATGTAATCTCATTGGAAGGAGATTACCATCCACCAACAAAGGTGGTGGACGGCCACCATCTCCTAATTGGAGTGGGTGGCCATCCCCCTTGTTGTGGATTGGATGATTATCTCCCTCTCAAGTATCTTCAAGGATAATTGATTTAATTGAAATCAATTTATATTGATTATTCAATATATATTTAATTTAAATTAAATTAATTATTGTTGTGATCTTACAACAAAATCATAGCCATTGAAAGAAACACAAATCAATCTCATCCATTGATTTTGTGTTGTCCATGGATTGAGATCCATGGACTCCCAAAATACTATATAAGAAGAAGAACCCCTTGCTCTTCAAGTTAAAAAAACAACAAGAGAATAACACATGCTCTCTCTCTCTCTCTCATTGTGGCTGTCTACCATGGACCCCTAGAGAGAGTCGCTATCACTGCAACATCATCGTTATGCTATCGGATTGTTTGCGCGTGGATTTTCGTCTCCTTCGAAGCGCCTCTCTCGTGAAGAAGACGTCGGATCTCGTGTGACGAGATTATAAGATTTGCCACTTGGATCATTGACATAGATTGCGAGAAGCACGTGTTTCATCAATACGCTCGCACGAGTCTCCTCCATCGAATCGGACTTGAGACAGAAGGTCTCTTCATTTAAGACTCGATCGTAACCATGCTTCAAGAGGTAAACCTAATACTTGTTTGTGGTTTGGATGAAAAGATCTGAGAAGTGTTCTTGGATCATGTGGTTTCATCGTTTGAAAATTTTTAAATTATGCTGCCTCGAGCGACTAGTGTGACTAGTCGCTCCCGATAAAAAATAATGCGATCCTCACACTTCCATGATGCGCTTAAGGATCTTCCCATATCCTTCAAGTGTTATCAGAGCCATAGGTCAGAGGTTTCGGATACGATCCATAAACCTAGGACGACATGGCCACTTTGGGTTTGTGAAATTTTATCGCATTTTGTTCACGCAGCCCTATTTTTTGTGATTTTTTTGCCTTGTTTAAACTTTTTAAACACGAAATTATTACTTGTATTATGTTCCCCATTCAATAAGAAAACCGTGGGATTTGAGTTTGCATGATTTGGAATCTGATTGCTCAAGTTATGATCATTTTAATGAACATGTATCCACTGTTTCGGAGATGATGAATCTTGACATAATCAAATAGTTAATTACGGTTTTGAAACACTTATAAACACATGCAAATCACTTGAGATTTTTTGTAAATCAAATTAACAAATTATAGAAACTTATTATGATTGATTTGGATTTAAATGGATTGAGATACGATAATTTTAGTAAGTGAGGGTCACTGTTGAAAATTACATTCTTAATCAAGAACCTTGTGATTGTCATTTAATCAATTTGTGAAATTAATTGTTATTTCCTGAAATAATTATTGATGATTATTTATGAAATATTTGATGTTGATTATTTCCTTAAATATCATTGTCATAACCAAATATGATAAGATAATTGATCTTGATTACAAACTGGTTACAACAATTCCAGTAAACAATGTTGCTTGAATAGGATTGGAAATTTGTTTAGCAAATTTCCTTATAATATTGATAAAAATGATTTTGATAAATATTATATGGTATAACTTCGGTTGACAGACTGATTATCATCTCAAGTACAAAGTGATCAATTGGCATTATCCTGACCTGAGGCAACTATGGTGTCTAGATGGGCACGTTGGGGTAGCAGGTTGCTCCTGAGCGGTCCGTCCTATTCTCGTCGGTACTGGCCATGACATCGGGTAAGGAAGAGATAATGTTTGAAGGGATCATAATGTATTTTTCTGATTATTAAAATTCGAATAACACTTATTTGAGATAATATCATATTTCAAGTAACAACAAAGAATGTGTGTTGGATATTAATTGAATCATTGATTTAATGTGATTAGATTAATTAGAATTCAATTAAAATACTTTATTATGAATAGAGTTGTATTTCCCTTGGAAAAATTAATCATAATGAATATGATTCATAATGATTAATTAGAATTCGAACGTGATATGGAGGATCACATAAGTGACATCCATGGTCTCTCGTCAAGGCGAAGGGTTCTGTCGCCAGGGATTGTATGTAGGAGACGTATGTTCGAAGTGACAGCTCCTGCATAAATGCACATTTGGATAGAGATCTTTGCTTCTTGAAAGAGTAAGGCCGTATGTGTAGTGATCTCAATTTCGAGTTCTCATATTATTGGTGCGATATTAGATTGCTCATAGCGAGTGTTATTTATGTTGGCGGTTGGTTCAATTAATGACTGGTCAACATCACCTTAGGGGTGTTGGACCCAAATGTTAAAGACCGAATTGGGACATGTTGGACTTGCAAGACGGAATGTGTTCCCTCTTATTTTTATCTGAGTTATAGGTTCTCATATTATTGGGATGTAACAAAGATAAGAAAGGAGATCTCAGATCTTGTTTGAGATATAATGGTAAGTATATGTCTTACATTGAAAGTGATTTAAGGAATGAACTTTCAATGTTGATAAGGTAAGACGACTTTGATATAAAAATTCCTAAATCAAATTAAAATATTTATTTATTTATATTTATGAAAATTATCTTATTTTAGATAATCCTCATTAAACCCACTCAATACTATACTCAATAATGACCAGTAATTTATCATGGATTGGATCCATGATCAAGATATTGTACTTGGAGTTGGACACATAATGTATGTGGTTGCAATGTGCAAGTTTCCGCATAATAATGAGGAATGACAATTAAATAGATAATAGGACTACAACCCTAGGGTTTGTATGTCTCTATAGTCTTGATCTCTCATCGAATGTACTTTGGAAGTTACATGCCAATGATGATCGTAATTGTCAAATAATCCTTATAAAATCTGAGAAGATGTTCTAACATACATATGTGCTCTCAACATTTATTCATGAATGACATGATTCACTGCATTATGAAGAATGGTTGCTCGATAAGAGATGATGTACTTAAAATGTTTGAGTACCTACCTGAACCAAAATTATTTAGAGTTTAGATGGATGTAGATATGATGAGTGTCATCATTCTACTGTTTATACTCAAGTCATTCATGAATCTTCATAATATTCATATTGTATGAATTAAATGAAGTGTGTATAAATGTTGAAATACTCTTATATTGAAATCTTTTGAATTCAACATAAGAGATCCTTTGTCTTAAGCAATGGTTGTTTATAGATGAAGGGAGCGCAGTGGAAGCATGGGTATGACCCAAGCAAGAAGGAAAGTCAAAGAGTTGACTGTACTTCTGTTTCCATACATATGACATCCAAATAGTTGGATAAATGCCAATACTGCAATAAACCGATGATGTACTGATAGTGTGATTATCTTGAATATCTAGATCCTTAGAGAAGGATTCGGATAGTGCGTCCGAATAATCTACATTTGATCATTGAAATTGACTTGCTTATTAGATAAGATCAAAGTCTAATAATTCTTCTACTAACACTTGCAATTGGTTGCATATGTTTTAGAAGACTGGAAAATTTGATCTTAACGTTTAATAGTCATCCACATGGATATTGATACAATTGTTGCAACAATCTCTATTGGATATATAGACTTCATATTTCAGTAGGAGAGCCCTTAGTCTTAGAGAATGTCTCTATGACTTAGATATTAGGATACACTCATTGTTTATTTTGGAAATAAACATGAATTCTGAGATAGACCTATCATAAAGCATTATGATGGATATATTTAAGATAGTAATTTAACATCTAGAGGATTCTACTAAATTAGAAAATAAATAATGGTTTATTAACATTTCTAATGCTGAAAATTAAAGCTTACAAAATCAATAATAAGATGAAGATCATTTGACATTAATATGGCATCAAGCCTTGGACATATGTCTATTGATGAGATCAACAAACTAGTAAGAGATAAAGCTTTAGAATGTCTGAATTTCAGATCTTACATACTTGAAGTAGAAAATGTCCAATGCACCCTTCTCTGGGAATGGTTTAAGATGTCAAGGTATTCAAGATCTCATATATATATATTGATGTATGTGGATCATCGGTATCATAATAAACATTGATGATATGTGATAATGATTATTTGTGATACGAGATTTCTTCCCTTCACCTTAGAAACCTTTGAAATGTTAAAAGATTTCAAAATTTTGGTTTAGAATCAAAACTTGAAGGAAGACGAAATGAATTTGATCTAACTTAGGTAGCAAGTTCCTATTAGATGAGTTCAAGAAATACCTTTTGGAGAAAGGAATATCATTCCTATCTCACTCCTCCTAATACATCTAAACGCAATAGAGTTTTAGGGAGATACAATTGGATCATGTGTGACATGATTTGATCAATGATGGATTTTAGCATAATTATCTCTTAAATTCCAAGGTATATATGTAGTAGAGACTACAATGTATATCCTTAATAAGATTCCATGCAAATCCAAAGCTGGACATCCTCATAAGCTATGGTTTGGAAACTGGCCTTGTGTTGGACACTTGAGAATTTAGGATTGCTTGGTCCATAACTTTTCATGGATGCAAGTAAGATGGAATATAGCACCAGAGAGTGTTGCTTCATTAGGAAAATAAAGGATGGTATTGGATACCTACTTTATGACCTTGAGATTCTTAAAAGATTTCGTCTCTAAGGATATGATTCTTAGAGGATGACTCTCTTGAGAATCAAGATGAAAAATGAAGCGAAGGAACTCATTAAATCTTGAGAATATAATGAGACTCCTAAAATAGGGAACTAAAAAGGACGATTAAAGATGAAACACTACTACCTCTTCAAATGAGTTTGAGGATGTATTCCATGTGCCATTTAAGTCTAACAATGATCTGACTTCATGTGATGAAGCTTTTTAGGATCATGACATGGAAATATGGATGTTAGAAATAATGTCTAAAGTAGACTTCATATACAAGTGTTGTATATGGACCCTCAAGGATCCACCTATAAGGGTAAGACCCGTTAGGTGTAAATGGATCTTCAAGAGAAAGAGAGAACCTGATGAGAAGGTAGAGACCTTCAAAGCATGGTTTGTATCCACAAGATACATATCGAAGAGAAGACATCGCTTGCGATGAGACTTGCTCTTCAGTGACCATGATTGAATCCATCAGAATATTGCTATCTATAGCTACACAACTTGACGTAGACATCTTCAAGATGGAAGTCAATATTGCATTCCTCTATGAATACCTCTTTGAGGATATTCACATGAAGTAGCCCCAAGGCTTTATGGTTGAGGAAAGCAAGGTGTGCAAGCTGAAGAAACTCCATCTATGAACTCAAATAAGCTTCTTGTAGTTGGAACATCATATTTGATGAAATTATAAATGTTATGATTTCAGATAAAATCTTGATGAACCGTGTGAAGCTTAGTGGGAGTCCCATTGTGTTCATCATGCTAAATATGGATAATATTCTTATCATTTGGAATAATATAAGGATAATAATAAGTGTTTTATAATCTGGGTATTCCATACCTTGAGATATGATCTCAAGGATACCTCTTAGATCTTAGTTCTGAAGTTGTTCTGAAGCAAAGAGAAGAGGATATTGGGACCATCATATTAAGTGATACACCTTGGACATGTTCCATTTTCTGGAAAATTCCAAGAAAGGCTTCTTTCCCTTAAGATATGGTACTGACCTATCTGAAAGGATAGCACCTCAAAGAGTAGAGGATGTGAATACTAAAGCTATATTCCCTAGTGTATAAGTTTTGGGAAGCTCGGTGTATGCTAGCTATGTACAAAAGCCAGATGTCTACCATGCAGTGGGAGTAGTAAACTATTACTAATCCTACTATGGAGATAAAACACTTTGATTGCAGTAATAACAATATCTTCAAAGATGAAAAGTTTTTTTGAGATAGTGATCTTTAAGTCTTATCATCAAGCGCTTAAGACTTTATAGATAGTGATCTAAAAGGTCTTAATTGCAGATACCTTACGAGATAGATATCTCCCAGAATAAGGGTATTCTGATAAGGATAATAGAAATTTCATATTGGTTATAACGATTATTGAGATGTGGTGTTAAGGACACTATAACTGACGACATTGAGTATTGGTTGCATAAGATGCAACATTTGTATTGGATGCGAGCATTGTTGGTAGGATATATGCAAGTGTCGTAAAAGGACTTGGCATAGTCTCTTGGGAACAGAGTGACTGATCAGCTTACATGGTTTTTTTTCTAAATATCTTATGATTGTCACATGAGTATGAGTTTAAAAACTAGCACATTAATGGCTCTTTGGGCTAGTGAGAGATTGTTGGACATGCGAGCCCACAGCGAGCCAGTATGCAATAAATGTTATAATGAATATCATTCCCAGATCTGAAATGAAGAATAATTAATTTGCATAATAGGTCCCTTAGTACAAGTAGTATTATGTACCATGTCCATCTTAATGATCATACAGTTGTTGATTCAATTGTTGAATCATAGAGGTTGGTGCTTGGATGAATATCTAAAGAGTTAGATTGATGATTCATCAAGAACTGTCAAATGATTATTAAGAGATAATCTCCAGCCTGAGAAAGAGATGGAAATCCTTTCTCTAAAGGTTGATATCTAACTGACCTCTTGATGTAGGTTCTCTACATAGGAATAGAGATTCAGAGGTGCTAGATAAGTTAGGTCAAAGAGTTGACTTAACAAGATCGAGATAACCAAAGCCTTATGTTGTATGCTGTCACGATATAAGCATGCATCATCTGACCGGAGACAGATGTGTTACTATATGTCTGAGTATGTATATTTGGCAGATCAATAGGTTGATGACCTAATCAAGGTCTATACATCGACGCACTGGTGTACATACAAGGGCATATGAGTAATACGATCTCTCAAAGGAATCATACAGGTTTATTTACTCAATCAAAAGGCATGAACTCACTCATGAGATATTGGGAAGAATCAAATTTCCTGCATGGTCGTCTCGCTTTGGAAGCTTGACTGAATTTGTAGGTTTGATATATGATTTTGGAAAGTAGATGATCAACATCTAGGTATGATATTATGTTTTTGGAAAGTATACGATCGACACCACTCGCAATGATCAAATGAGAACATTATGATAAAACCCTAAAGTAGACGGTGTAAAATTGATCTAATACTTCGAGTTTATTCTTGGTCTTCCAGTATGTAGGATGTACAGGTATTAGGAAAACATGAGGATGGTGTGATCATAAACAATTGTATAACCATGACACTTCCATTCCTAGTGAGTGATGAAATGGGTTTGGATTTTAGTGAATACTCTCAATAGAGAAGTAGTCTGGTCTTGGTCCAAATGTTGGACAGTGATCTGAATGCGATTCAGATGCAATGAAAAGATTAGATTTATGGTTTTGATTTAATCAAATATCTATGGAGGTTCGCAAGATATGGATTTGAGATTTGATCTCAATATCCAAGTCACTATACGTGGAACAAAATAGTCTCCATGTCCTTATCTCCAAGTATTCGTGGAAAAAGCGCATTATCCATGAAAGAGTTCAAGGATAATTTCACTATAGATATATGTATATGAGCATTGAGAAATTTGATAGTTAAATGTGATTTCATTATCATGAATAATATGAATTCCATTCATATAATAAGGAGTGTTATCTAAGATAATTAAATTTGATTTACTTATCAAGGATGTGAATAATGTGAATGTGATTCATATTATTTGGGCACATGAGAATGGAGATCCAAGATGATTAAATGTGAATCAATTAACATGGATATGAATAATGTAGATATCACTATCCAAATTATTCATATATATATTATAAATGTGATTTATAATATATTAGAGAGAGCCTATTGTAATTTATATATTTGTTGATTAATTATTTATGTGAATTGGATTCACATTAGATAATTAATTGAAAATATAATTTACATTTTATTTTGGATTGTGAATGTGATTCACAATTTTCTAATGGCATGATTACTATGTTCGCAAGATAATTATGAATTATTTTTGTGAGATAATTTACAACAATTGTTGTTGTAATTATTGTGAGATAATGTTAGAATGAGATAATGTAATCTCATTGGAAGGAGATTATCATCCACCAACAAAGGTGGTGGACGACCACCATCTCCTAATTGGAGTGGGTGGTCGTCCCCCCTTGTTGTGGATTGGATGATTATCTCCTTCTCAATTATCTCCAAGGATAATTGATTTAACTGAAATTAATTAATATTGATCTTTCAATATTTAATTTAAATTAAATTAAACTAATTGTTCTTGTGTTTTTACCACAAAATTATAGCCATTGAAAGAAATGCAAACCAATCTCATCCATTGATTTTGTGTTGTCCATGGATTGAGATCCATGGACTCCCAAAATACTATATAAGAAGAGGCACCCCTTGCTCTTCAAGTTACAACAACAAGAGAACAACACATGTTCTCTCTCTCATTGTGGCCATCCACCATGGAACCCTAGAGAGAGTCGCCATCGTCGCAGCATCGTCGTTACGTTGTCGGATTGTTTGCTCGTGCATCTCCATCTCCTTTTGTGTGCATCGCTCGTGAAGAAGACACCAGATCTCATATGACAAGATCAGGAGATTCGCTAGTTGGATCATCAACATGGATTGCGAGAAGCACGCATTTCATCAATGCGCTCGCAAGCATCTCCTCCGTCGGATCGAACTTGAGACAGGAGGTCTCTTCGTTTAGAGACTCGATCGCAACCACGCTTCAAGAGGTAAACCTAATACTAGTTTGTGATTTGTATGAAACGATCCGAGAAGTGTTCTTGGATCATGTGGTTTCGTCATTTAAATTTTTTTAAATTCTGCTGCCTCGAGCGACTAGTACGACTTGTCGCTCCCGATCGCAAATGATGAGATACTCACGCTTCAGTGATGCGCCTAAAGATCTTCCCATATCCTTCATATTTTATACTTCTTACACAATAGATCGAGGCGATCATCTTCTATCCTACATCATAGGTAATTTTAGTTTAGATTTCCCTTCAAATTCGCATTTAATTTCACTTTGAATTCAGGTATTTAGCTTAGATTTGATAATCTTCTCTTGAGCTCCAATCTGCACGATCGGAGCTCCCCAATCATCTTCACGTTCATCTAACCCAACCTTCACATTTGCCTCACCTTCTTCGCCCTTCTTCCATACCTAATTCCCCCCAGATCGATCCAGATCTGGGAATTTGTCTCCATTCCGATCGCCTTTATCGGATATGTTATCCGCTCACTTTCTTTGTGGTCTAGCACATAATAACGTGGCTCGAGCTGCCATCTCCGAGCAAACAACCTATCTGCAGGTTCTGGAGTGCTTTGGAGCAGGAGATCGAGATGTGGAGGATATTGAAAAGCTGCAACCTCCCAATGCTCCAGATCAAAGATCGAACGACATCAACCCCTCAGAGCACATCCAATAGAAGGAGGAAGATGGCAGGAACGTGAATCGACCTTCAAGCAGTGAATCGAGTGGCGATCGACTGAGATTTAGTCGATCGAAACTCATTAGAGAAGCCCTTCTCCGTCTTTCTTCCATCACCTCCCAGAGATGTTCGATTAGGAACACATCTGCCAGATTGCATCACATTCGTGGAAAAAACCCCAAAGATGCGACATGGATCGAATCTCCAGATCAGATCCAAGTCATCCACGTGCATATATCTATATCCGTCCAATCAGAGTTACAGCTGCATCGCCACCGTTTGATATGCCACGTGTATTAGTGGTACATTTGCACTCCAGTCCCTGCCATTTTTATATTTTCTAAATAATGCCTTGGTTGGACACCTGTCATGTTGTGCATGATTGTATAATTACGTTGTTTGCCCTATTAACTATTTTATTTGCATTTCAGTCCTATTCGATTTAATAAACATTTTATTGTGTGTTACATAAATAATCATGCAGTTCTTAATTTATTGCCTGATTGGTTTACTAAATAAGTTTTGTTTGCAGATATACCCATGTGCGTCGGCCTTTTATTTGATTGTTAATTTGGATTATTAAATTTATAATCAACTCCAAAAATTATCTAAAAATCACCATTACCTCTTGCTTGGTAGCTTTATCATCAGTAACTTTTGTTTAAATTTTATTTAGTTTTATTATTTTTAAATATTCAAAAACACTTTGTTTTATTCTTTTTTATAGAAAATAACATTAAAAATATAAAAAATGTTTGGAAAATCCTGAAAAAAATATTTTGTGTTCATTTATATTAGTTTTAATTTTTATACAAATTTCATCTTTAAATTCCCTACAAAAACCAAAAAATCAAATCACTAAAAACACATAAACATTCATATAAAATTATAGAAAATCCAAAAAATACATAAAATACATCTTTTAGAAAATGTACTATTTTTTGTATAGATTTTACATCTTTTTGACTTTATTTAATATTTCACAATCACAAAAACATTAGTTATATTTTCTGTTTGTTGTTTTTACTGTTTTAACTTTTTTAAAATCCTTAAAAAAACTAAAAATACTATGAAAATCATAAAATAGTATAAAATTATCAAAAACCCAAAAAGAATTTTATTTGAATTTTTTGTATATTTTTGTTTTGTTTTAAAAATACAAAATTTGCCTTCTTTAATTTTCTTTTTGTTTTTTTAACTTGTTTTGTTTTCTTTTATTTTAAAAATCCAATAACATTTGCAAAATTTAAAAATCACTAAAAAATACATAATCATAAAACCAGTATATATATATATATATATTTAAAATCCATAAAAATAAAAAATTTAAAAAATCTCCAAAAATCAAGAGAAGTTTGCTTTGAGTTTCCCTCTTTTATTTCATTGTTTTGTCATTTATTTAAATAATCCTCGGGATTTATTGTTGCCTCCCTAGTTTTGATCATTTACTATACAAGTAAATTAAATAGCAAGTTCATTTCTTTGATTACATTCCTTTTTGATTGTTGGCTTGTGAATAAAAATCAAATTAATTTTTGTTGATACTTTCATTGGGTTGTGATGACACTTGTGCATATTTTCCACATTTAATTCTCTCAACAATTAAAAACCCATTGAATTCCCTTTTCCAACAAATGATGATGTTGTCGGGGAGGCATGGTGAGGTTAGCTTGGTTCTTCTCCTTTTAGCCTACTATTCTTGGATTTTGTATATAGTTGCTTTTTTCTTTTATTTTTATTTATATTCCTGTCACTCGTTTCTTTATTTTCTATCTTTTTTTTCAATTATTTGTTCATTTTATTTTTTGTCTATATTTATGTTTATACATATTTTCTCTTGTTTGTATTCTTGTCTCTTATTTTCTGTCATTTATTTGTCTATATTTTTTATATATCATTGTTGTGGATTTGCATTTTACTGAGGAGTGAGCACTCATATTGAATACCACGTGCTGTGAGGGAGCTTACACAATGCTCTCTGATTTGTTGGACATCGAAAGCTCCCCAAGATCCGGTTTTGAAATTCATTTGAGATCATTTATTCGTGTTCTTCTCATTTTTCTTCCTATCCACCTCTGTGTTATGTGTTTGTTTGTCTATATTTTCTTCTTTTATTTTTCTTTTATTTGCTCATATATTTTCATAATCAGTTATCTAACACACTTCTTGTTTCTCTCTTTCTTGCGAGGGCCCAACAAGCAAGGGTGTCATTCCTAGGAGAGCTGATGCACCCAAGCGAAGCAGAGGCATCTCCTTTCTTCATCAAGCAGCAGGAAAGCATAGGAGAGGAGCAGGAGATTTGGAGGACCACTTGAGCATATCTTTTTTGTTTTATGTTTAGTCTTTATTTTCCATTTATTTTTGTAATTAATTTGTAATAATTTTCGGAGCTTGCTCTTTTTCTTTTTTTATTTGGACATAAGACTCTCTTGTAGATTGTAGGATCTTTTTCACCAAGTGTCGGTGCACTTGGGGGATCTCACCGGATTTTGTTTTCTTTCCTTTATTTTTATTTGTTTTCTTGTAGTTTTTTATGCATGAACCCTTAGAAGTAGGATCTATTATCTTAGATGAGCCAGGTAACCAACTAGGTCCACATTCCTTAATAAGAATATATGTTCCTATAGTTTAGATCATAGGATTGGACTAGTCAAATAATTGGTTCTTGCCCGCTAATAGAAGTTACTGCTTAGGATGTTTCTCTTGCATCATTTAGGTTAGTTTATTTTCTTGTCTTTATTTTTATGTGAGTATCATTTTGCATGTAGACTGTTGGAGCAAGGTACGTATTTCTTTACTAGTACACGCATAATTGATTTCCATCGCATCAGCTTTTCTGACTTCCTCTCTTGATTTTCTCACTTAGGAAATAAAGGAATTGGAAAAATTGTTAGATCGTTTATTTGAAAAAGATTCAATAAAAATGATAATCAAATTAAAAGGGACTACTACATCTACTTGACCTAAAACAAAACGTAATTGACATATCATTCATTGCTTTTGGGAGAGTAACCCCCTCATTTTTTGGAGGTACTTACCTCCAGATAGAGTGGATGAGGACGTAGTTGTAAGGATAGAGCCCAAATCCCTGGACTTATTCCCTATGCTCATGTACATATCTCTGTGGTGTACGATTAGGATGCAAGCACTTGCCTAAGACATTAGAAAATTATTTTGGTGTACTCATCTTCTTATCTCCATTTAGGCATGATATTGAACCCGACAGCCCAGGCCGATGGTTCCGTTAATTGAGGAGGTTTAAGGACGTACACTGGGCAATAGAAGCGACTCACCCTGTGTGTTTGGTAGTAAGCAACTTTGTGTAGATTCACTAAACTAAAATTGAAAACGTAATTGATTGAACTTTCACGGTCTTCACTTGTGTTCAGTTGGTGACTCGAGGGTTTGTATTGGGTTTGATTGCTAGTGTTATAGATCCCTCTATACACTCTGCACCTTCACTTTATTTTCTTCGTCTTGTTTATCCTCGTGATCTTGCATCTTGCCTTTTGACTATCGAAGATGTCAAATTGGAGTATTTTATGCTCGGACTTCACGAGATTATCTTTATAAACTCCACTCCATTCTTTTTCACTGATTCGAGATGACTATCTTCTCGAATTCACTTCTTTTTTTATATCTTTGTTTCTTTCACCAATAAATCCCTTATTCGAGATTGACTCTAATCTCGAATTATCAGTTGAGACTTCTGATTTTCCGAGGACTAATCAAGTGTGTTGCACCTTTACAAAGATCGATTTGGATTCAGAGGACTCAATGGCACCACCTAAGGGAAAGGGTCTAGTTAATAAGCAGCATGAGATCAACAGTACGATGTTGGTATCCATTCAGGCCATCCAAGCCTAGCTTACTAAGCAGGCCAACATCCAGGCTAGTCTTCGTGACATGATCTTAGAGCTGAGACATATTTGAGGAGAGAGGAGGGAAGATGATGGACAATATAGAGGAGGTAGGAATGAGGGAGACGGTCATGAGCAGCCAAGAGTGGAGCTGAAGCCCGCGCTAAGATATGCTTATAACTCAAGCATCATATGCTATGACATGGATATAAATTCATGTGGTTCATGGGCATTTCGAGCTGAAGCCCACTATTCTTCATTTGCTCCCGATATCCCATGGACATATTCAAGAGGAGCTTTATGTTCACCTCCAGCAGTTTGAACGCATTTCTAGCACTATTCACTACCTTAACATTCTATTAGAGGTAGTGAAGATGATTGCCTTCCCGTTCAGTCTCATGGACAAGGCCCTTTATTGGATAAATCATTTGGGAAAGGTCGTCACATCTTGGGAGGAGTTGAGATCTGCTTCTCTTAGCAAGTATTATCTACTTGGATGCCTCAATCAGATGAGATCATTGATAGCTAACTTCTATAGTTATCCCATGAACCTATTCACGAGGTGTGGGAAAGATTCAAAGATTTGATGGAGAAGTGCCCCCATCATGATATTCCAAAGACGAGCTTAGTACAGAACTTCTTTGGGGGGTTAAGCTTAGAGAACCGAAGATTGGTGGATGCTGCTTGTGGGGTTTCACACTTCAACAAGGATGAGAATGTCTTATATCATATTTTTGAGGAGATAGCAGAGAGTTCTACAACTCTTTCTTCTTCCGTGATTTCCAGAAGCATCCGACTCCTTCTGTTTCAACACCTCACAAGGTCGTCAACATGATAGCATCTCATGATGTGGATAGGGTGGACAGCGTCGATCTGACAATCATTGGGAATCACCTATACAAAGTTGACATAATAGAGAAGCGATCACAAGAGCTAGAGAAATTACAAGTGATCGAACATAGGATGAAGCAATTGGACAAGCTAGATGAGATCACCTGTCATTTGGAGCTTCTAGTCAATACCATCAGCTCATTCCATAGTCAGAGTATCACATCTAATACACCTGCAGTGGAACAACTAAGTTCGTCTACCACTTCAGCACCGCATAGTACTGGAGGTCCTTCTACCATCCAGCATGTGTACTACGTGCAGATGCTGGATCATGTCCCACAATAGTCTCCTTAGTCATGTGTTGTGCCATACTACCTGAGGTACCATTTCATTCTTGAGCAGTTCTCTCCACCTCCACCTCATATCCAAGAGATGAACGGTATTTGGTTTGACCATGAGTGCATGTAGACCAATCCATTAGGGCAGTGTCAATTGAGTTCCTAGTGGAGTCAGAGTCCAGCTCACTATCATCAGGGAGGGAGACCACCTCTCCAGCACTAGCCGATTTCAAAGCCTCGCCAGTTTTTGTCTCCACCATACTTCTAGACTTGGAGACATGGATACCAGCAACCGATGTAGCTTGTATACCCTCACCAGTCATATCAGCAGCAACCTGCATCTTCTGGATAGTTTTACTCGCATCCTCCTCCTCCTTATTATCAGCAGTAGTATTCTGGATACCAACCTCCATAGTATGAAATCGACAGCCTATTGTTGAGCACCTAAGGTACCTTCAGTGAACCCAGCTCTCGATCAGCTTGCCTTGCTGATAAAGAATATGACCGATTTGACTCATAGGCTTGATGACCTGACCACGACAAAGACTCTTATTCCAGCCCAAGTCAAAGCCAATCCCAACAACTTTAGATGAGAGGAGCATGTAGCCCATGATCCATTCACCCCTGAGATAGGTATGGCATTTGATTTTACATGTTTATCTAATTCCATTTCTCTCAGGAGCGATAGGAGATTGTAGCCACCCATACAACCTGAGTTGGGATTGGGGGATCGAGCAGTTGAGAGAGCTACATCGACACCATCTTCATCATTAGATGAGCAACGATCCAGAGTTGCAGTTCCACATCTTGGAGGATCATCATCTTGACCTTCTTCTTCACCACCACCACCATTCAGAGAATAAAACAAGATGTAGTGCCAAGTCAGCTTCGAGGAAGAACATACCCGTCGTGGAGTCTTCTTCAGCATCAGTAAACAGAGCAACCAATATTATTTTCCCTTTTATTTCTACATCTGTATTGGTTGATATTGTACAGCCTGTTTCTGATCATCCATTTGTACATGTTGATTCTGATATGAATAAGAGAAATGAGCAATTTGATGTTTCTTCAGATTATGTCCCATTCCCATCAACATTGAAGAAAATTCCAAAAAATCAAAATAGCCCTATCTGATCCTGGAGTGGTAGATATCTTACAGAACAACTTTTAGAGATGTCGCTCCTTAAAGCCATGGAGTACATGCTTGCAGTTAAAAATGGAATGAAAGAAGCATGTACTAGAAGCGTCAGCCCAAGCAGAACATACACTAGAGAACAGAGAAGCGCATATTGAACATGACTACAGTTCACACCATTAGCAACCTCTCACCAAAAAAGAAAGATAAGGGAGCACTTCACATCAGTTGTTTGATATTTGATCAGGAATTCAATCATACTCTTCTTGATAGCAGATCCTCGATCAATCTGATGCCATCCTTGCTACTCACTGAGTTTGGGTTGGGGCCTCTTAGATCGACCAAGATGATCCTTTAGTTTGCTGATAGATCTATCAAGAGGCCAAGGGGCATTCTAAAGGATGTTATTGTAATAGTGCAAGGCATGAGCTTCCCATTTGATTTTGTTGTCATGGATATGGACACATCTGCATCGTTACTTCATACCCTGATCATACTTGGTTGGTCGTTCCTTTGAATGGCTGAAGCAGTAGTTGATTATGGTACTGAAGAGATCACCTTTCACTCCCACAGTGATAAGGTGAAGATTGAGATGATTCCAGATCCGAGGCCATCACGGCCACCAGCAGCAAATGCGAGAGAGACATCACCAAACTCTAAGGACTATGATTTTTTAGCTGAGATATGATACATTGATTTGTTCACTGATTTCATGGATACCCAGGAGTTCCTTTGTTAGAAGGAACCCCCAGAAGGCACAGCCACCTTTATCTCCCTTGTTGATGATTCAAAGTCGTTAGCTGATGGACAGTTTGAGTTGTTTATTGAGGATCGGTCTGAGTTACTTTTGGAGGTACTGTTTGAGATTCCTGATACACATTATTATGAGATTACTATTGAGACAGCTCCTATTGAGGTATATGAGCCACATACATATTTTCCTGAGATACATGCTGATGAAATACTTTCTACTGAGATTAGTCTTGAGATATCTAAGCCATTCATTGATGAGTTTTCTGATATTTTTGAGTGATCTGATGAGCCATTCCTGTCTGAGAAGAGAACATTCCTTGCAAATCTATCTGATACACTACTTGTTGAGCCTATAATAGCCACGGTGGGCATTTCACACAGTACATATCATTTACCTTCTACTAGTGCAGTTGCAGAGGTTGTTGTAGAGCCGATTCAGGCACCACCTGAGCTTAAAGTTCTACCCTCACCTCTGAAGTATGCCTTCCTTGCGGATGCCCCCTAGATGTTCCTGGTCATTGTCAGTTTGCAATTGACCGACAGCTAGGAATCTTGCGTGCTAGAAGTTCTTGAGAGAAACTGCAATGCTATTAGCTAGAGTATTTCGGATCTTCGTAGGATTAGTCCAACTTTGTGCTCACATCACATCTACTTAGAGGATGACAGCAGGCCAACCCGAGAGTTTCGGTGTCGTCTGAATCCTAATCTTCGAGATGTTGTCGTGAAAGAGATCAGGAAAAGGTGTGATGATGGTTTCATTTACCCCAATTCCAAGTGGGTCAGTCTGTTGCATGTGGTTCCAAAGAAATTTGATATTACTATCATGACGAATGACCATGGTGAGGAGATTCTGACTCGTGTACCCACTTCATGGCGTGTCTATGTAGATTATCGGTACCTGAATTCAGTGAGCAAGAAAGATCACTTTCCACTGCTCTCTATTGAGCATATTATTGAGAGGTTGGCATGGAAGGAGTTCTTTTATTTCTTGGATGGGTACTTGGGATATAACCAGTTAGCATTCTCTCCTGAAGATCAGGAGAAGACTACTTTTACTTGTTTGTTTGGCACCTACGCCTTTAGACGGATATCCTTTGGATTATGTAATGCTCTCGCTACATTTTAGAGATGTATGTTGGTTGTTTTTTCCGACATGGTAGGTAGTTTTTCAGAGGCCTTCATGGACAATTTCTCAGTCTATAGGGATAGTTTCGACTCATGTCTTAATCATTTAGACCGAGAACTTCAGAGATGTTGTGAGGTAAACTTAATGTTCTCGTGAGAGAAGAGTCACTTTATGGTGACTAATGGGATTGTATTAGGCCACATCATCTACAAATAAGGTATGGAGGTTGAGCTAGCTAATATTGATGTGATCTCCAAGTTAGAGACATCGCAGAGTTTGAAGCAGTTGAGGTCTTTTCTTGGTCACGTTGGATTTTATATGCAATTCACCAATGACTTTAGCAAGATTGTCAGGCCTTTGACTAAGCTTTGTGTAAGGAGAGTAAGTTTATTGTTGATGAGAACGTCCTCCTTGCCTTTCATCAGATGAAATATATGGTTACTAGCACACATGTCCATCGGCCACCTGATTGGTCTCTTCCATTTGAGATCATAACGGGTGCATCAGATTTTGTAGTTCGAGTTGTTTTAGTGCAGAGATGGGATGCGGTGCCATTTGCCATACACTATGCTAGCAAGACTTTGGATGAGGCACGACGCAACTACACAGTTACAGAGAAGAAGATGTTAGCAGTAGTATTTGTGTTAGAGAAGTTTTGCTTCCACCTTTTGGGTTTACATGTGATTATTTACATGGATCATACTACCATATAATACTTACATGCCGAGAATGATGCCAAACCATGCCTTATCAGATTGATCCTTTCTCTCCAAGAGTTTGATTTAGATATTTGAGACAAACCTGGAGTGGAAAATATTGTGGGAGATCAACTTTCTCGGATATTACATGTAGAGTCCCCTAAGCAGTTACTACTTCCTATTTCAGAGACCTTTCTAGATGAGGCTATTTTGTTTGTTGTCTCACTCCCATGGTATGTTGATACTATGAACTATTTTGTCTCTAAGAAAGTTCCACAAGATTGGTCTAAGCTTAAGATAGACAGATTCCTGTCAGAGATTCATTTTTACAAGTGGGAAAATCCGTACATATTTCATGAGGTGCAGATTGTGTCTAGAGGAAGTGCATTCCTTAGGAGGGATACACCAGTGTGCTTGAGCATTGTCATAGACTAAAGGCTAGTGGGCATCATTTGAGGAAGCGCACTGCAATGAAGGTACTTTAGTGGGGCCTATGGTGGCCAACTCTATTTAAGGATGCTACAGATTATGTTCGAGGTTGTACTGATTACCAGAGAATGAGAGGAACCGTCGGTTCCAAAGATACCATGACCTTGAGATATATCCAGATTTTTTATATTTTTTGTGCTTGGGACATAGATTTCATGGGCATGTTCCCTATCAATCAGGGATTTTATACATCATGCTTGCTTATTATGTTAGTTGTTGGGTGGAGGCGATCCCCACTCAAGTCGTTGATAGTCTTACAGGTTGCTTTTTTCTCAATGATAATATTATTGTGTGATTCAGGATACTCAAGATACTCATTTCAAATGGGTGAAGCCATTTTATCAATCGAGATGATAGAAAGCTTGTGAAGGAGTACGACATTAAGCATAAAGTCATGTCTCCTTACCACCCACAGATTAACGACTTGGTTGATATTTCGAATAGGGAGATCAATACAATACTTTAGAAACTTGTATGTCTAAATGGGAAGAACGGGCCCCAGATTCTTGACTCAGTTCTATGGGCTTATCTGACGGCGTACAAATCTCCATTGGGCATGTCTCCCTATAGATTAGTTTATGGAAAGCCTTGCCACTTGCTAGTTGAGTGATTCACAAATCTTTATGGGCACTATGAAGGATTATGAACGTGCGGATCGTATCGTATACGATCGAGAGCGACTAGTCACACTAGTTGCTCGGTGCAGCGGAATATAAAATTTTTTCTATGATGAAATCACATGATCCAAGAACATAATTTGGATCGTTTCATTTAACCACATAAAAGATATAGGAATACCTCTTGGAGCGTGGTTGTGATGGAGCCTCTATGCAAAGATACCTTCTATCTCAAGTCTGATCCCTCAGACGAGATGCTTGCGAGCGCGGGGATGAGTCGCGTGCTTCTCGCAATCCAAGTCGATGATCCAAGCAACGGATCTGCTGATCTCGTCTCACGAGATCAAACGCATTCTTCATGAGCAAGATGCACCAGACAAGACGGAGATCTGAGTTGTCAAAGCAGGAGCCCAACGCTAAGGTGACGACGAAAATGACCTTCTCTCTATGAAAGTGGACAACTACTCAAAGAGATAAGGTAGGGAGTGTTCGTGAGAATAAGAGGGAGAGAGATATGTCATTGAGATTGTGTAACTCAAAGAACAAGGTGTGCTTCTTCTTATATAGGGTTTTGGGAGTCCATGGATCCCAATCTGTGGACAACAAACAATCAATGGATGAGATTCATTTGTATTTCTTTCAACGGCTAAGATGTTGTTGTAAAAACACAACATCAAATGATTTAATTTAAATTAATTTTCATTGATAAATAAACGAAATTAATTTGAATTCAAATCACTTTTGACTAGAGAAGAGATAATGAGGAGACCGAACTAATCCCCTAAGAAGGGGGGATGACTACTCTTCTCCACATGGAGATAAGTAGTCATCCACTCTTCTTGAGTGGATTAGTCAATCTCCTCTAATTATCATGAGGTCTCATTAACTCATGATATCTCTTTAATTTACAACAACACTTGTTGTAAATATTTTTCACAAAAAAAATAATTCGCATTTATCTTGTGAAAAAATTTCAATCAAGCAATTGAACTAATGTGAATCTCATCCACAACCCAAAACTAAATGTAATTATATTTTCAATTAATCATTCAATGTGAATTCAATTCACATCAATAATTAATCAACAAATACAAATCACAAAAGGACTCTCTCTCATATATTATAAATCATATTTATAATATACATGGATAATTGGATAATACTATCCACATTATCCATATCCACAATAATTAAATCACATTTAATTACTTTGGATAATCATTCTCATGCATTCAGATAATGTAAATCAAATTCACCTTATTCATGATAATTAAATCACATTTAATTATCCATTTCTCAATACTTAGATATAATTCAACTTGGAATTATTCTTGAACTCTTTCAAGAATAATACGCTTTCTCCGCAGATACTTGGTGATAAGGATATGGTGATTGTATTGTTCCACGTGCAATGACTTGGATATTGAGAATACATCTCAAATCCATATCTCATGGACCTCTCATAGATGCTTGATTTAATCAAGGCCGCAAATCTAATCTTCGCATTGCATCTGAATCTCATTCAGATCAATGTCCAACACTTGGACCAAGATCAGAATACTTCTCTACTGAGAGAAGTCATTAAAATCCAGACATGTTTCATCACTCCCTCGGAATGGAAGCGGCATGTTTATACAATCGTTTATGATCACATCACCCTCAGGTATTGCTAATACATGTACATCCTACATACTGGAAGACATATGATGAATCTGAAGATATAGATCAATTTTACACTGTCATCTTTAGGGTTTCATCATTACGTTTCTCATTCTTGGTCATTGGGATTTGGTATCGATCATATGCTTTCCAAAAGCATATATCATACCTTCAAATTCTTGTCATGCTTCTAAAGCACGATGACCATGCATGGAATTTGATCAGTCCCAATACCTCATGAGTGAGCTCATGTCTTCCGGTTCATAAGTGAACCTGTATGATCCCTTTGACAGATTGTATTACGCATATGACCTTGTATGCACACCAGCACACCGGTGTATAGACCTTGGTTAGGTCATCAACCTATTGGTCTACCAAATGTAGATACTCAGACATATAGTAACACATCTATCTCCGATCAGAGGATGTGTGCTAGTATCGCGACAGTATACGATATAGGACTTTGGTTATCTTGATCTCGTTAAGTCAACTCTTTGACCCATCAAGAGGTCGGTCAGATATCAACCTATATGAGAAAGGATTGCCATCTCCTACTCAGGCTGGAGATCATCTCTTAACAATCATTTGATGGTGTTCGATGAATCCTCAATCTAAATCCTTAGATATTCATCCAGACACCACCCTTTATGATTCTATTATGGTATCAACAACTGTATGATTATTAAGATGGCCATGGTACATAACCCTAATTGTACAGAGGGACCTTATAGTGCTTTCATTTATTTACTCTCAGAAAAGGGAGTGAAAAGAGAATAAAAAACTTTTACTGATAAATCAAACATTACAGTAACATTTATTGTAAGAATGGTTCGCCCTGGGCTTACATGGCTAACACACTCCATGTAAGAAACTTGGAATATGAGAGAGCTGACCAGAGTAGGAAATTAGGTCTGAACAGATTGTTGTAATTCTGAGATTTCGCCTATGACAACTCACTCATGTATAAGGAAAAGTCATGAGTTGGCATGGTCGACACATTAGGAGTAAGACTTTTGTCCCTGATCAGAAAGTACGGTTGTTGGATGTGAAATTGAAGTTGTTTATCGGCAAACTCATTAGCAAATGGTCAGGACCATTCATTATTAGAGTTGTGTGTGACAATGGTAGTATTGTCATATCTGGATTGTCATCTGACGCACAACCATTTGTTGTGAACGGACAATTGTTGAAGCCATATCCAAATCTTGATACATTCCTGTCCGTGGTTGATTCCATTTTTTTGCTATCAAACGATGATTCTTTGACATCTTCTTCACCTGATACATGAGCTTATATTCTTTTTATATATCTTTTGTTTTCATTCTTTCTTATTCCATTTTTATCATTCGCCTCTTTCCCATGTGTGTATGTTATACTTAGGATGTAATCTATCCAAAGTATAGGGGAGGTGAATGACTTGAGATGTTCTTTTTTTTCCTTCCATCACTCTTGTTGTTCTTGCTTATACTAAGGGATCCTTTACCCTAAGTATAGGGGGAGTGATGTCGTTCATTTCATTCTTCTTTCGCATTTTTATTTCTTTCTATTTCTTGTGTTCCCTCGCTTGTCCTTCAACTTGTTGATATTCTTTTTCTATACTTGGATCTTTTACCCTAAGTATAAGGGAGTACAAGTCCAGCCGTTGAGTTTGCACATTCTTTTCCTTGGTTTTCCCTACTTGTACAGTCTCTATACTTATGATTATTTGATCCTAAGTAAAGGGGGATCACTGATTTGATTCTTTCATTCGTTATTCTTTGAGTCGTTGTTGTATAGATTCTTTTCAATTTTCTATACTTAGCACGAGTTATGTCTTCCTTTCTCGCTTCTTTGTCACTATGAGGACACAATTCGAACTAAGTATAAGGAGTGTCTTATATATTGTATATATACTTTAGCCATTACATGTACTTTTTTGTGTCTAATATGGCTAATAAACTATAGAAACATTTTGTAAAAAGTTTGTAAAAATTCTTTGAAAAAATCTTTTGCAAAATAGTTTTGTAAAAATCTTTGTAAAATTGTTTGTACAATTAATTTGTAAAATTATTGCAAAAACCTTTGTAAAATTATTTGTAAAAATTATTGTAAATTGTTTTGTCTGTGAAATCCGTGTAAAGTATTTTGTATCAAATTTACTTATATTATAAAAATATTTCTAAAGTGTTTGTAAATAAAATTTTTGTAATTTTTTTTGAAAGAAAGAATGTTTGTAAAATGTTTGTAAATTGATTTGTAAAATTTTGTAAACTAGTTTTGAAAACCTTTTGTAAAAATGTTTGTAAAAATTATTTTGTATTTTTTATAAATATTTTGGAAAATGTTTTGTAAAATATTTTGTAAAAGGTTTTGTAAAATTTTTGTAAAATTATTTGTTAACTATTTTGTCACCTTGTATATAAATAACTTATTTGTACATATTGTTTGTATATATTACTTGTACAAAATGTTTGTAAGAACTTTTAATCACCTTGTAAATCACAACAACAAAGCCTTTTCCCACAATTAAGTAGGGTCTGCTACATGGATTCTTTGCCTCCATTCGGATCTAACTTGGGTCAATCTCGGGCTTATATCCAAAAAATTAAGTTCCCTCCGTATAGTCTCTTTTCAACACTTCTTGGGCCGTCATAGCCCTCTCTTAGCCGGCTCAACATCCCAACATTCGCATCTCCTAATCGTTGCATCAGTTGATCTTCTTTGCAAACGACCAAACCATCTTAAGTGGTTTTCTCGCATCTTATCCTCGATCGGAGCTACACCAACTTTCTTTCTGATTGCATCAATCAAATCCAATCTTTACGTGTGTGTCCACACATCCACCTTAGCATTTTCATTTCTGCTACAACCATTCTCTGCACATGTCTGTGGTTCATAGTCCAACATTCAGATACGTAGAGCATAGCATGTCTCATGGCTGCTTTGTAAAATGTTCCTTTAATTTTTAAATGAATTTTCTTATCACAGAGAACAACAGAGTCTCCTCTCCACTTTAGCCAGCCTGCATTTATTCTATTAGTAATATCTTCATCAATTTCCCCATCATATTGCAAAATAGATCCCATATGTCTAAAAGAATCTCTCTTCTGAATGTTATCGCCACCAATCTTCACCTCAATTCCTTTACCATTGCTTCCATCAAAGGTGCACTCCATATATTCCATCTTAGACCTGCTTATACGAAATCCTTTAGTCTCCAATGCATGTCTCCAGACCTCAAGCTTCTCATTTACTCCATCTCAAGTCCCATCAATCAACACAATATCATCAGCAAATAACATACACCAAGGTAACTCATCCTGAATGTGACTTATCAACTCGTCCATAATCAAAGTAAAAAGAAATGGACTCAAAGCTGAACCTTGATGTAAACCAATGTTGATGTCAAAATAGTCACGTTTCCCAAACGGGGTCCTTACACAAGATAAAGCACTATCATACATATCCTTTATGAGGTTAATGTATAGGACATGTACTTGACTCTTTTCCGAAACTCTCCACAATATCTCACATGGGATAGAATCATAAGCCTACTCCAATTCAATAAAGATCATATGGACGTTCTCCTTTTAGCTCTATAAATGTCCATTGTTCTCCTCAGTAAATGGATGGCTTCCTTTGTATAAAACTCTTTTAATAAATTCCTTGTAAGTATGCGAATATATGAATAAAATTCGTTATGCATAAAATTCTTTTAATAAATTCCTTTGTATAAAACTTGTATAAATTGTATATAAAAGTCGTTATTAAAACTTGTAAATAAATTCCTTTTGTAGATAAAATCCTTGTAGTAAAATTTGAGCATAAAACTTGTAAATAGTCTTTTTTGTAAAATCTTGTATAAATTTTGTATAAACATGTATATATGTTTTGTATAAAATCCTTTGTAAATTTATTTAAAGTCTTTGTCAATTCTTGTATATGTGTATAATTCTCTTTATTAAAAATCCTATAAAAATTGAAAAATTAAAATCCATAAAAATGTGCAAAACTCTCTAAAAATTTTCAAAAATATTTGTCTTCCATTTTGTTTTTATTTTTTTTCTTTTCTTTAAAAAATGCTTTGTATATATTTCTCGCATTTGCATTTCATTTTTCAGAATGATATTGATGCTTAAAATAGTGTAAAATAAAATCAAATAATGGAGCTTGGTTAAGACCTAATCCGCTTAATTTCAAAGACCTTATAGGAACTGGAGTTGAGACTTTTCAGGTCTGAGGACTTAATTCTTTGAGTCCACAAGACTATGTTCACATGTCATCTTGATTGGTCTAAGTATAATAATTTAATACACACACATGGCTCTTTTAGACAGTGACCTAACTTGGACAAGCACTTTACACGTAGCTCTTCACTAATGAGGTGGTGAGGGTTAGAATCCTCTGGCAAGAGATGCACACGCATGGAAACATATGCAGTCACCTTAAGTGGCTAGTGTGCCCCAACCTAGTCAAGTGGCATTGATTTATAACGACGGGAGTTGTGGGTTGTAACAAAGCTTCAAAAGAGGGATGGATTGCTGGCACAATTTTTCTAAGACCCCAAAACATGTGCAGAAGAAAAGATTCTATATCTGTGGGAGCACAATAAAGATCTATGTAGTGCAACAACTCTTTCCATTATGTAGAAGCAATATGTATCAAGAAAAGAGAATAAAGCATGTATATATATATATTTGACCACATTGGTCCTGCTTCAGAGAGACTTCAAATCTTCATGGAGACTTGGCTACACTGGCCAGCTTCACAAGGAGATGTGGCTACACTAGCTACACTCCAATTCTCTTCTTATTCTTCTACTTCTCCCCCTTTGATTGTGGATACAGCACGTACCTGAACTTAGAAGGAAATACCATGCTCCTCGATGAAAGAGTATCTAGACAAGGGAATTAGAGTTACCTTGCTAAGAGAAGGCTAGTCTTTTCATTTTTGATGTTGAGAGCTATATTTCACATTTATAGTATAAGTATATTCATAATCAGTAGAATTTGCGTGTGAGGACTTCTTCTGACCTGACTATTCAGGCGACTGATAAACACACAAATTCAAGAGAGCCTAAATGGTGTCTCACACAAGGCGGAGACAACCGTCACTGTGGCGACTCACAAATGAATCATGTATTTAATCAACAATTAACTCACACTAAAGATCAATAAATTAGAAATAATGTGGAGTTAAAATTTATTTTTAACTCTGCACAAATGATGTAAAGGGCAAGTATGCAGAGAGTTCGAACACAGGGAGCAAGCAGGGTAATTCAGAAAATTGTGCACAAGTGAAGGTGTGTATATGTGAAGTGTCTACACTAAGCAAGCAAACAATGAAATTTTTGCGGGTTTTTAATTTTTATTTATTTTATTATTTTAATTTAATTTTTAATTTTGTATTTTGATTTTTTTAATTTTCTAATTTTTCTAATTTGATATTTTATATTTTCCTATTTTCTTTTTCAATATTGGAAAATACGAACAATGTAATAAAAAACAAGACAAAGTATTTAATAAATTGTGAAAAAATAACCAAAAATTCATAAATAAAATGTTTTTGATATTTTTAGGCTTTTTTACTGTTTTTGTGATTTTTGGGTATTTTTCAAGGTATTTTTGGTATTTTTAAAGACTGAAATAAAGCAAAACAGTGGAAAATGTGCTGGTTGTGAGTAAAATGAGAATTAAAATTAGCAAACAGCAACCAAAATTTTTCACACTATTTTTCAACTAAAGAGAACAAAATAAAGAACAAACAGGAACTGAGTTTGTATTTTTTTGAGTTTTCTAGGATTTTCTATATTATTTTGAAGTTTTTGAGTGTTTTTAAATTTTTAGTGTTTGTCTTTTGAGATTTTTAATGATTTTTGGACTGACACTAAATTAGGTTAAAATAGACACTAGGTAATTTTTTTGGAATTTTTCAAGGTATTTTAAGATTTTTTTGGCATTTTCTAAGCTAGACAGTGCACAAAAAGCATGTTTTTTTTAGTTTTAATAAATATAAAAATAGAATAAAATTCAAAACTAAAAATATGGCGACCAAGTACACATGCACAGGAGCTTAAGTTCAAAATTTGAGAATTTTTGGATCTAAAATGAGGCTCCAAATAATTTCATGCAAGCATATAAAAATCAAGGTCTGGCAGGGACCTTTCTACGAATATCAATGAATATGGGGGCACGCCTACAATTTTGCCACAAAATTTGTGCTGAATAAAATATTTTCTAGATCAAAACGCAATATCCAAAGCCGCAGGGGCTTCCTCGCAAAATGCCCACCCACGTGTGTGCTATGCACGCGCCTGGAAGGACTTAAAAGCTATTATCCAAAACGAGGGGGCTGGATTGCAAAATTTCCAAATGTTTTATACTGCAACTAAATGTTTTGGAAGTAAACAGAAATAAACAAAAAGCCCGGGGGGTTTTCCGCAAAATTGCCAAGAAGACACGTGAGGAACCGCGTGCTCTACTGGCAGGGGCGTAAGTTCAATATTACAAAAAAAAAGGGCTACCATGCAAAATATACAAAACTATTAAAAGCAGATGAAAGATTTTTGTGCCAATTAAAAATTACAAAATTGCACGGGGGAAGAACTGCAAAATACCCAGGCGCTTTAATCGCACGGCCGAGAAGATTTGACGTGTGCCACGTGGCGTGCGGACGATGCCCGATGCCCCTTCGATTATAACGGCCAGGATTAGATCCTGGCCCGCGATCTAACGGTTGTGGGGCTCCAAGATCCAAGGGCTCCGATTAGAACTGGGGCACCTCCAAAATCGAACGGCGGCGAGGAAACCTCGACGAACTGGGAAGAACTCGCGGGGTTGCGAGCTTCCCCAGCCCCGATCTCCCCTCTCCGCTGCAAGGCGACGCTCCAAAGGGCCCAGCAAGTTTCCTGCAGGTGTCTTCTACGCGCCTGGGGTGTCAAAAGTGGTCGGTGTCCCCCAGAGCGCACCGACGGCGAAGGCGGCTCAAGTGGCCCCCAGGTACATCCAAGGATCCCCAAAAATCTCCCCGGCGCCTTAGAGTCGCGCGTGGACCTGCAAGAAAAGTCAGTAGAATCGCGGGCAAATTGCCGCGACTCCCAGGTGGACGAAATAGTGTGGAGAGGTGGAAAAGTAGGGCTCGCAGGTGGCCGGAGATGCTCCGGCGACCAATCGATTAAGCGAATCAATGGTTAACGAGTGAAATGAAAGGATCTGGATGAAGCTCGGATGAACAAGAATAAAATGAAGCTAAAGATAAGGTGGTTAGATGGCCCTCAAGCTCAGATAGAGCGAGGGAGAAGGGTACCTCGACGGCTTGGCCGGAGGTTGGTCGTAACTCGCCCAAACGTGGCTGGACCACCTCCTTGACGAGCACTCCACGGAGCTGTCACCTCATAGGTTCCTAGCAAGGTCAGGGGTGGGCGTTTGGATGGATTTGCGGTTCAAAATTCAAAATGGGATTCAAAGGTTGGTTTTAAGGGGTTGACGAGAGGGGTCCCTTGATCGAGGTATAACTGGAGCGACAGAGGTCCAATCCCCAAAGCAAGCCTTGGGCGGCTATGCTTGGTGGTAGGGGAGAAAAAGTCGTAGAGGAAGAATCATGAGATGATGTATGGCTCGACCTCCAAAATTCAGAGAAAATACCAAGAAAACGCAAGTCTGCCATGTACAGACCTCGGTCAGAGAGCTGACCAAGGTCAACCAAGGGCTGAAGCTGGTTGGTCCACGTGGACCAACCAAAAAAACCTTGGAAAAAAAATGATTTGTTAATTTGTTTTAAAATAGAAAATGAATTGATTAAATCTTGGTTATAAAATAAAAAATATTTAAAATTTTATAAATTGTTTTTTATGATTTTTAATTATTTTTATGAGATGTATTTTTACAAGTTTGCATTTATGCCCTTTATAGGTATATATATCTATATATTTGACTATTTGATTTTTAATTTGTGATTTTAATTTTATTATTTTTTTATTTCTTATTTTATAAATTTATAAAATACTTTTCAATACACAAATATATTTTTATTTTATTTTTCTGATTTATTTTGTGTATTTAATAAAATATAAGAGTATTTTATACAGGTATAGGCATAGGCAGTATACATATGTGTTCTTTATACAAGTATTTTTATTTTGTATTTTCTTTGCATTTTTATTCTAATTTTAATGCATAATATATATGATAAATAATATTTACAACATTATAAAAATTTAAAAATATAAAAATAGTGAATAAATTATAAATTGAATATTTTATTCAGTGCAAGTATACAAGGTGGGTCCAAAACTCAACTTTCAAACCGTAGCTCCGCCAAATGCAAAACCACCGCCATTAAATAGCTTATTTTCTTCTATATACAATTAAAGGTGAGTTTGCTACATTTGGAGTTGTCAGTTGTGAGATACGGGTCTGGGAAGTTGAGATTCTGGATTCTTATTCAGACCATAACTTTTTATCTGTACATTATTTTTCTGTGAAATAAATTTTGTATTTTTCTTTATTAAATTATCTACAACTTTCATGTACAAAGTTTCTTTATTTGGTGTATAAAAAGTGGAACCAAAAATAGGTCCCAAAGTGAGTAAAGAATGAATAAAAACTATAGGTATTTTATCTGTATTTTGGCCCTTATCTCCCCCTACTTTATTCTTTGTCGACCTATTCATCAAGATGCCTAGGTCTCGGGGTTTTGGGTCATAAAATATTTACAATATTTTATTCTTTTTCTTTTCTTTTATTTATTCTATAATTTTGGCCTTAATTATAGTATTTTATACACTAATATGATGCACATGCATGAATGCTAAGATGATGATTTTAATGCAATTTACAGGCATTTGCTAGGGTTTTTGGTGCCAAAATGATAGAATAAAGATGATGAAATGTGGATTCATCATCCCCCTATACTTTACCTTTGCTAGTCCCTAGCAAACACTTATGCAATAAGTGCAAAAAGAAAAAGAAAGAAAAGAAAAAGAAGAACTTGGATTTTATTTGATTATCAAACTTGTCTTCACCAAATCAAAGTTTGGAGCTTAAGTCGGACCTTTGGAATTTTAGTGCGGGTGGAACCTTAGTGAAAACCGTGTTTGAAATTCAACAGTCCTTGAGAATCCCAAAACTCTGTCCATGTCTCCTCAATAGCCAGGTCAGAAATATCTCGATTCATACGCAAACTCTTACGACTACGAATCTGACTTGTACAGTGTAAGTGATGGTGGCTCTCCCCAACTAGAATGACAAAGAAACTGACTTCTCCAGTATGACAACCCAATGATTCCCCAATCCAATGACTCCATCCTCGAGGAGCGAGGTATTCCCTTCTAAGTTCAAGTGGCAACCAGCTCAAGAGGAGGGGTGAAGAGAAGAATGGACGGTAGCCAGTGTAGCTACCTATCCCGGGATGCAAGACCAGTGTAGTCAAGTCATCCTGCTGCAGGCTCACATAATATGACTTTGATGCTTAAGCTTGCTTATTTTCTATACAACATATTCACATACTTTGCAGGCTTTTTATTTTTGTACATGCCTGAACTCTTTTTCTTTTTTTTTTAATACTATTCACAGCAGCATTTACATAAGGAGTTTTTCCTCTTGAGCCAATAGACTATCCCTCTTTTGAAGCTTTATTGCAACCCACAGCCTCCTGTCTTTAGACTTCCTTATCACTGGACGGGTTGGGGTGCACTTCCCTCCCTAGAGGAGGACAAATGTTTCCACTTGTGTGCGTCTCATATCAGCAAATCCAATCCCTTCACCACTCCAACTGAGTTGAGCCATGTGAAAGGTGCAGGTGTCCAAGTTAGGTCATTATCAACAAAAGTCGTGCGTGTGCTCCGAAATACTCTACTTAGGCAATCAAGAATCCATTGAACCAAGTCCTGTGATCCTCAAAGAATTAAGTCAACCAGACCTGAAGTACCTCAAACCCAGTTCCTATAAGGTTCCTGTTATTAGGTAGATTTTAAGGTCCAATCAAGCTCCAATCTCCGGATTTTATTTAGACTTATTCAACTATCAAACTCAATCCAAAAAATGCGAATGCTATGCAATGAAATGCAGAAAATAATTTTGTGATGCAATTTTCAAGGATTTTGAACTTTTTATGGATTTTTGAAAAGATGATGCATGCATTTTTTGTATTTTTCAAAAAGGTTTTTCAAATGTTTTGGATTTTAATTTTGCAAATGTTTTTGGGATTTTTGAAAACAAAAAGATTTTGGCTAAAATCTAGGTTAAAGCTATGTACACGGGAGTGCTTCTTATATTTACAAGAAGTGGATTTTAAGAATTTACAGGGTAAGTGGTCAATTTTATACGTATATATAGGTAATGGATTTTGGTGTGATGTATGTATTCCTCAAACTTATTTGAAAACAATTTTACACACAATTTTTGAACACTATAGTCCAAAATAATTTTTACAAACATTTTTGCAAACATGTACACACATTTGAAAATCATTTTGCAAAGGCTTTCAAAACGGTATAAATAGATTTTTCAAAACATTTTTGCAACTATTTTTCAAACCATTTGCAAATCATTTTTCAAACATTTTATTCCACACAAAGAAAAGAAATTTTTACAAATCACACATTTTTACACAGGTTGAAAACATGTAACAAAATATTTTCAAAATAGTTTTCAATAGATTGTTCACAAAGTTTTTCAAACTATTTTTCAAACATTTTGCAAAAAACATTTTCACCTGATTTATTAATCAGTATATACAAAAAGAATTTGAGGAATGATAACATCTTTTTCTTAAGAATTTTAAATGAATTTTTAAAGAATTTTTAGCCATATTATTAGGAAAATACGAAAGTACGAGTTATGGCTAAAGTATATATGTAGTATATACGACCCCCCTATACTTAGCTTGAGCTATGTCCTCATAGATCGGAGAGAAAAGAGAAGACATAACTTGTACCAAGTATAGACAAGTCTAAAGAATAAATAACTAATGGAGGAATCAATGAATGAGAAGTTGACCGTCCCCCCTATACTTAGGATCAAATAATCCTAAGTATAGCAGACTGTCCACAACGCAGGGAGGGTCAAGGGCGGGAATGAACAGATCGTACTCAGATTGTCTCCCCCTATACTTAGGGTAAAATATCCCTAAGTATAGACAAGAAGAGGAGACAATGGAGAGGATCGAAATGAAAATGACAGAACTCGGGGTGTACGCCCCCCTATACTTAGGACAAAGTACGTCCTAAGTATAGAAAACTGTCTACAAGGGCGGCACCTTTTTGATAGATACAGAAGATAGAAATGGAAAAGAAGAAAAGAAGAAAAGAAGGAAATAAATCAACAGATGAAATTGTGATATGAACAGATGGATCTGTACAGCGGAAGATGGAATTGATCACCGTGTATGAGATGCAGATGATGAGAGTCAAAGGACACATCTCATACCAGAAGAATGGGGGCAACGTCAATGGTCGGCGGATCATGATCTAGATATAGCTTCAGGCGTTGACCATTGACGCGGAAGGTAGAGGAAGATGACGGTTCGGATATGTCGATGCTGTCATTGTCATGTACCTTCCTGACCACATACGGACCTTTCCACTTGCTCTGCAACTTCCCTGGGAATAATTTCAGCCTGGAATCAAACAACCATACTCTTTGGTCTGGCTCAAACTGTTTATGGCTGATATGTGAATCGTGCCATGTCTTTACTTTCTCCTTGTACTATAGGCTGTTGGAAAAGGCTGTGTCTCTAAGTTCTTCCAGGGCTGCCAATTCTGCTCTTCTCTGGTCTCCTATACTCTCTGGATCTAAAAGCAACTCAGTGACTGCCCAAAAAGATTTGTGCTTGATCTCCACTGGCAAATGGCACGGCTTGCCATAGACGAGACGAAAGGGAGATGTCCCCAATGGATTTTTGAAAGAAGTCCGATAAGCCCACAAGACCGAGTCCAAAAGCTGTGACCAATCCTTTCGGTCTGGGCGGACAACTTTCTGCAAGATTGTTTTTATCTCCCGATTCGATACTTTGGCAAGACCATTAGTATGAGGGTGATATGGAGTGGCAACCCGATGGTCAATGCCGAACTCGTCTGCAAGGGCCCTAACCTTGTCGTTGATGAAATGAGACCCCCCGTCTAAAATCAAGATTCTAGGTACCCCGAACCGTGAAATGATATTTTTCCTCAAGAACTTGCAAAGGGTTTTAGCATCTGCGGCTCGGGCGGGGATGGCCTCAACCCATCGGCTGACATAATCCATAGCGAGCAGGATATGCTCGAATCCCTGACTCTTAGGAAATGGGCCCATGAAATCAATCCCCCATGCATCAAAAACCTCACAAAAGTGAATGGGTTGCATGGGCATCATGTCTCTCTGTCCGCAGGTTCCCATTTTCTGACAGTCAGTACATCTCTTCACGAACTCATCAGAATCCTTGAAGAGAGTAGGCCAACATAGGCCGGATTGAAGCACCTTCTGTGCTGTCCTTTTTCCAGAATGATGTCCTCCTGCCTCAAGCTTGTGGCAGTATGTGAGGACGCTATGATGCTCTTCTTAAGGAATGCACCTCCTCCAGATACTATCCCCTCCTTCGTGATAAAGGATGGGATCCTCCCAATGGTAAAACTTGGCCTTCGCCAGGAAGGTCTCGAGTTTCTGCCTGGGCCAACCTTGTGGAACCGTCTTGGCAACAAGATAGTTCACAATGTCAGCGTACCACGGGAGTGAGGTGATAGACAAGATCGCCTCATCTGGGAATGTCTCTGTGATAGGTGCGCTGGGCTCAGATTCCTCAAGATTCTCCAATCTGGAGAGATGATCCGCCACCACATTCTTGACTCCAGGCTTGTCCTTAATCTCAATATCAAATTCCTGGAGTAGAAGGATCCATTTGGTGAGACATGCTTTGGCATCCTTCTTAGCCATTAAGTACCGGATGGCGGTGTGATCAGTGTAAATAGTCACTCTAGATCTGAGAATATATGATCGATACTTATCAAGAGCAAAGACTACGGCCAGCATCTCTTTCTCAGTCACAGTGTAATTCCGCTGAGCGGCATCCAAGGTCCGGCTGGCGTAGTGAATGGCAAAAGGTAATCCATCCCTCCTCTGTCCAAGCACAACCCCAACGGCAAAATCTGAAGCATCCGTCATGATCTCGAATGGGAGAGACCAATCGGGTGGCTGAAGGACAGGAGCTGAAACAACCATATTTTTTAGAGTTTCAAAAGATTCAAGACACTTATCATTGACAATAAACTCGATGTCTTTCGTCAGCAAGTCAGTAAGCGGTCGGGAAATTCGACTGAAGTCCTGAATGAACCGTCGGTAGAAACCGACATGCCCCAGAAAAGACCGCAACTGACGCAAGTTGGACGACGGATTGAGTTTTCTGATGATATCCACCTTGGCAGGATCGACCTCCATGCCCCTGTTGGAGACGATATGACCAAGGACCGTCCCTTGAGTCACCATAAAGTGGCTCTTCTCCCAGGATAAGACAAGATTGACCTCAATGCAGCGCTTGAGCACACGGTCTAGGCAGTCAAGACAAGCGTCAAACCCATCGCCATAGACCGAGAAGTCATCCATGAAGACCTCTAAACAGTCACCCACCATGTCCGAGAAGATGGAAAACATGCACCTTTGGAATGTCGCCGGAGCGTTACATAGACCAAAGGGCATCCGTCTGAAAGCATACGTCCCAAACGGACAGGTGAATGTCGTTTTCTCCTGGTCTTCGGGCGTAATGGCCACTTGATTGTATCCAGAGTACCCGTCAAGGAAACAATAATGACTCTTCCCAGCTAGCCGCTAGATAATCTGATCAATGAAGGGTAGCGGGAAGTGATCCTTCTTGGTGGCCTCATTCAATCGTCTGTAGTCCACACAGACCCTCCAAGAAGTTGGTACTCTGGTAGCGATCTCCTCTCCAGACTCGTTGACAACTATAGTGATACCCGTCTTCTTGGGTACCACATGTAGCGGACTTACCCATTTGGAGTCGGAGATGGGATAGATGAAATCGGCGCTCCACCACCTTGAAATTTCTTTCATGACTATGTCTCGAAGATTCGGGTTCAGCCGTCGTTGGAACTCACGCGACGGCTTAGCGTTATCCTCAAGATAGATGTGGTGAGAGCAAAGATTTGGGCCCAGCTCCTGGAGATCAGCTATACTCCAACCGATTGCCTTGCGGTTTCTTTCAAGAACCTCCATCAGACGAGATTCTTGTTCTCCAGTCAAATCTGCTGAGATAATGACTGGGTACATTTCTGGCTCACCCGCAAGGAATCTGTATGTCATTGACTGCGGCAGAGGTTTCCGTTCTGGACAACAGGGAGGTGGCAGATCTGGCTTCTGATATGTCTGTGTAAATGCTACCAGATCTGCATGGGAGAACTCTCGCTCTGCATGAATTTCTGACAAAGGGCGGCCTGCTGAATCATCTATAAACTGCACTGGCTCGCACTCTGTCATGGTTGTTGGCTGAGAAGGAATCAGGCAAGGTAAATAATCATCAAAGTCATCCCAGTCAATGTCTGAATCCGAGGGATCAGAAGAAGATGAGCATGATTGAAATTCATCAGCACCACTCATCACAACACTGTCAGCTTCAGATATATCCTCATCCAGGGATGTGCTCTCCCGGCTCTCGACTGCCATGAGCTTGAGATATAGTGAATCTGTAGGTAAGGCGAGAGTCGGTGCTACGGGATCTTTCCAGTTGGATTCATCATCAGTCATCTCAAAATCACAAACCTGGTGGATGTCTAGCTCCTCCTCTGTCATCTGCTCGGCTTCGCTGGATTGCTCTGAGCATGCCAACTCTCTGGCTCTGGTTTCCTCGATCGTCTCTATTTGTATGGTTTCGCCCTCTACGCGAAAGCATACCTTCCCACTATCATGGTCGGTCACCGCCTTGGCTGTGGCCAAGAATGGACGTCCGAGAATGATGGGGGCATCAGTTACCGACTCAGGGATCTCCATGTCCAACACAACGAAGTCCACGGGGAATTTCAGGCCCTGAATGGTAACGACCACGTCTTTCAATAACCCCTTCGGCCTCTTAGTCGACCTATCAGCAAACTGAAGGACTGTCCTGCTCCTAAGAAGAGGACCAAACTCGAATCGGTCGAGTAAGGCTGCCGGAAGAAGGTTAATTGAAGATTCGTTGTCTAATAGAGTACGATCAAACTGCTGCTCCTGAATCTTGCATCTGACATAGGGAGCTCCTGCATCTGGTTGCTTAGCTGGCAGCTTGTTCAGGATGGTGCAGCAAGTGGACTAAGTGAGCACATGGATTTGATCTCTGTGATTCCTCCTCTTCCTGCAGACGGTAGTCTTCTCTTTCAGGTTCTTCTTGAAGAGGGGGATGTGCTCAAGTGCTTCTTGTAGAGTTAGCTGAATGTGGAATCTATCTATCATCTGATTGCCGAACTCTACCTGCTGATCTTTTTTGGGATTTTCTCTTTTATTCCCCTTCGCTCGACGGAGTGCCTCAGGGAAGGGGATGGTAGGGGCCTCCTCAGATGGAGGACTAGGAATCGGTCCCTGTGGCTGTGAAGAAAGAGAATCCATACAATCATCATTCACCACATATGGATCCGCAATTTGAACAGAAACCTTTCCTTTATTCATATTTTTGTTTTTCTTTTTATTTCCACAGTCCATAGGTACAAAATGTGGCAACATCACAGATGGGGGCTCAACAAAAGTAGAGGTGGTGGCCTCAATACCACCACCGGCACCTGTCTCTGCGGCATCAGCACCGCGCTCTGGTTCAGCATCCAAAATGGTGGCATCAGCACCACCGTCTGCATCTGGTATCACGACAGCATCAGCACCGCCGTCCTGGACTCCATCATGGGTGGCATCAGCACCACCGTCTTCAACATCGTCATTAGCGGCATCAGTATCGTTATTCTGCTCCTCTAGCGCTCCTGATCCTGCCTCTGGTTGTCGCTCAGAAGAGGCGCCGCCGGCTGGCATCCTACCACTCCTAGTAGTCACAAAATCAGCATCATTCAAAGAATAAGACATATCATTCAAATCATCACTAGGAGAAGTATCCTCTGTAAACTCTACCTGCTCAGACTTCCTTTTTAGATTGTTCGGGTTAGGTTCAATCTGAGCGGGTATGGCGGCCTTGCCTTTTATGATATCCCTCATCTCCTGCCGGAATTCATCCATTTCTTGCCTGAAAGATGCTCGCTGTTCAGATAGCAAGCGGGCAAGATCATCAAGGGCTAGGTTCTCAAAGGCAGGACCCTGAGAACCGGATGGCTGTCCCTGCTGGAAATGGGGCTGCTGCTGCTGTTGTGGCTGATACTGGGGGAAGGATGGTGATAGGAGTGCTGAGGCTGCTGTCGCTGCCTCCACTGTTGTCCCTGATAGGCGGGACGAGGACCATTCTGATATTGTTGTTGTTGGGCGTACTGGGGCTGCTGGTGTTGCTGTTGTGGCTGGTTGTTCTGCTGTCCTTGGGCAGGGTTCTGCTGCTGGGATGAGGAGCCACCGTTGCCCCAACAGAATCCGGGGTGATCACGACGAATCCTGGGCTGAGGGTACCGGTCGTACCAAATCCCATTGACTTCCATCAATGGTTCCTGCTCAAAGGAGGGTGGAGGAAGAACTGCCAGTGGTTGCTTCGGCTGATACACCACCATCTGCGTATCCGTAGATGGCGGCTGCGATGGACAGTACGGTAACAATGGAACCGGCTCTGCTTGGATATGGTTCACCTGACGGTACGAGGTAGAGGGCTGGTTGGCATTGCTACTGCTCGGATCAGCACGTGATCTGGGAGGCTGTTGTGACTGAGTTTGTGCCTCCTGCACGCACAAGATCTGCGTCTTCAGATCACTCATGGTTTTGGCAATTTGGTCCATCTGGGCCATGCCTTGCATCTGCTTCTTCTCGAGGATCTCGAGGCGGTCCAGCTTCTCACTGATTATGCCCATGTCGGCTGCGGCTGATTCAGCTTGGGCTGCGGCAGCTGACATTGTGTTGGGACCGGCATCGATGCGGGCGATCCTCTGAAATGATCCCGCTCCTTGCGGGGGCTTCTGCTGTGTGTAGACTCGGGCTTGGGCCATTACTGTGGAGTTTTCTGCCATGCCTTCGTAGATGGCCCAGACGTCGTCTTCTCCCTTAGAGAAATAAGACCCACCACAGGAGGCATTCACTAGCCCCTGCAGCTCCGGTGTTAGCCCACAGAAGAAACTCTGCACGAGATTGGGCTTGGAAATGTCATGATGTGGACACCGGTCGATGAGCTCTCTGAATCTATCCCAGGCTTCATGGAATTGTTCATTTGGGATCATGGCAAAGTTACTGATCATGGCTCTAGTTGCGTTGGTCCGACCGAGAGGGTAGTACTTCTTCAGGTACGCGGTCCGGAGATCTGCCCATGTGTCGACGAATCGCCCAAGGTGTTTGAGCCAGTAGGCGGCTCTGTCAACCAAAGAGAATGGAAAGGCGATCATATTTATGGTGTCCTCGGTCATCAACCAATCGTGGATGGTGCTGCATATCATCTCGAATTCCTGGAGGTGGAGGTGCGGCTCTTCGGTTGGCAACCCATGGAATTTGGGTAGAAGCTGGATTGTGTGGGGACGAAGCTCGAAATCTCCGTGGATGGGCGGGAGTCTGATCCAACGGTGAGTGAGGGATGCAGCTGGGTTGTGCAACTCCCTCATGATGGTTTGTGGCGGTCGCTCAGCGTCTGGATCGCCTCCTCCTCCATCAGGTCCTCCTCCACCTCCACCGCCACCGCCCCCAGGTCGGTTCTCTCTCATCTGTGCTATCTCTCTCATCAGATCACCCATGAATGTTCCCTGGTCACGGATCTGTCTCTGCATGGTCTCCAGGGACGCTAACAAGGAGTTGTTGATGGCCACCTGATCAATTATGAACGGAGGGTGATCATGGTCATCTGGGTGCTCGCCTCTGTCTGCCATCACAGGATTTTCTGAAAAAGCAAAAGAGGCCATCTCAGGTGCTGTTGAATGAGCTGAACTCTGTGATGCACTGAATTCTGAAACAATTGGACTGAGAGAAGGAGAATGGGAAGGGTGATCGAGGGGGAACAGGGTGGATGTAAACTCAGGCTCGGAGAGCGGACACTCCGAGGTGTTCTTAGATGAATGAGGAGGAGTGCTGGATAGCGGTACCGACAAGGTCAGCCTAAGAGATCTCCGTCCCATCATCTTGATTATTTGGGAAGATCAGGGAAAATGCAAGAGAAGAAGAAAGGAATGAAATGAGATGCGACAAAATCGCACACAATTGTGCTGTGTTTTTGATCTTGACCTAAACAAATCTAGCAATCAAACACAAAGCAGGGGTAAGTTCACCAACTCAACACGTGAAGCCGTGAAGGTTCGGCTTTTATCTTGTCAATTTTATCTTGATTCAGGAAGTTATCTTTTCACGAGTCCTTAGAACGCTATGCCTAAAGGAGAGAGAGTACTGCCGGGAAAGTGTCCCCATACTTGTCCTCCTCCTGTGTAACCTATAACTTGCGCTTTTTTGAGGTCCTTGTAACCCTTCCTGGATCCCTACTCAGCCAAAGAAATAGAGGGAGGAAGCCGATAGGCGAAACCGATACTTCGGACCTCGCTCGCGACGGAATCACCCGTGAGCGTACAAGGTCCTACTCGGACGCAGCCGGTGAGATAGACACACCCGTGAAGGCGTGGCCTAAGCTCGGTACTTCGGACAAGGACGGCACTCACACAATAGTGAGCCACCAATGGCGACCAAGTCCTACTCGACTACGTACGATAGTAGCGCCAATACTTCGGAAATCCAGGCGATACACAAGGCAGCCACAAGTTGGGTTTTTGGCTCTAATCCTTAAGAAGCGCTCACCTTACTTGGAAGGAGACCTTCCCATGCAACCTGAATACAAGTGAGGGTGTTACTCTCCCCAAGCAATGAATCCAATTACAGATTTTATTTTTGGTCAAGTTTTCTTAGCAGTCCCTTTTTTAATTTTTTTGGTGTTATCGCTTCTTTTGAGTGAATTCAAACAAGCGTCTAACGGTTTTTGTATTTTCTTGATCCTACTTTGTTCCAAAAACAGAGGGAGAATAGAGTCGGAAAAGCCGTGCAAGTCGACACCAAGGTGGAAATCTCACCTTTGTGCCTAGATGATGCATGCAAAGTAAGAAGACTTACAGCGAATCCCAGCTCTCTCCATGCGGGATGCAAAGAAGAATTTGTAAACCTAATCTATATGGCGATATGCAAAAATGGAAATCGTCCTAGAATAGGCAACTGCTAGCGTGAAGAACCACAAGCTAGCCACTAACTCCCAATCCGAGTGTCCGGTCTAGGCTCACCCCTCCTCTGCTCAACACATTTGAGTTAGGAGAAAGCGCTTGTTCGGGAATGAGCTCGCGGCACGTGGATCGAAAGCTACTAGCTAACTATTTAATTAGTCTAAGTCCAACAACGATCTATAGTAACATGCAAAGGTAATTAGGGTGTTTGGACCTATTCTAAACAAATCAAGCAGGACCTACAATCTAAGCGCTCAATCCACAAAAGAAAGGAAAAAGGAAAACAAAACCGGAAAATGACAAGCGATAAAACGCGAGAAAACCGCGGTGAGCCCCCGGGTGAACAAACACCCGGAAATTAGGCCCGGTAGTGTCCAAGAGTGCAAGTATCCAGTGTACCTGTATTATTACAAATTAATGGGCCACTCTCTCAAAAAAATAAAAAGCAACTAAACTACCACTCTCTCTCTCTCTCGCTCCTCCTGATCTCTCCTGCCGGCCTGGCTAAAGAAAGGCCGGCTCCGCTTCCCAAGGTTGCTTCGGGTCACCTAGGCGATCCGCCTTGCTCCACGGTCCCTCGCAAGAAGACAAAAGAAGAATGGTCAGAATAGCTCAATCAAGATATATCAAAAATACAAGAGATGGAAAATAAAGCTATGGTAGACAAGTCAAGCACAAGCAAACAAACTAATGAAGAACTACTCGCTGTTGCTCCCCGGCAACGGCGCCATTTGATAAACACACAAATTCAAGAGAGCATAAATGATGTCTCACACAAGGCGGAGACAACCGTCGCTGTGGCAACTCACAAATGAATCCTGTATTTAATCAACAATTAGCCCACACTAAAGATCAATAAATTAGAAATAATTTGGAGTTAAAATTGATTTTTAACTCTGCACAAATGATGTAAAGGGCAAGTATGCAGAGAGTTCGAACACAGGGAGCAAGTAGGGTAATTCAGAAAATTATGCACAAGTGAAGGTGTGTGTGTGTGAAGTGTCTACACTAAGCAAGCAAACAATGAAATTTTTGTGGGTTTTTAATTTTTATTTATTTTTTTATTTTAATTTAATTTTTAATTTTGTATTTTTGATTTTTTTTAATTTTCTAATTTTTATAATTTTATATTTTATATTTTTCTATTTTCTTTTTCAATATTGGAAAATACGAACAATGTAATAAAAGACAAGACAAAGTATTTAATAAAATGTGCAAAAATAACCAAAAATTCAGAAATAAAATGTTTTTGACATTTTTAGGCTTTTTGACTGTTTTTGTGATTTTTGGGTATTTTTCAAGGTGTTTTTGGTATTTTTAAAGACTGAAATAAAGCAAAACAGTGGAAAATGTGCTGGCTGTGAGTAAAATGAGAATTAAAATTAGCAAACAGCAACAAATATTTTTCACACTATTTTTCACCTAAAGAGAACAAAATAAAGAACAAACAGGAACTGAGTTTGTATTTTTTTTGAGTTTTCTAGAATTTTCTATATTTTTTTGAAGTTTTTGAGTGTTTTTAAATTTTAGTGTTTTTCTTTTGAGATTTTTAATGATTTTTTGGACTGACACTAAATTAGGTTAAAATAGACACTAGGTAATGTTTTTGGAATTTTTCAAGTATTTTAATATCTTTTTGGCATTTTCTAAGCTAGACAGTGCACAAAAAGCATGTTTTTGATTTTTTAATAAATATAGAAATAGAATAAAATTTCAAAACTAAAAATATGGCGACCAAGTACACATGCACAGGAGCTTAAGTTCAAAATTTGAGAATTTTTAGATCTAAATGAGGCTCCAAATAATTCATGCAAGCATACAAAAATCAAAGGTCTGGCAGGGACCTTTCTGCGAATATCAATGAATATGGGGGCACGCCTGCAATTTTGCCACAAAATTTGTGCTGAATAAAATATTTTCTAGATCAAAACGCAATATCCAAAGTCGTAGGGGCTTCCTCGCAAAATGCCCACCCACGCACGTGCTATGCACGCGCTTGGAAGGACTTAAAAGCTATTATCCAAAACGAGGGGGCTGGATTGCAAAATTTCCAAATGTTTTATACTGCAGCTAAATGTTTTGGAAGTAAACAGAAATAAACAAAAGCTCGGGGGTTTTTTCTGCAAAATCGCCAAGAAGACACGTGAGGAACCACGTGCTCCACCGGTAGGGGCGTAAATTCAATATTACAAAAAAAACAAGGGCTACCATGCAAAATATACAAAACTATTAAAAGCAGATGAAAGATTTTTGTGCCAATTAAAAATTACAAAATTGCGCGGGGGAAGAACTGCAAAATACCCAGGCGCTTTAATCGCACGGTCGAGAAGATTTGACGTGTGCCACATGGCGTGCGGACGATGCCTGATGCCCCTTCGATTATAACGGCCAGGATTAGATCCTGGCCCGCGATCTAACGGCTGTGGGGCTCCATGATCCAAGGGCTCCGATTAGAACTGGGGCACCTCCAAAATCGAACGGCGGCGAGGAAACCTCGATGAACTGGGAAGAACTCGCGGGGGTGCGAGCTTCCCCAGCCCCGATCTCCCCTCTCCGCTGCAAAGCGACGCTCTAAAGGGCCCAGCAAGCTTCCTGCAGGTGTCTTCTACGCGCCTGGGGTGTCAAAAGTGGTCGGTGTCCCCCAGAGCGCACCGGCGGCGAAGGCGGCTCAAGTGGCCCCCAGGTACATCCGGCGATCCCCAAAAATCTCCCCGGCGCCTTAGAGTCGCGCGTGGACCTGCAAGAAAAGTCAGTAGAATCGGGGGCAAATTGCCGCGACTCCCAGGTGGACGAAATAGCGTGGAGAGGTGGAAAAGTAGGGCTCGCAGGTGGCCGGAGATGCTCCGGCGACCAATCGATTAAGCGAATCGATGGTTAACGAGTGAAATGAAAGGATCTGGATGAATCTCAGATGAACAGGAATAAGATGAAGCTAAAGATAAGGTGGTTAGATGTCCCTCAAGCTCAGATACAGCAAGGGAGAAGGGTACCTCGACAGCTTGGCCGGAGGTTGGTCGGAACTCGCCCAAACGTGGCTGGACCACCTCCCTGACGAGGACTCCACGGAGCTGTCACCTCAGAGGTTCCTAGCAAGGTCAGGGGTGGGCATTTGGATGGATTTGCGGTTCAAAATTCAAAATGGGATTCAAAGGTTGGTTTTAAGGGGTTGACGAGAGGGGTCCCTTGATCGAGGTATAACTGGAGCGACAGAGGTCCAATCCCCAAAGCAAGCCTTGGGCGGCTATGCTTGATGGTAGGGGAGAAAAAGTCGTAGAGGAAGAAGCATGAGATGATGTATGGCTCGACCTCCAAAATTCAGAGAAGATACCAAGAAAACGCAAGTCTGCCATGTACAGACCTCGGTCAGAGAGCTGACGAAGGTCAACCAAGGGCTGAAGCTGGTTGGTCCACGTGGACCAACCAGAAAAACCTTGGAAAAAAAATGATTTGTTAATTCATTTTAAAATAGAAAATGAATTAATTAAATCTTGGTTATAAAAAAAATATTTAAAATTTTATAAATTATTTTATTATGATTTTTAATTATTTTTATGAGATGTATTTTTACAAGTTTGCATTTATGCCCTTTATAGGTATATATATATATTTGACTATTTGATTTTTAATTTGTGATTTTAATTTTATTATTTTTTTATTTCTTATTTTATAAATTTATAAAATACTTTTATATACACAAATATATTTTTATTTTATTTTTCTGATTTATTTTGTATATTTAATAAAATATAAGAGTATTTTATACAGGTATAGGCATAGGCAGTATACCTATGTGTTCTTTATACAAGTATTTTTATTTTGTATTTTCTTTGCATTTTTATTCTAATTTTAATGCACAATATATATGATAAATAATATTTACAACATTATAAAAATATAAAAATATAAAAATAGTGAATAAATAATAAATTGAATATTTTATTCAGTGCAAGTATACAAGGTGGGTCCAAAACTCAACTTTCAAACCGTAGCTCCGCCAAATGCGAAACAACCTCCATTAAATAGATTATTTTCTTCTATATACAATTAAAGGTGAGTTTGCTACATTTGGAGTTGTCAGTTGTGAGATACGGGTCTGGGAAGTTGGGATTCTGGATTCTTATTCAGACCATAACTTTTTATCTGTACATTATTTTTCTGTGAAATAAATTTTGTATTTTTCTTTATTAAATTATCTACAACTTTCATGTACAAAGTTTCTTTATTTGGTGTATAAAAAGTGGAACCAAAAAAAGGTCCCAAAGTGAGTAAAGAATGAATAAAAACTATAGGTATTTTATCTGTATTTTGGCCCTTATCTCCCCCTACTTTATTCTTTGTCGACCTATTCATCAAGATGCCTAGGTCTCGGGGTTTCGGGTCATAAAATATTTACAATATTTTATTCTTTTTCTTTTCTTTTATTTATTCTATAATTTTGGCCTTAATTATAGTATTTTATACACTAATATGATGCACATATATGAATGCTAAGATGATGATTTTAATGCAATTTACAGGCATTTGCTAGGGTTTTTGGTGCCAAAATGATAGAATAAAGATGATGAAATGTGGATTCATCATCGACCTGAATAGGAGTCTTGTGGAACTTAGAGTTTGTTAGGTTTTAACTCCATTTCACTATAAGGTTCGGCCAAACTAATAATCCAAAAGTCTGATCGAGCTCCATACTTTGATTTTGTGAAGAATAGTTTAAGAAACAAAATTGTTCTAATTTCTTTGTTTTTCCTTTCTTATTTTTCTTTTTAGTCGTGTATTCTTTTAATAAGTGGTTGTTAAGGGACTAGCAAAGGTAAAATATGGGAGGACGATGAATCTGCATTTCATCATCTTTATTCATTTATTTTAGCTTAAAATCCCTTCTTAAGCACTTATAACTATCAATAAATCTATGTTTTTATTATTTATTTTTCTTTGTAAATAATGTGTAAATATCATTATTTTTAACCTAAAATAAATAAATAAATAAAGGAAAAATGAAGAAAATAAATACTGTATATTTGCAATAAATACAGGTTGACTCTTACCCTAAGAGAAGGTCAAGACTGACCTGATCGATAAGGAATAAAGTAGCGAGAGATAAGGCCTCTTGCATAATAAAAGAAAAATAAATTCCATTCATTCATTATTCATCAGCTTATACAAAATTCATCATACACCATTATTTTTGTATATAAATCTTTCTACTATTATATTTATCACTCAATTAATCTCAAATAAAAATGGTTTATTCTTGGAATTTGTACATAAAAATAAGTTGTATATACTAAAAATAATTGCAAGAGGAATCATTGTTCATTGTGTAAATAATCACACTTTGAAAAAGTCGTAAAGCTAAACTTATCATACTCATATCTTCTCCATAAAACTCAAAATAAAATAAACTCACTTTCATTGTACTCTAAATAAAATAAGCTTCAAAATGATAATGGTTTCATTAAAATCGGAGTTAAGATGCAAAATGTGGTTTTTTGAAATGTATTGTATATTGCGCATGTACTACATACTGTGTGAATATATTTTTATTTATTTTTGTACTTATGTGTGCATAGTATATTTTATAATACTTGTAAATCTTGTATTTTATTCAAATAAAATAAAAATTACAAATTTCAAAATCATTAAAATAAATCCATTGTATATAGTGTGCATATACCACTATGTATATTATAACTTTACTTATTTATTTACTTAATAAATTATTTTTTAAAAATAAAATAAAATATGTTTAAAATCCTTGTAAAATGTTATAAATAAATAATATAATTATTTGTAAAAATAATTAATTAAAAAATCATGTTGTTGTATATATATAGGTATAACTACCTACGAATAAAGGTTAGTATTTATTTTTAACCTATTTGATTAATTTATTGAATTTACTAAGAATCACCTAAATTAATATTATTTATTTCCTAACACTTTTATTTATATAATTTATTTATTTAAATTCATTTACTAATTTAATTTTAATTATTTACCTTTTTATTTATTTTTGTCCTTATTCAGTTTTGTCCTATTCATACCGGACCTCCATTGGTTGGACCTGGGTCCGTTGACCGGGGTCAACCTCTCCTCCCTGCATATCACCCGTTAGAGCCATTCTCGTCGGAGCTCCTTCTTCCCTTTTCCCTCTTGATCTGACTGTCAAATCATCCACTTCCTTCATGGATTTTTGTCACCCGATTAACCAATACCTTGCCCAATCATTTATTTTCTTGATTTCGCCTCGGTTCACATACTTCTCCATTTCAATTTTCACCACTCATCACATGCTATAAAACCCCCTCCGATCCATATTTTTCCCCTGATCTATTTTTCAACACTTTTGCGCCTGAAGTCGATCCCCGGAGAGGAGAAGAGATGACAACGATCCTCGCCCACAGCTGGGAGTGTGTGAAAGGGCTGAAGATCGAGATCTGTTCACTTGTTGGAGCTCTGCTGGTGAGTCTAGTTTCTCTGCCTTACATAGCGGAACGAGGCGATCATCTTCTCTCCTCCATCATAGGTAATTCTAATTTATATTTCCCTTCAAATTCGCATTTAATTTTACTTTGAATTCCTATATTTAGCTTAGATTCGATAATCTTCGCCTAAGCTCTGATCTACACAATCGAAGCTCCCCAATCATCTTCGCGTTCATCCAACCTGACCTTCACCTTTGCCTCACCTTCTCCACCCATCTTCCATAACTAATTCCCCCTAGATCGATCTGGTTCTTTGTGTTCCAGCACCTAATAACATGGACAGAGATGTTGTCTCCGAGCAAACAACCTATCTGCAGGTTTTAGGAATGCTTTGGAGCAGGAGATCGAGATCTGGAGGATATTGAGTAGCTGCAGCCACCCAAAGCTCCAGATCGAAGATCAGACATCATCGATCCCTCAAAGCACATCCAATAGAAGGAGAAGCATGGTAGGAACGTGAACCGACCTTCAGGCAGCGAATCGAGTGAAGCTTGACGAAGATTTAGTCGATTGAAACTCATAAGAGCAGCCCTTCTTTGTTGTTCTTCCATCATCTCTCAGAGACGTTTGGTCAGCACACATCTGCTAGATTGCGTCACAGCTATGGAAAAAGCCCCAAAGCTACATCATGGATCAAATCTCCAGATCCAATCCGAGTTGTCCACACGCATCTATCGATATCCATCCGATTAGAGTTCCAGCTGCATCGCCACCATCCAATCTACCACGTGTATTAGTGGTACATTTGTACTCCAATCGCTGCCATTTTTATATTTTATAAATAATGCCTTGGTTGGACAAGTGTCATATTGTGTGCAATTGAATAATTACATTGTCTACCCTGTTGAATATTTTATTTGTATTTCAGTCCTGTTCGATTTAGTAAACGTTGTATTGTGTAAAAATTGCATAGATAATCCTGCAGTTCTTAATTTGTTATCTGATTGGTCTACTAAATAAGTTTTGTTTGCAGATATACCCATGTGCATCAAACTTTTATTTTGGTTGTTATATTGGATTAATAGATTGCTAATAACTCCAAAATTCTCTAAAAATCACCATTAGCTCATGCTAAGTAGTTTTATCACAAGTAATTTTGTTTTGAATTTTATTTAGTTTTATAATTTTTAAAAATTTAAAAACTCTTTGTTTTATTTCTATTTGTAGAAATAAATGGTTAAAATATAAAAAATGTTTGAAAAATGTGAAAAAATATTTTGTGTTTGTTTGTGTGTGTTTTAATTTCTGTACAGATTTCATCTTTAAATTCCCCATAAAAACAAAAAAAATGTAAAACACTAAAATGCCTAAAAATTCGTATAAAATCACAAAATTACATAAAATACAACTTTGAACAAAATAAAAATACTCTTTATTTCTGTATATTATATATATATTTGACTTCATTTTATATTTTTAAATCACAAAAACATCTTCGTGTTTTCTATTTTTTGTTTTTATTATTTTTAATTGTTTTAAAATCCTTAAAAAAATATAGAAATACTCTGAAAATCACAAATATATGAAGCTATCAAAAACCCAAAAAGAATTTTATTTGAATTATATATATATTTTTTCTATATGTTAAAATACAAAAAAATCCATCTTTACTTTACTTTTTATTCTTTTTAATTGTTTTTTCCTTTAAAAAACCTAAAAACATTTACAAAATTTAAAAATTATTAAAAAATACATAATAAGAAAACCAAAAACATGTATAAAATTTAAAATCCATAAAAATTTAGAAAGATAAAAATCCATAAAAACCAAGAGTAGTTTGCTTTGAGTTTCCCTCTTTTATTTCATTGTTTTGTCATTGATTTAAATAACCCTCGGGATTCAGTGTTGCATCCCTGAGTTCAATCATGTACGCTATACAGGTAAATTAAATAGAAAGTTCATTTCTCTACTTATATTCTTTTTTGGTTGTTGTCTTGTGAATAAAGATCAAATTAATTATTGTTGAGATTTTCTTTGGGTTGCGACGACACTTGTGCATATTTTCCACTTTTACTTCTCTTAATATAAACCCATTCAATTCCTTTTTTCAACAAAAACCTAAGTGCAATACACTGTGTGAATAACTTAAACTTATACTATTTTATTTATCACCATACAAATATGAAACAATAATATGTTCAACATAAAACTTATACATAATAATTTATAGAAATTAATAAAAGTATTGGAAAAAATAAATCATGCACGTACCACTCATTACACTCAGTTGAAAAGCCACAAAAACTTCATTGATCAATTTCTTCTCCATATGAACTCAAATTGAATCAAACTCCCCTCCTTTGCATTTCAAATTCAATTATATTGATAATGAAGGGGTTTCATATGAATCGGAGTCAATATGCAAAAGCAAGCTAATTGGGGTACTATTGTACTTGTACATTTGTATATAAAGCTATTATATTTTACTCTTTATATTTTGAGTCTCCTTATACTTTAAATCATTGTACATAATATAAAACATCTATAAAAAATACAAATACAAATTAAAAGTATTCAAAAATAGCAAAAGGAATTAATAAACACTAAATATATACATATATTATACCTACATTGTAAATAAATCTATTTATTTATACATATAAATAAAATCATAAAATCCCATAAAAATATATAAATATGTATTAAATAGTGTTATAAATAAATAAGTTATGTAAATATGGTATTATACATAAAAATAACAAAATATAAATGTAATACATTATATATAGGTATAAATACCCTATAAATTTTAGTTTATAAATAACACTACATATCAAATAAGGTTATAAAAATAAATAAAAATACTTAAGATATAGTTAGGAAATAATACATATCTTTCATGCTTTGAGTTTTTAAAAATAAAATTATATATTATTTTATTTAGAAAGATCTTTTATTTTTTTATTTTCTATTTTGTCCTTTAGCGTTCCATGTGGACCAATGGGAGGCGATGGAGTGTTGGCCCCTGATCAACACTCCCCCCTTCACTGGTAGGCCTATCAGAATGCAACGACTCCTTATCTTCTTCCTATTTTCACGCCTCCTCCACACCTCTTTTTACCTCTACTCCTTCATGAAATCTGATCGTCCAACCTCTCTCCATCACGCCATGGCCTTAGTGCCCACTAACCACCCTCGATCTAAGCACAAATTCGAAGTCAGCTACCCCCTTCCATTTCTATTGTAAAGCCTTCTTCTTCTACATCCATCGAGCGTAATCCATTTCCACTGCCATAACCCCATGAACCATTAACTGAAGTTGAAACATAGTGACAGGAGGCGTTACCCCATTGGTTCTACGGTGAGGACAAGGCAGAGGAGTGAGATTCTCATTGCAGGAGCCTAACTTCAGTGAAGGTTAGCTTCCCAGCACTCTACTTGTCGAGTCTTAATATAGCTTAGGTTTCTAGTCTCACATTTTTGTTTCTAATGTATTCTTACTTTTTATTTCTAATCATCTAGTGTCTTTTAGCTTATTTCCAAAAAATTTTAATACGTCGGAGCTCTAGGCTCCTACCTCTGTCCACCGCGATCTATCCTCTATTCATATATGAGCTATGTCCTCCTTTGTTGCTCCTACTTCATATATATACTTTCTTATAGTTTCAATAATATGACTATAATATAATGGGTAAGGGTAATGAATAGAAGGACTGAAGAATTATTTTAAATATATGTTAAAAATTTCTTAGGATACCAGACCGATCCCTATTAACTAATGGTGGCGTTGACGATGAGAAACTAAGGGAAGGTTAGTGCAATTGTTTACTTGTTTGCATGTCTGCTTTATTTATTTCTTTCCATCTTTCATTTATTTTTTATATTGTGCATAATTGTTCTGACATATCTCTCGTGTTTAACCTTGTTGCGATAGCCCGCAGCGAGTAGGGACATCCTAGGAGGTCCACTACACCTGAGCGAGGCAAGAGAGATCCATGAAGGGAGACCGAGAGTTGAAGAACATTACCATTTTACTTTCTTAGATTAGATTTTTTATTTTATGAAGGGATATTAATTAATTAATTTGTAATAACTAAACTCTCAGACACTTAGCCTATTTACAGGTATGTTTCACTAAGTGCTAGTGCACTTGGGGAACCTGGTTGGTTTTCTATGTTTTTATCGCTTTCTATCTTATTCCTCCCTATTTTTCCACTTGCTTTATTTCATTTCTCGTGATTTATATTTTCTGCCTTATTTTCATTTTACATCTTTGTTGATTGGGCCCTTAGATTTAGGTTTATTGTCTGGTATCTAGGTCCACAACCTATTTATATCATGTACCTTTAGTCTCATTGCCCTTGGACTTAGAGTCAAATAAAAACATTCTTTATGTTAATAGTAATTCCTGATTAGGAAAATGTCATCGATTGCATGTGCATATAGATTAGTTTAAATATATGCACGGATCACTTGCATGTAGAGTGCTAGCGTAAGGTATACACCTTCTTCTCTAGCATTTTCAGTCATAGTTTTCACACACATTAGCTTTTCCATTTTTCCTTCCCATGTTTTGTTAGACTTAGAAATAAAAAGGAAATTGGAAAATTCATTAGGTTTGCATGAAAAATATCTAAAAATGTGAAAAATAAAAATTTAAAAAAAGTTGCTAAAAAAACTTTGACCTATTAAAATTGGTTAATAGACCTCATTGTATTGGGTTTATAAAGCCTGTATTATTTTCAGGTACCTTCCATACTGAGTGAGGCACGACCCTAGGATTTAGAGCCCAAATCCCAGTCTGGATACTCCCTTGATTATCACATGGTTCACAAAGTATTAGCTCTTTTGTAGGTGTGTGGGTGAGTAGGACCAAGTCTTCTTGTGGGTTTGGTCTGAATTATTGAGCATAGGGGTATTGTGATGGCGGGATCCTGTCTCATCGTGCCACGTTCGAGTACCTTTGAAGGAAGCATTGGATTTGATATATCAGCTTCCTTTCCTCCACTTCTTTGGCTAAGTAGTGGACCTAGATACGATATCAAGGATTCTTTAAAAAGTACAAGCTACAGGTTACAAAGGAAGTGGGAAGTACATGGCACTTGTCTGCTAGTACTCACTCTCCTATAGGTGTAGCGCCTGGCTAATTTGGCAAGATTACTTGATAACAACAAACAAAAACTACCAAGATAATTTGTTGAACTCTCACAGTTTCAAGATTTGAGTTTGTGAATCCCTTGGTCTTGAGGTTTGATTGATTATTTTTTAGGTCAAAGATCAAAAATAGCACGCACATGCGCCACTTCACTTCTTTTTCTCATTTCTTCTTTCATTGTGCTTGATTCGAGCCTTCACCTTATTTTCCTCTTCATTCTATTTCTTCTTCATTTTCGTGCTATACTCATTCATCAAATACTTCTTTTTTATTCTCAAGATATTGGGTCTGGGAGAATTTTGTTCGGACTCCGTGAACACCTACATCAACTCCCCAATGCCGACATAATAATTCAAGGTGATTCAAGGGAGATCGCTTCGGACTTTGCGAACCTCTATAGGGACTCCCGGCTTTTCTCTTCACCAAGAGATCGAGATGCCTCTCTTATTGAGTTCTCTTCCTTTTGAATAGAGGTCAACCATTCTCCATACACATCTCCTACTCTAATAAAGTTTAGGATTGACCCTAATCTTGAATACTTCTCGTCATCTAGTGAGTATTTCAAGACTGGTTGGGGTATACTTCCCATTGTAGACTAAGAACTCGATCTGGATTCATCATCAGCATATTTTGAACTTGAAATGGCCCCTCAGAGAGGGAAGGGACACCAAACTAACTAGAATGAAGTGAACAACCATATGCTAGCCTCCATCCATGCTATACAACAATAATTAATCAAGCAGGCCAATGCGCAGGCTGCCTTCTATGAAATGTTGATGTAAAAGAGGAGAGACATAGAGAATAGAGGGAAAGAATATCAGGCAGATTGACACCATGGAGGAGAGGAGGAGAGAAGAGAGGTGCCAGAGCCGACTCTTAAGGAGACATACAACCATGACACATGCTAGATTGATGAATCCATGATTCATTTACTCTATATGGAAGTTTTAGCAAAATCTCCTTAATAAATCACTAATTAAACCCTTTAAAATTGATTAATTAACATTTAATAATTATACTAATATTAGGGTTTAAAATCTCTAAATATTTGACCATCATTGAGCTTATTATTTTATGTGTAAATAATCTTTATTTTAATCTAATTATTTCTCTAAATTATTCTATAATTAATTAACCAACTTGACATTAAGAATTAAAATCCATAAAAAATTAAAAAAAAATATCTGACATTGAATATTTTGTACATATTTTCTCTTTGTTGTTTCTATTTTACCTTTTTCTAACCTACAAAATCTATAAAAGTTAGATTAATCATGTATATATTGTATATAAATTAATCCACTAATTAAAATCAAATTAAAAATATAAAAAATTCAAAAAAAGATAAAAAATCATATTTTAACATCTAAAGAGTACCTCCAAAAATATATTTTATACAATTGACCTCTTTTTATTTTAGATCTTGCTCATCGAGATGAGCAACTTTCATGTTGACCACTTTTTTGTTTGACTTCATTTACTATTTCTTTCTTATTTTTCTTTGATTTTTATTCATTTTTCTTTATTGAAATATTGTTTTTTATTTATTTTAATTAACTTTTATTTAGTTTTTTTTCTTTCTATATATTTCCTTTATTTATCTTTCCTCTCTCTTCTCCTCTCTCTCTGTCTCTCTTCCCTAATCTCTCTCTCCAGGTCACGTGCTCTACACGTGACCTGCCTCTCCCTTTCCTTTATTTCTCTCTCTGGTCACATGTGTCGTACGTGATATGTATCTCTCTCCTCTCCCACCCCCGGTCACCTGCTCCGTACGTGACCGTACTCTCCCCTCCTCCTTGCAATGCTGCCCACCACCTCCCTCCCTCTCGTAGTAATTGTCAATGCACCTCACTCGTTTCTCTATATAACCTAGCTCCACCGCCCCACCATTGGTCACCCGCCATACTCAGAGGGCAGAGGAAGCTTAGTCACCACTTCATGTGACAACAGTAGGTCACGGACCCCTAAGCGTCGACCCTAGGCGAAATCCAGTGAAGCAAAAAGCTTCATCGCCGCAGGCTTTGCACGAGGCCTCCTTCAGCTCTAGATAGCCGTCTGTTGAACAAAAATTCAAAGCCATCTGCGGGCTTCTTCTCAAGAGAATACCCTTATCCTCAGGTAGTCGTCTTCTTCCATATTTATTATTTATTTCTCTTTTGCCATTAGCCTTCCCCTCCTCTACTTTGTGATCCCCGCACTTCCGTCCTTGCAAAGGATGGAGCACCATACCCACTTGCACGACCTTCATCTTCCTCATTGATTGCCCTAACCATCGCCTTCTCCGCCCGACCCTGTTCAACCATGCCTCACAAAACCGAGCATCTCCCTCACCTCCAGCAGCTCGGTCACACCTCAGCCGAGCCCCGCACTCCTCTGCCACAGCTCCGTTGCACCTCCCCCGACTTCTAGCTGCCCAGGTCGTGCGCCACCCTCCACTCACCTTCGCCGCACGTCTTCAGCCACCGTTGGATCAAGGGCCGACCCTTGATCCAACGGTCCTCCTTCTGCCACGTCAATGCCTGAGCCTCAGCCCAGGCTTCGAGGCCCGGGTCATCACCACTGCCTCCAAGGCGCCATGTGCAGCTTCGACGCACATGCCACATCCTTGGCGCTCGAGTCACCCCCGAACCACCCTCATCACGTGTCACACACATGGGGCAAGGACATATTGCTCCCATTCCCTTCAACTTCCAGCATATCTCGCTAGAGTCCTAGGAGCACGTGGCCTTTGGGAATTAGTGAGGTTTCCCCTAAGGTTCCAGAAATCGTAAGAAAGCTCCTGTCATCCAAAGTCACATGTGTGGGACGTGCTATTGTGAGCAAATTGTAAAAAGCCCGTGGAAGTTTTGATATTTACAGATAATTCCTCCATGGGCTACTTTGAGAATAAATTATTTACTTTTATTGTATTTTAGTCCATGTTATTTCATTTTAGGATAACTTTCTCGTACGAATTCCAATTTTCATGCACAATATGTTGTTTTGAAGCTTATTCTGTGCTCTTTCATTTTATACATCTGTGCACAGATCTAAGGTTGTTTATTGATGATTATTATTTGAGGATTGTTGTTGATATATGTATGTTGATTTCTGATCTTTTGTGCAATATTTTATTGAGCAAATTAATGATCTAATTTGCAGGGACCGATTGTGAATTTTAATTTAATTAGTTTTCTTTGGATTATTGATCATACTATTTGAGTAATTAATCTTTGCAAGGGGCAAGATCAAGGAGGAATTATTGTATTGCATAGATTTTTTAGGAAATTTTCATTTAGTATTCTTGTGATAATTGACCATATTAATTAAGGTTTTAATATCTACATGAGATTATTCAAGGAAAAATCAATTCAATTCCCTGACATTTTATACGATTGAGATGAAATTTATTTGAGGCGTAAATTATAGTGAAAAGCAGGGGTCGAAGTATCTTGAGAAAATTCTCGTAGGACAAATCTTTGATACATTGATCTTTTTGGTCCGCATCTAAGATATTGACTAATAAATATTTCTCGGATTTATTTGATCTGTGATTTCATTTTGAGGAATAATTAACTAGTTTGAATTGAGGATTACAAATCAAAATCAGAGATCTTGTACTTAATTGTCTTCTTTGTTTTGTATTGCATTTCATCATCATCACGTCTTTTCTTTTATTTTCTAACATAGAAATTAACATTATGATTAATTAATTGTTTAAATTAATTTTAAATCGTGCAATTAAAAATCATTGTTTAGTGTTCGACCTTGGTAGATTTACCAAGTATAAATTCTCCACAACATTCAAAGATTGTGGCTTTTGGTAGATCATTTTCTGTCTTCCTAAACTATAATATATCATTCTTAAGTAAGGTAGAAAATGTTTCATCAAATGGCATCGTAGGGGAATGGCATATTTTTAGGGTTTTTAGATTAATTTCTTTAATCGATTATTTTCGAAATTAATTTCTGTGTCATTTTTTGTTATTGTCTTTTGCATTTTAATTTTTGCATTTGCTTGTCTCTCTCACTACAAGTACTAACCGCATTTTCTCTCTTTGTGGATGAGCAATTTTTGGATATAAATTCAAAGGACTACGAAGAACACTGATTTTTTTGTGAGAGAGAGCATAGATTAGATTTTACTTTCTACATCATTTATATGGTCTTACTAAACCCTAAGTTTTGTCATAATTTATACCGGATATTTTGTGGTATATCAGGTATGTTTCAACCCTTTCTATGCAGTTGGGACCCGACTTGAGTGGCGTAGATGTTAGGTGCACATATGCTAGCTTAGATTTATTTTTTATTGTGCTCACAATTTTTAAGCCACAGTTTCACTAACTAAATGCACTATAGATCGTTCGACTTAGACAAATTCTAAAATCAATTATTCCCACTAATAGAACTATTTGGTTAGGGTGTTTTTCATCTGTGCATATTATTTAGTGTAAATTTTAATTCCTTGTATTGCGTCCCGCATGAAGAATGGAAGAAATCATTGTAAGTCTCCTTCTTAGCATGCATCATTGATTTAAATGCTTCCATTAGCTTTTTCCGACCCTCTCCTCCTCAGTTTTTGCAACTTAGGTATTAAAGGAATTGGGACTGCTCGGTAGGCGTGATTTTTCTGTGCTTACGTAAGACTCAAGTGATAATTCTAATCTAAAATCGGGACTGCTAATCAAGGCAACTATATATAAAATTGACTTGAAATTAATCCTTGTGTCTGGTGGAGAGAAACTCACTAATTATTTGTAAGGACAACAATCGCACACTTCGGGTAGAGCCAAAACCTGGAGGCTTCATTCTGACTAATGAATTTAAAAATGACTAGCTACTTCTCAGTGAGGAAACTACGTCCTCCCTTAGCAGATTGGGAGGTTAAAGAACAGCATGTAAGGCATCATCCTGAAGTAATATGGGTAGTCCTTCTACGGTTCGTACTTACAACCATACTAGCTGAAAGTAGCTGCAACTAGCCGTAGGAGTTCGGGCCACTCTTTGTGAGACTCTCATGCACCTAAAGCTCCGCTTAATATGCTCAAAGATTGTTTTATTACAAAATTAAATTTGAAAATATAATCGATCAAACTCTAATGTACCTTCACAAGTGTCGAGTGGTGAATCTATGGGTTTGAATTGTGTTTGCTTTGTGCGTTTGTTCTCTATCTTTCTACTCAAACCTTATGCTTTTATCGATTCTCTTGACATGGGAGATGGATTTCTCTGGGGATTTTTGTTCGGATCTTGTGGACATTTCACGGAACCCCTTGGATTAATGTATCCTCGGATTTGAGATGACCCCCTACTCGAACCCACCTAGTGATGACCCTCTTCCCAAGTCTCCTTCAAGGTTTAGTCAATCTCGGACTAACCCTCTCTTCTACTCTCCTCCTGCCAAAGAAACTTTTATCTTTGGTAGAACTCCGAACCTTCTAGCCATGTATCTAACCCAGACCTATCTGTGTCTGAAGGTGATAAGGAAGTCAAGATTCCTCTTAAGAAGAACCCTTGTGAAGATGAGGACAATGACCCGATACGTGCACTTTTGGCTAGGGTTACCGCAGCCAAGCAGCACAATGCAATACTCGTAGCTCAAATGGTGGAAATGCAATAAGGAGAAACTGTTATAGAAGACACATACTTCCATGAATTAGATGAAGATTATAATTGGTTGAGGCAAGTACCCCATGGGGATGTGTTCAAGCACAAACCGTGATTCCTCGTGCTTCTACCTAAGTTCGGAGGAAAAAATCATGAAGAACCATATGCCTTTCTCCGAGACACTGAGCTAGTATAGTCTGTGATAACCTTTCCCACCCTAGGGTTAGTCAAGACTACATAAGGTTGAGAGTTGTCCCCTTTGCCTTGATTGATAAGGCAGCTCATTCGCTGGAAAATCTTGGGGAAGTGGTCACAACATAGACTACCTTCAAGACTTTATTTTTAAAGATATTATATCCACTAATAGAAATAATCAAACGAGTATCAATCTCACAAGCTTCACCCAGCTCCCTAATGAACCATTCCATGAGACCTAGGCGAGGTTTACGGATCTAATTCAAAAATGCTCAGGGCATGGCATAAGAAAGATGATGCTCGTCTAGAGTCTTGTTAGTGGGATGAACCCTGAGACACAAGGGTTAGTTAGTGCCTCCTACAGAGGAAGCTACATGGGATGTCATGAGGACAAAGTTAACAAGGTGTCAGAGAAATTAGCAGAATCTAGCCGGGCACAAACCACAAGCTGGGCCTACACGACCAGATCCCTCTCACTCTTATCTAAGGAGGGAGTCAAGAAGACTATGAACAATCTATCGAATGATCAAAATGCAGATATTGGAATAATAGCTGACAAGCTAAATATAATCGAACAGATTTATAAGAAGGTAGATGAATTCCATAAATTAATTGATATGGAGAAACTGACCTACCTACCCAAGCGGAAGGAAGAATTAGCTTATAGGGTATCTAAGATCCAGATACATGTCCTGACTACACCTACAAACCCCATTCATCAAATTCACTACATTCAAGGGCAAGGGGTAGGGAAATAGAGCCACTAGGGTGGAGATCAAATCTTCGCCCAACAAATCGAAGAAACCCCTGCACAAATAGTTTATGAGGAATCTCCACAAATCATGGAGATAAATGGAGTCTTATATAATTTGAATCCAATCAACCGATAGGAACCCAACTCTACTCTGAACTATCGTCCACCACAATCGTGTCCCGGCTATCAGCCTCAACAACATCAGCAGCAGCAGCGTCAGTTCCAACAGTATCGTCCGCTTATAAGAACCCGTAGCCACAGCAGCAGCACCAGCGCCTGGGCCAATACCGACAGTAGCAGCAACCTTAGGCTAAGCAAGTCTAGGTATCTTCCTCTACAATCTCTCCCAAACTCTAGTGAGTGTTGTATGAACTTCATGACATGAGATTCGATATCAATAGACTCTCCAGATGGAAAGATGAATGCATTGAACCACATACCGCAATTCCATCTCAAGTCCAAGCTAACCCAAATAATCTTGGACACAAAGATCAAGTACCAATATCAGAATATTCTTTACCTGAATACAATATATTTTCGCATGATAACACCAATCATATTTCTCTTAGGAGAGAAAAGATTGTAACCATGCCTGATTGAGCTAAGGAATGTAGTGACATAGAACTACTGTCCACACCTATGCATACATCTAGAGAAGAAGAGGAGGAGAGACTACCAACCCCCACCTCAGAGAACCACAACACCTCGGAATCGAGTGAAGTTGAAGCAGAGGAGGAAGACTCACCGCAGCAGCAACAGCCCCCACAGCCACAAGTGTCATTTTCTTTTCCAAGTTTAAGTCAGATTCCTAGTATCAGTGTCAGTCTGAGCCATGTACAGACTTCCATTTTCAATAAAAGTGATGTTCCAGTTCATGATCATGATCGCTCGATCCCTTTCCCCCATGCTCTAAAGGGTGGAAAGAAGAAAAACTTAAAAAACCAAAAATATTGATGAAGAGATGGCACGTATCTATAAAGAAAACATCAAGGTCACTTTATCACTAGATGATATGATAGAAAGATATCCGTCTTTTAGAAAATACCTTAAGGTGAGATGCACACTGATAAGGGTCAACAGAAAGAACTCAAGTCGAACAAAGAAGCATATCCACTCTATAGCTACGTCTCGTTTAATAAGGAATGAGCTTCCAAGGAAGAAGAGAGACATGGGTGTACACTTTATGACTAGACAAATCAATGAAATCAAGGTTGCTAAAACTCTATTAGACAAATGTTCCTCTATCAATCTCAAACTCACCACACTTCATTAACATCTTAATCAGGGACCTCTTAGGAAGTCAAGAGTCCTAAGAGACAAAATTATCCAGTGGATTTTACAGTGCTTGACATGGATGTCCCTAGGAATTGGAAAGATTCCCATATCATCTTAGGGTGGCCTTCCTTAGGACCGTTGGAACCCTATTTGACTATACCTTAGAAAAATCCAATTCGAAGATGTTGAACTAGAAATGAAGCAGACAAGATTCCAAAGACCTGATACAGAAACCAACATCGAGTAAGGAACTTCCGAGTCAGAGGTAGATTGTAGCACAATAACGATAGTTGGGCCTTGGAGACAGAACTCAACCACAATCATAGAATCACTCTCATTTGGAGATGACATTGTCGATCAGTTAGTCTAGTGACTCAGTCAAGAAAACACTCTCTATGCATCATCCTACACTCTCGAAGACTCAAAGGTCTATGTAGAACTGTCAGTCCAATCTCTTTTAGGACAATTCCGAAGTGAGGAAGACGGGTCGTATGTGGCATTTGCCGAAATATGACACATATTTGGCGATACGACCCCCAAAGTCATTTAGTTGGTGGTAGATGAAGTTACACAGGATCCACCCATAGCACAACCAAATTCAGCAGTGATAGAGCTAGATCCCTTTGACAATATGGATATACCCGAGCTCAAACCATTGCCCCCTACTCGAAAATGTGTCTTCCTTGTGGGATTTAAGGGACGGTTTCCGATCATCATCAGCTCACATCTAATCGAAGAGCAGGAAACCCACCTTCTAGAAGTTTTGGAGAAAAAGCGTAAAGCCATAGGCTACAAATTGTCAAATCTCCAAGGTATTAACCCAGCTCTTTGTTCACACCATATATACCCTGAGGAAAATGCTAAACCCACCCGTGAATTCTAGCGTAGGCTGAATCCAAATTTATGGGAAATGACTAAGATTGAAATTAAGAAATGGTATGGAGCGGGGTTCATTTATACCATCTCATACTTCAAGTGGGTGTCACTCATATACATAGTCCCAGAGATGTCAGGACTCCATATTGTCACCAACGATGAGAGAGAGGAAATCGGGACATGAATACCCATGTCCTGGCACATCTGTGTGGATTACAGATGCATGAATGCCGCAACGAAAAAGGATCACTTCCCATTGTCATTTATTGATAAGATTTTGAAGATATTAGAGGGAAGAGAATACTTTTGCTTCTTAGTCCGGTACTCGGATTACAATCAAGTAGCCATCATCCCTGAGGACTAGGAAAAGACAACATTCACTTGTCCCTTCGGTACTTACGCTTTCAAGTGCATGCCTTTCGGGCTATGTAACTCCCCCAGCACATTTCACTGGTGCATGATTGCGGTTTTTACCGAAATGGTCGGAGATTTCCTAGAAGTGTTTATGGATGACTTCTCAGTCCATGGTGATTCATTTAATGATTGTCTCGTGAACCTATACTGAGTCCTCGAGAGATGTAGGGAGGTTAATCCGGTGCTCTCTTGGGAGAAAAGTCATTTCATGGTAAAGGAGGGCATCGTGTTGGGGCACGTCATCTCCAAGAAGGGAATGGAGGTTGTCCCAGCTAGGGTGGATGTGATCAAGAAACTCGAACTACCAACCAACATAAAGCAAATGCAGTCTTTTCTAGGGCATGTCGGATTTTATCGAAGATGTATTAAGTATTTTCCAAAAATTGCATGATCGTTGACTGAGCTCTTAAGGACAGACATAGAGTTCATTGTAAATCATAAGTATCCTGAGGCATTCGAGCTGCTAAAAAAGAAGATCATGGAATCTCCCATCCTCCAAGCCCTCAACTAGTCTCTTCCCTTCGAGATCATGATCGATGCCTCTGATTTTGCAGTCGGGGTTGTGCTAGGACAGATGAAAGATGGAGTTCCTTATGTTATTCACTATGCAAGCAAGATTTTTGATCTAGCTCAGAAAAATTATACGGTGACAGAAAAGGAAATGCTTTCTATAGTCTTTTCCTTAGAAAAATTTAGATCTCTACCTCTAGGATCTAAGGTGACAGTGTATACGGATCATTCAGTCATCCGATACATAATGGCAAAGAAAGATGAAAAGGCATGTCTTCTTAGATGGATACTTCTACTTCAGGAATTTGACTTGGAGATTAAAGATAAACCCAGACTGAAGAATGTGGTGGCTGACCATCTATCCCTGATCGAACAAAGATAAAATCCTTGATTCAGAATCAATCCATGAATCCTTTCCAGACGAGTCAATTTATGTTATTGACTCCCTCCCATGGTATGCCAACATGGTTAATTATCTTGTCTCTAAGAAAGTTCCCCAAGGTTGGCCCAAGAGAAGAATTGACCGAAATCTAGACACTACCATTGGGAGGATACGTTCCTTTTCTTTGAAGGATCGAATTTTATATAGAGAAGATGTATTCCTCAGGAGGAATCCCAAAGTTTCCTCAATCTATGCCACACCTTGGAGGCAGGAGGACACCACTCTGAGAAGAGGACTGTTGAGAAGATATTGCAATGTGGATTTTACTGGATGACCATGTTTAAGGATGCATATAATTTTGTCAGGTCGTGCCTAGTTTGTCAAAGAATGGGAGGGATCATTGGTCCCAAAGATGCCATGCATATTTGTGATGTATTCTATGCATGGGGCATTGACTTTATGGGCGCAATCCCTAACAACCATGGATTTGGATATATTCTTCTCGTGGTAGACTATTTATCAAGGTGGGTGGAGTTTATCCCTGCTCGAGCCACTGACAGCAGAACTGTCTATAAACTTCAAAAAGATCATATTATTTCAAGGTTTGGGATCCTCAAGGTTCTGATATCTGATGGTGGTATCCATTGTTTTCGATCGGGATGTGAAGAAGTTGACTAAGGACTATGGCATTGAGCACTGTGTTGCTAGTCCTTACCATCCACAATATAATGGTATGACAGAGGTGTCAAACAGGGAGGTCAAAAGAATTTTACAGAAGATAGTTCGCCATTACAAGAAGAACTGGTCCCAACTCCTGGACCAAGTTCTATGGGCTTACAGGACGGCTTATAAGACCCCATTGGGCACCTCCCCGTTTAGAATGGTATTTGGAAAATCATGTCATTTACCTACAGAATTAGCATATAAATCAGAATGGTCAATCAAAAAGATCAGCTAGAACTGTCACCAAGGAAAGAAGAACATAGATATGGATTTAAATGAGCATTTAAAAATCAGAAACCATGCTTATGAGAACAGCATAAAATATAAAGATAGAGTAAAAAATGGCATGATAAGCACATTAGAACTAAGTACTTCATCCCAGGGCAGAAAGTGTGGTTGTTTAATGCAAGGTTGAAGATTTTTCAAGGCAAGCTGAAATCAAAATGGACGAGACCTTTCATAGTTAGGGAAGTACACGACAATGGCAATGTCATAATTTCTAAGACAGCAGACAGTACACAAACTTCCCTAGTCAATTGACAGCTACTTAAACATTTCATCGAATCAGATGAGCAGCTGGTACAGGTTGAGTAGATCTCCTTCACTGGGGCACAGAATCAGATGAAAGACTCACTTGGCTCGTGTGAAACCCAGATAAGTGAAGCCATACTCTTCAATGTAGCTAGAAGATGCAGTCGATAACTTGTATATCCATCACTGATCTACTCAATCCTCCACGTAATTGCTCATTCATACTTAGGTTGACCTGAGCCTAAGTATATGGGGACCGATATTATTGTGTATACATCAATTCTATACTTTTCTTCCCACCTTCGACCGCCCTATTTCTTGCTATTCTACTATGCTTATGCCCTCAAAAGCCTAAGTATAGGGGGGCGAGTCGACGCCCTTTTCTGTTCACTTAACTATGCTTGGTACGAGCTATGTCTACATTTCACCTTATGCCATGAGGACAAAGCACAAGCTAAGCCTGGGGGGGTGTATTCGATGTACTTTATCCATAGCTCGTTATTTAATTGTTTTCATCAAAAATCGGGTATGGGTACAAGTTGTGTATATTATGTATACTATACTAAATTCTTTGTATAAATAATACATGTTTTCAAAAAAAGAAAAAGAAAGAAAAAACAAAAAAACAAAAGTAACTCAAGGTTATATCCCTGACATTTTCGCTATCACTCGACTTGAGGAATGAAAGAAACTCGGGTTTTTAAGGTCCTTTGCTTCAGAGTTCATCGGCCTTAGTCATTAGGTTTTAAGACATGATAATCAACAATTCCCTAGTTTGAAAGATGTGAGTGCTATATTGCAGGCTTAATCTCTATCTTTTAAGAATATGATCAACACATCACCTGCATAACTGCATGATTGATGAGATGAGCTAAGATTTCACTTGATAGACTGGGATTGGAGATTTGAGTCTAGATATGATTTTATGATACTTGAGGATGGGATAAAGTCGATGAAAGCTTCAAGAAACCTGAGTGTTAGCAAACCTTAGCCAGTATATGAACAAGTTTGTATGCTATCTTTTGATATTGACCTATGTGCTAGAGTGTGATGAAACTAAATAACTGTTGATCATTGTGCGCCAACTCTTGGTAAAATAGTGGAGCTAGCCTAAAATGTTTGAATAAAAAGAGCTCTCAAACACAACGTCAAATTACAAAGATCTTATATCAAAGGCGAGCACTCCCAACCATTTTCAAAGTGTCCAATTGGGCCAAAGCTAATTAAGACCAATGAGTCAGGTGAGTACCTTAAAGAAGGGCTCTGCATCGTAACCGATACAAGTCCGGGTGTAAGTATATTATATACTTAAAGAAGACGCACCACAGTGTACTCCTAGGAAAACAAGTACAGACGGCTCAATAAACTTTTGACGAACACACTGGTCAGCAACCAAAAATACATATGTTAAGTAATACGGCACTCAAGAGGATCCTTATTCCAATGTGAGGGAGAGAAGAAAATACACAAACCTAAGATCTCCATTATCTGGCATGTCATATACATTTTTAAGTCTGACAAACTATTGAGATAGTAAATTGAATGCAAGAACTGATCTATTACCTAGTGTTGAGGATTAAGTCTTGAGAAGAGTCTCTCGGACTTGGATTTTGAGTGATGTTTCGATTCGACTCTCATAATTGCAGTACATATTAAATTTCATATCTCTTATGCTATATGTACAAACAGAGAGTCTGATAATTAGAAAGGTTGGATTCCTTTTGATTAGATCCTAGATTGAGATAAGAATTCTATGACCATTAAAACCTAGGATTCTTAATGAGACAATTCTTGACATTCACACATGAACAGTCAGGGATTCAAGCTTCTAATTCACTAAAATTCGATTGGGGACAAGCAAAGAGCTAAGTATATGGGAGTGATGAATCCGTGATTCATCTACTCTATATGGATGTTTTAGCAAATTTTCCTTAATAAAACGCTAATTAAGCCCTTAAAATTGATTATTTAGCATTCACTAATTGTACTAATATTAGATTTTAAAATCTATAAATAATTAAACCTTATTGAGCTTATTATTTTATGTGTAAATATACTTTATTTTAACCTAATTATTTCTCTAAGTTATTTTTTAATTAATTAACTAACTTGGCATTAAGAACTAAAATCCAAAAAAAGAACAAAATTAAAAGAAATCAAAAATTTCTGGCATTGAATATTTTGTACATATTTTTTCTTTGTTGTTTTTTACCTTTTTCTAACATATAAAAATCATAAAAAAAATATATTAATCATGTATATATTGTATATAAATTAATCCACTAATTAAGATCAAATTAAAAATACAAAAAAATCACAAAAGATAAAAATTCAGTATTTTAGCATCTATAGAGTATGTCCAAAAATACATTTTGCACGGTTGACCTCTTTTTATTTTGAATCCTTCATGAAAGTTGTAGATCTCATCGAGATGAGCAACTTTCAAGTTGACTACTTTTTCATTTACTTTGTTTACTATTTCTTTCTTATTTTTCTTTAATTTTTATTTATTTTATCTTTTTAATTTTTATATTTTTATTTTACTTTAATTTTAATTTAATTTACTTTAATTACCTTTAATTTAGTTTTTATTTATTTCCTCTCTTTCTTTTTCTTCCCTCTTTCTCTTTCCTCTCTCTCTCTCTCTTCTCTAATCTCTCTCCAGGTCACGTGCTCTGCACGTGATCTGCCCTTCCCTTACTCTATTTATCACTCTGGTCACGTGTGTCGTACGTGACCCATATCTCTCTCCTCTCACCCTCGGTCACGTGCTCTGCACAGGATCATCCTCTCCCCTCCCCCTTGCAATGTTGCCCGCCACCTCCCTTTTTCTTGTAATAACCGTTCTTGATCATCTGCCATTCTCAAAGAGCAAAGGAAGCTTAGTCGCCACTTTAGGTGACAGTAGTTGGTAGCATACCCCTAAGCCTCGAGCCCATGTGAGATCCGACGAAGCACAAAGCTTCACCGCCGTAGGCTTTGCACGAAGCATCCTCCAGTTCCGGACAACCGTATGTTGAGCAAAAATTCGAAGCCCATATGTGGGCTTCTTCTCTGATGAATACCCTCATCCTTAGGTAAGCACCTTCTTCCCACTTTCTTATTTATTTTTCTTTTGTCGTTAGCCTTTGCATCCTCTCCTCTACAATCGCCGCACTTCTATCCTTGCAAAGGTCGGAGCATTGAACCCACTTGGACGACCTTCATCTTCCTCATTGTCGCCTGACCCCGCTTGGCCATGCCTTCACACAGCCGAGCATCTCCCTTGCCTCTAACAGCCCGGTCGTGCCTCGGTCGAGCCCCGCACTCCTTTGTCATTGCTTGGTTGTGCCTCCCCCGACTTCCAGCTGCCTTGGTCATGCACCGCTCGCCACTCGCCTTCGTCGCACGTCTCCAGCCACCATTGGATCAAGGGACGTCCCTTTATCTGGTGGTCCTCCTTCTGCCACATCGACACTCGAGCCTCGACCCCAGGCCTCAATGCTTGGGGCATCGCCACCACCTCTAAGGCGTCATGTACTGCTTCGGTGCTCGTGCCACAGCCTTGGAGCTTGAGTTGCCACCAACTGCCCTCATCACGTGTCACGTACATGGGGCGAGGACATATTGCACCCTTGCGCTTCAACTTCCAGTATATCTCGTCAGAGTCCTTGGTGCACAAGCCTGTACATGGCCTCTAGGTTATTACGAGATCCCCTCCTCCCCAAGGTTCCCGAAATTACAAGAAACCCCCTACTGTCCAAAGCCACATTCGCTGCATGTGCTATTGTGCTTAAATTGCAGAAAGCCTCTTGAAAGTTTTGATATTTGTAGATAAGTCCTCCAGGGGCTACTTTGAGAAGAAATTATTTACTTTTATTGCATTTTAGTCCCAAATATTTCATTTTAGCATAACTTTCTCATACGAACTCCAATTTTCATGCACAATATGTCATTTTGAAGCTTATTCTATGCTCTTTCATTTTATATATCTTGTAGACATCTGAGGTTGTTTATTGATGATTATTATTTGAATATATCTATTTATATATGCAGACTGATTTCTGACCTTTTGTGTAATATTTTATTGAGCAAATTAGTTATCTATGTTGTAGGGATTCGATTGAGGATTTTAATTTGATTAATTCTCTCTTGATTATTGATTATAATTTTTTAGAAATCAATCTCTCCATGGGGCAAGATCAAGGAGGAATTATTGTATTGCACAGATATTTTGTAGAAAATTTTCATTTAATCTTCTCGTAATAATTGACCATATTAAATTAAGGATTTAATATTTGCAGGAGCTTATTTGAGGAAAAATCAATTCAATTCCCTAACATTTTATACGATTGAGATTAAATTTATTTGAGGCTTAAATTACAGAGAAAAGCAAGGGTCGAATTATCTTGAGAAAAATCTCGTGGGGAAATCTTTGATACATTGATCTTTTTAGTCTGCATCCAAGATATTGACTGATAAATATTTCTTGGATTTATTTGATCTGTGATTTCTTTTTGAGGAATAATTAACTAATTTGAATTGAGGATTACAAATCAAAATCACAGATCTCGTGCTCAATTATCTTCGTTACTTTGCATTGTATTTTCATCATCACATGTCTAATTTTTATTTTCTAACACAGAAATTAACGTAGCGATTAATTATTTTTTTAAATTAATTTGAAACTATGCAATTAAAAATCATTGTTCCCTGTATTTGACCTTGGTAGACTTATCAACTATAAATTCTCCACAACATTCAAAGATTGTGGTTTTTTATAGATTATTTTCTACCTTCGTATACTATAATATATCATTGTAAGTGAGGTAGAAAATGGTTCATCATAGATCACGGAGTGGATCCGAATAATGTAAATCCATGGATAACTTGAGATTAAGATGCAGCTACTTTCCCTCTTGCCTACATTCCATGGGAACACTAATGAAGAACCATACATCCACTTGCGCCAATTCAACCACATTTGTAGAACCATGCACTACCCCAACATCCTATTGGAGGTAGTTAAGATGGTCTCCTTCCCATTTAGCCTTCAGAATAAGTCTCTATACTGGATCAATCATCTAGGGAAGGTGGTGATTTTTGAGGAAGAGATGAAGTCAGCTTTTCTGCACAAGTATTATCCCCTCAGTCATCTAAATCAGATGTGAGCTTTGATTTCGAACTTCTCACAATTTTCCCACTAGCCAATTCATAAGGCATGGGAATTCTTCAAGGATTTACAGTAGAAGTACCCATATCATGACATACCGAAGATCAGTTTGGTCCATAATTTTTTGGGGGTTTAAATTAGGATAGCCAAAGGTTGGTAGATACCTCCTATGGAGGATCTCATTTTAACAAGGGTAAAGATGTTGTTTGGAAAATATTTGAGGAAATGGTCGTAGGATCGGTCGCACTATCTTCACACATGCATTCCAAAAGAACATGCAGGCTCTCCACAAGTTCATCAATATGGTGGCATCTCACAAAGAGGACAGGAACGAGAGTTCCAACCAGAGCATTATTGGAAACCACCTGTCAAAGGTCGACATTATTGAGAAGAGATCACAAGACCTCTAGAAACTCAATGTGATCGAACAAAGAACCAAGAATCTGAACAAGTTCGACTAGATCACAAAGCAGCTGGAGATTCTGGTGAGCACAATCAACTCGTGTCAATCTACAAGTATACCAGCCAAGGCCTCTACCATTGAGCTAAAAGACCAACCATAATAGCAAAGTCTAGGGCTGCCTCAGTCCATCCAGCATGTATACTACGTGCAAGCACATAACTAGGGCCCACCATCATAGCCGCAACAGACGCAGATGTACATGTACCATCTATTAGACATGAAATATGTCGACCCATCTTCCCCACTCCACCACAAATCCAAGAGGTGAATGGCATTTGGTTCAATGAACCACAATTGAAATGTCCGAGAGGACAACAATAAGATCAATCTTCAACCATCCGACCATTCCACCAACATCAAGGTGGAAGAACAATTCAGCACCAACCTTCTCAACACCAGTCTCCACAGAATGCTCACACATGGATACAGAATCACCAACAGCCAGCATACTGTTATTAACAATGTCATTATTAGCAGCAAGCTGCTCAATATCAGAATCCATTCCATCCTCTTCCGCCACATTATCAGCAGTTTCCTCCTCATCCATACTTTCAGATTTACCAGTCGCAGCCTCCGCACTCGTATCACTCTCATCAAGCTCAGCATGTTGAATAAAGAGAGGTAGCAATGGTAAACCCCACGCTTGTCTGGATGGCTCAGTTTATGAAGAACATTACGGATATGAGCCAGAAGTTAGATGACTTAACCGCTGTGAAGACCAACATCCCTGCGCAGGTTGAGGTCAATCCAAATAACTTCCATCGAAAGGAGCATGTAGATTGTAATGAATCTTACCCCCACTGAGTCAGGTATGAGTATATAATTTATGTTATCTAATGTAGTGACTCTTCAGAGTGGCAGGACACTATGATCGTCTGCCACCACGAAAGGTAAGAATAAAGATTTAGGGACCAATCATCATCTTCTACAGTTGTCGATCTCGTATCAAGATGTGGGGAAGAAGAAGAAGAGAAGGGAGACACATCAGATCAAAAAATCCAAAAAAATGTAGAAAAAGCAAAGACCAAAAAGATAACAACATCCGAGGCCAAGCCGAGCAAGCTAAGGAGACGTTAGCAGTCGATTCCATGCCAGCCAACGAAGATGATGTTTCCATTTTTGTTCTCCTCTTATAATGAATGATTGTACCCCTTCTAATCGTCCATTTGTACAAGTTGATTCCCATGAATATTTTGATTTTGATAATGTAAATATTTTGTTTCATGAAGCTATAAAAAAAAGTAAATCAAAAAATTGAAATCAGCTTTGTCTTACCCTAGAGTCATTAAGATATCACAAAATATCATTCTAGAATGTCATTGTTAAAATCCATGGAATGCATGCCCATCATGAAGAAAGGATTGAAAGAGGCATGTACATTAAAGCACCAGCCCTGCAAGAATCGATGTAACAGAGCATAAAAGCACATCCTGACCATGGCCACAGTAAATACAATCAGCAACTTCCTAACAACAATGAAATACATGGGAGCCCCTTTTATCAGATGCGAGATCTTTGACCATTTTTTTAGCAAACTCTACTTGATAGGAGCTCTTTGATAAACCTCACGTCGACTTCTCTCCTCAAGGAATTCAGAGAGGGTTTATTGAAATCAACCAGGATAATCGTTCAGTTTGCTGATTGATCCATTAAATGACCTTGAGGTAAATTAGAGGATGTTATTGTAATAGTGTAAGGCATGAAATTTCTCATGGACTTCATTGTCCTGGACATGGAATCCTTTGCACTGTGACTCCATACCCCTATCATACTTTATCGATCGTTCCTTCGAACTGCCAAAGTGGTAGTTGATTACATGTTTGGAAAGATTACCTTTCGCTCACATATTGACAAGGTCACAAAAGAGATGATCGTAGAACGCAAATCAGCGAATAGCACATCTGAGAGAAGGGAACTGCTTAAATCGCATACACACGATTGTGACATCAGTGATGAGATAAGATCTCCAAGTTTGTCCTTGAATGACATTTTGACCCAATAATTCCTCTTCTTGGAGGAAGACCTAGAAAGCACAACCAAAAATTGTTCATTTACCGACAGGGAGATCTATGTAGATGTGTTGATCGAGTTGTTTGAAGAAAATCCATCCCAGACTGCACAAGAAGAAACAATTGCAGACATGTTCGATATTTTGTTATCTCAGTGGTCGAGGTGGACACCAAATTTTTGGCAAATAATTCACTAACCACCACCCCAATCTCAGAGGTTACTGAAAAGCTAATCAGACTCCACCAAAATTAAAGTCGCTTCAAGAAAATATGAACTATTCCTTCCTTGTGGGTGAGCCTGAACAATATCCAATCATCATCAGTTCATGATTGATTGTCGATCAAAATTCTTGCTTGCTAGAGGTTCTAGAGAAAAACCACAAGGCTCTTGATTTGAATGTTTCGGATATCGAAGGATAAATCCGGTCTTGTGTTCACACCATGTCTACTTAGAGGATGACAGCAAGCCATCCCGTAATTTTCAACACAGGTTGAACCCTAATCTCCAAGAAGTTGTCATGAAAGAGATCACAAAATGGTGTGAGGCTGGCTTTATTTATCCGATCTCCAATTCTAAATGGGAAAGCCCAATGCATGTGGTCCTGAAGAAATCTGGAATCATGGTGGCAACAAATGACCAAGGAGAGGAGATTCCGACTCGAGTACCTATGTCATGGCGTGTTTGTGTAGATTACCGATGCATGAACTCAACGACCTAGAAAGATCACTTTCCTCTGCCATTTATTGATCAAATTATAAAAATACTGGAAGGTAAAGAGTTCTTTTATTCCTTGGATAGGTAATCTAGGTATAATCAAGTGGTGCTTGCTCCTAAAGATCAAGAGAAGACTACATTCACTTGTTCGTTTGGCACCTACTCCTTTAAGAGAATACACTATGGATTGTGTAACGCGCTAGCTACATTCCAAAGGTGTATGTTGGTTGTGTTCGCTGACATGGTAGGTAGTTTTTTGGACGTTTTTATGGATGATTTCTCAGTATATGGTGACAGTTTTAATGCATGTCTTTTACATCTAGACCGAGTACTGAAGAGATGTTGTGAGGTGAATTTAGCACTTTCATGGGAGAAGAGTCACTTTATGGTCACCGAGGGGATTGTGTTGGGTCATGTTGTCTCTAAATGAAGTATGGAGGTCTATATGGCTAAGGTTGTTGTTATTGCAAAAAAACACTGAAGCAGGTGACGTCTTTTCTGGGGCATATTGGATTCTACAGAAGATGTACTTAGGACTGCAGCAGGATTTCCCGACCTCTCACCGAGCTGTTAGGCAAGGAAGTTGACTTCATTGTAGATAACAAGGTCCTCAAAGCCTTCAATCAATTAAAAGAACTGGTTACTCAGACACTGAAGGATATGGTTAGATCCTTAAGCGCATCACGGAAGCATGAGGATCGCATCGTATCAAATCGGGAGCGACTAGTCGCACTAGTTGCTCGAGGTAGTGGAAATTGAAAAAATTTCATGTGATGAAACCACATGATCCAAGAACACTTCTCAGGTCGTTTCGTCTAAACCACAAACAAGTAATAGGATTACCTCTTGAAGCATGGTTGCGATCGAATCATTAAGGGAAGAGATCTCTTGTCTCAAGTCCGATCCGACGGAGGAGACGCTTGCGAGCATGTTGATGAAACACGTGCTTCTCGCAATCCATGTTGATGATCCAAGCGGCGGATCTCTTGATATCTACACACGAGATCCGACATCTTCTTCACGAGCGAGGCGTACCAAAAGTGACGGAGATCCACGAGCAAACTATTGGGCAGCATAACGACGATGCTACAGCGATGGAGAATCTCTCTATGGAATCCATGGTGGACGGCCATATGAGAGAGAGGGAGTGGGCATGTAGAGAGAGAGACATGTTCGCATTAGCATTTGAAGAGCAAGGGGTGCCCTTCTATTTATAATATTTTGGGATCCATGGATCTCAATCCATGGGCAACACAAATCCAATGGCTCATATTGATTTGTGTTTCTTTTAATGGCCAAGATTTGTGTTGGTAAAAACCAACCAGAATTAATTTAATAAAATCAAATATATATTGAATATAATTTGATTTATATTAAATCAATCTCCATTGGAGAATTAGGAAGGAGGCAAGCCTCCTTCCACAAGAGGTGTGGATGGCCACCATATTCCATAATGGAATTGTAGCTGTCCACCCTCTATATGAGGAAGGTGGCTTTCCTTTCCTTATTACATGAGATTACATTATCTCATGATTCTCTCCAAAATTTACAACAACATTTGTTGCAAATTATTTCACAAAAATAAATCCAATTTATTTTTTGAACATTGCAATCATGCCATTGAAAATTTGTGAATCATATTCACAACCCAAAATAAAATGTGAATTACATTTTCAATTAATTGTCCAATGTGAATCCAATTCACATCAACATTTAATGAACAAATGTAAATTACAAATAGCTCTTTCTCTCTTATATATTATAAATCACATTCATAATACATATGATTAATATGGATAGTGTTATCCACATTATTCATAACCATGATAATTAAATCACATTTATTCATCTTGGATCTCTTATTCTCATGTGCCCAATTAATATGAATCACATTCACATTATTCAAGTTTTTGATAATTAAATCACATTTAATTATCTAAGATAACTTTCTTTATAATATTAATCAAATTCATATTATTCATGATAATTAAATCACATTTAATTATCAATTTACTCAATGCTTGGATACATATATCAACAATGAAATTATCCTAAACTCTTTCAAGAATAATGCAATTTCTCCGCAGATACTTGGAGATAAGGACAGGGCGATTGTATTGTTCCACGTATAGTAACTTGGATATTGAGATCACATCTCAAATCCAGATCTCAGACCTCCCATAGATGCTTGATTAAATTAAGACCGCAAATCTAATCTTCTCATTGCATCCGAATCACATTCAGATCAATGTCCAACATTTGGACTAAGATCAGATTACTTCTCTACTGAGAGGAGTCACTAAAATCCAAACCCGTTTCATCGCTCCCTAGAAATAAAAGCGTCATGGTTATACAATCGTTTATGATCACATCACCCTCAGGTATTCCCAATACCTGTACATCCTGCATACTGGAAGACCCAGAATAATCCCAAAGTATAAGATCAATTTTACACTGTCTACTTCAGGGATTTATCATTAAGTTTCTCATTTGACTATTGGGAATTGGTATCGATCATATACTTTCCAAAAGCATATATCATACCTAGGTGTTGATCATATACTTTCTAAAAAACATATATCAAACCTACAAATTCAGTCAAGCTTCCAAAGCAAGACAATATTGCACAGAATTAGATTCTTCCCAATATCTCGTAAGTGAGCTCATGTCTTCTGGTTCAGTAATTGAACATGTATGATCCCTTTGAGAGATTGTATAACTCATATGCCCTTGTATGCACACCAGAGCGCCAGTGTATAGACCTTGATTAGGTCATCAACCTATTGGTCTGCCAAATGTACATACTCAGATATATAGTAACACATCTGTGTCCGGTTAGAGGATGCGTGCCTATATCGTGACAGCATACATCATAGGACTTTGGTTATCTCGATCTCGTTAAGTCAACTCTTTGACCTAACTTATCTAACACCTCCGAATCTCTATTCCTTGCAGAGGACCTGCATCAAGAGGTCGGTTAGATATCATCCTTTAGAGAAAGGATTGTTATCTCCTTCTCATGCTGGAGATCATCTCTTAATAATCATTTGACGGTGCTTGATGAGTCCTCAATCTAAGATATTCATCCAATCACCAGCCTCTATGATTCAATAATTGAATCAACATCTGTATGATCATAAAGATGGCCAGGGTATATAACCCTAATTGTACTAAGGGACCTATTATGAAAATTGGTTATTCTTCATTTCAGATCAGGGAATGATATTTGCAATAACATTTATTGCATAATAGCTCGACGTGGGCTCGTATGTCCAACAATTTCACACTAGCCCAAAGTGCCATTAATGGGAATAATCATTTAAACTTGCACTCATGTGACAATCATAGGCTATTTAGAAAATAGCTAGGTAATCTGATAAGTCACTCTGTTCCCAGGAGACTACGCCAAGGCCTTTTACGGCACTAGCACATCCCAAGGTAACAGTGCATGCATCCAATGCGAAGGTTGCATATATGTAGCCAAATACTCAATTTTGTTAGTTATAGTATCGTTGACACCACAACTCAATAATCATTTAACCAGTATTTAATTTCTATCATCCTTATTAGAATACCCTTAATCCTGGAGATCTCTATCTCCTAAGGTATCCGTAGTTAAGACCTTTTAGATCACTATCTATAAAGTCTTAATTTCTTGAAAATAAGACTTTGAGATTACTATCTCAAAAGTTTTGCCCTCTATGAAGATATCGTTATTACTGCAATCAAGTGTTTTATCACCATAGTAGGATTAGTAACAGTTTACTACTCCCACTGCATGGTAGACATCTGGCTTTTGTACACATCTAGCATACACCCGGCTTCTTGGAACTGCTGCACAAGGGCAAGCAGTTTTAGCATTCACATCCTCAACTCTTTGAGGTGTTATCCCTTTAGATAGGTCAGTACCATATCTTGAGGGAAAGAAGCCTTTTCTTGGATTTTTCTAGAAAATGGAAATGCCCAAGGTGTACCATTAATGTGACGGTCCTAATACCCTCTTCTCTTTGCTTTTGAACAACTTCAAAACTAAGATCTAATAGATATCCTTGAGAATATATCTCATGATATGGAATAGCCAGTCTATAAAACACTTATTATCATCCTTATATCATTCTAAATGATTAGGATATTATCTACATTTAGCATGATGAACACAATGGTACTCCTACTAAGCTTCACACGGCTCATCAAGATTCTATCTGAAATCATAACATTTATAATTTCATCAAATCTTGTGTTCCAACTACAAGAAGCTTATTTGAGTCCAAATATGGAGTTCTTTAGCTTGCACACCTTGCTTTCCTCAACCATGAAGCCATGGGGCTACTTCATGTGAATATCCTCAGAGAGGTATTCATGAGGAATGCAATCTTGACTCACATCTTGAAGATGTCAAAGTCAAGTTGTGTATCTATAGTTAGCAATATTCTGATGGGTTCAAGCATGATCACTGAAGAGCAAGTCTCAATGCAAGCGATGTCTTCTCTTCGATGTGTAGCTCATGGCTACGAACCGTGCTTTGAAGGTCTCTACCTTCTCATCAGGTTCCCTCTTTCTCTTGAAGATCCATTTACACCTTAATGGATCTTACCCATATAGGTGGATCCTCGAGAGTCCATATACAACATTTGTATATGAAGTCTATTTTAGACTTTATTGCTAACATCCATCTTTCCATGTCATGATCCTCGGGAGCTTCATCACATGAAGTCCGATCATTTTCGGACTTAACTGGCACAAAGAATACATCCTCAAACTTATTTGAAGAAGTATTAGTGTTTCATCTTCAATTATTCTTTTAGTTTCCGATTTTAGGAGTCTCATTATCTTTTCAAGATTAAATGAGTTCCTTTACTTCATTTTCATCTTGATTCTCAAGAGAGTCATCCTATAAGAATCACATTTTCAGAGATGAGATCTTTTAAGAATCTCAAGGTCATAAAGTAGGTATCCAATAATACCATCCTTTATTTCCCTAATGAAGTAGCACTCTCAGGTGCTGAATTCCAGCTTACTTGCCTGGAACCTTATTAAGGATATATATTGTAGTCTCTACTACATATATACCTTGGAAACTAAGAGGTAATTATGCTAAGATTCATCATTGATCAAATCATGTCACACATGATAAAAAAATTGTATCTCCCTACAACTCTATTGAGTTTAGGTACATTAGGAGGATTGAGATAGGAATGATATTCATAGCTCCATAAGGCATTCCCTGAATTCATCTAATAGGTACTGACTACCTAGATTAGATTAAATTCATTTACTCTTCCTTCAAACTTTGAATCTAAACCAAATTGAGAAATCTATGAACATTTCAAAGGTTTCTAAGCGAAGAGAAGAAATCTCATATCATAAATAATCATCAATAGATATCACATAATCCATAATGTTTATTCTGATATAGATGATTCACATACATCAATATGTATGAGATCTGGAATACCTTGACATCTTACAACATTCCAAGGAAGGGTGTATTGGACATTTCTACTTTTGAATACAATATTCACAAGTATGTAAGATTTGAACCTTTAGACAATCTAAAGTTTCATATCTTATCAGTCTATTGATCACATCAACAGACAAATGACCAAGTCTTGATGCCAGATCATTATCAAATGATCTTCATTATCCTATTGATCTTATAAGGTTTAATTTTTCAGTACTCGAAATGTTAATGAACCATTCATTAATATTCTAATTTATCAAAGTCCTCCAGATGTCATATTACTAACTGAAATATATACATCATAACTCTTATGATAGGTCTATTACAGAATTCATATTTATTTCCAACATTTAGAAATAAACAATGAGTGTAATCTAATATTTAGGCCATAGAGACATTCTCTAAGACTAAGGGCTCCCACTGAAAATATGAAGTCCATTGATCCAATGGAAATTGTTGCAACAATTGCATCAATTCCAACATGGATGACCATTAAACCTTAAGATCAAATATCTAATCTTCTAATATATATGAAACCAATTGCAAGTGTCATTAGAAGACATAATTATTAGATTTTATCTTATCAAACAAGCAAGTCAATATCAATGATTATATGTAGATTATTCTAATGCTCTATCTGAGTCCTTCACTAAGGAATCTAGACAGACTTGATAGTCGTACTATCAACACATCAACTTATTGCAGTATTGGCATTCATCCAACCTTTTGGATGTCATATGGAAGTCATAGAAGTACAATCAACCTTTTGACTTTCCTTCTTACTTGGGTCCATCCCATGCTTCCACTGCGCTCCCTTTATCTATAAGCAACCATTGCTCAAGACAAAAGGATCTCTTATGTCGAAATCAAAAAATTTCAATATAAGAGTATTTCAACATTTATACATGCTTCATTCAATTCATACAATATGAATAATATGAAGCATCATGAATGACTAGAGTATAGATAGTAGAATGGCGGCACTCATCGTATCTACATCCATCTAAACTCTTAAAAAATTGGTCCAGGTAGGTACTCAAACAATTTGAATACATCATCTCTTATAAAGCTACCATTCTACATGATGCAGAGAACCACGTCATTCATGATTAAATATCGAGAGCACATGTGTATGCCAGAACATCTTCTTAGAATTTTATAAGGATTATTTGGCAATTACGATCATCATCGACATGTCACTTCCAAAGTACATTTGATGAGAGATCAGGACTATAGAGACATACAAACCATAGCGTTGAAGTCCTGTTGTCTATTATAATTGTCATTCATCATTATTATGAGGAAACTTGCACAATGCAACCACATACATTACGTGTTCAACTGCAAGTACAATATCTTCATCATGGATCTAATCCATGATATTTTACTGGTTATTTTGAGTATAGTATTGAGTGGATTTAATGAAGGATTATCTGAAATAAGATATTTGCATAAATGTATATAATTATATATATACATATTTTACTTTGATTTTGGAATTTTTATATCAAAGTTGTCTTGCCTTATCAACAATGAAAGTTCATTCCCTTAATCAATTTCAATGTAAGAGATATACTTACCATTATATCTCAAGCAAGATCCGGGATCTCCTTTCTTATCTTTGTTACATCCCAATAATATGAGAACCTGTAACTCAGATAAAAAAAGCGGGAACACATTCCGTCTTGCAAGTCCAACTTGCACTCCTAATTCGGTCTTTAACACCCAGGCCTACCACCCCTATGGTGATGTTGACCCGTCATTAATTGAACCAACAGTCAATAAGAATACAACTCGCTATGCGCAATCCAATATCGTCCCAATAATATGAGGACTCGATATTGGGGTCACTACGCATACGTCCTTACTCTTTCGAGAAGAGAAGAGTCAGATCCAAATGGATTGTATGCAGGAGCCGTCACTTCGGACAGACATCTCCTACATACAATATCTGGCGACGGAACCCTTTGCCTTGACGGGAGACCATGGATGTCACATTATGTGATCCTCCATATCATATTCAAATTCTAATTAATCATCATGAATCATATTCATTATAATTAATTCTTCCAAGGGAAATAACATCTCTTTTAAAAATAGAGTGTTTAATTGTAATTGGATTCCAATGAATATAATCATATTAAATTAATGATCCAATCAATATTCAACAAACAATCTTTATTGTTACTTGAATTATGGTATTATCTCAAATACGTATTATTCTAAATTTAAATAATTAGAAAAATACAATGTGATCTCTCCTGCATTATCAAGTCCCTACCGCTGTCATGACCAGTACCGGCAGGAGTGGGACAGACCGCACACGGTGCAATCTGCTACCCCAACGCTCCCCGACTAGACACCATATCCACCTCGAGAAAAGATAATGCCAAATTGCTCATTGTGTACTTGAGATTATAATCGGTTGTTCAATAGAAGTTATACCATATAATAATAATCAAAATAATTTTGATTAACACTATAAGGAGATTTGCTAAACAAATCCCCAATCTTATTCAAGCAACTTTGTTTATTGGAATGTAGATCATGTAGATCAAGTAACCAATTTGTGATTTAGATCACATCTAATCAAATATTGGTTAAGGCAATGCCATTTAAGGAAATAATTATCATCAAATATTTATCCATAATTATTTCAAGAAATTAAACCACTTAATTTCACTAATTGATTAAATGACAATCACAAGGTTCTTGATTAGGAAAGTAAATTCCAGCAGTGGCCCTCACTTACTAAAATTAGCATATCTCAATCAATTTAAATTCAAATTAAGCAAAGTAAGTTTCTAAAGTTTGCTAATTTGATTTACAACAGAACCTAAGTGATTTGCATGCATTTCAAGGTACTTCAAATCCGCAATTAACTCTTTAATTACGTTAAGATTCGCAGTCTCCGAAACTGTGGATACATGTTCACTAAAATGATCATAACTTGAGCGAGCGGATTCGAAATCACGCAAACTCAGATCCTTTTGTTTCCTTATTTAATGGAGAACAAAATACAAGTTTTTTTTTTGTGTTTAAACAATTTAAAAAGGGCCGAAAATAAGCACTAAATAGAGATGTGAAAATGAAATGCGATAAAAAATTTTGCAAACCCTAACGAACCCAAGTCATCCTAGGTTTATGGATCGTATCCGAAACCTCCGACCTAAGGCTCTGATACCACTGGAAGGGTATGGTTAGATCTTAAGCACATCACGGAAGCGTGAGGATTGCATCGTATGCGATTGGAAGCGACTAGTCGCACTAGTTGCTCGAGGCAGCGGAAATTAAAAAAATTTTATGTGACGAAACCACATGATCCAAGAATACTTCTCAGATCATTTTATCTAAACCACAAACAAGTAATAGGATTATCTCTTGAAGCGTGGCTGTGATCGAATCTCTAAATGAAGAGACCTCCTGTCTCAAGTCTAATCCGACGGAGGAGACGCTTGCGAGCGTGTTGATGAAACACGTGCTTTTTCGCAATCCATGTTGATGATCCAAGCGGTGGATCTCCTGATCTCGACACACGAGATCCGATGTCTTCTTCATGAGTGAGGCACACCAAAGGAGACGGAGATCCATGAGCAAACTATCGGGCAACATAATGACAATGTTGTGGCGATGGAGAATCTCTCTAGGCCATTCATGGTGGACGGCCATATGAGAGAGAGAGAGGGTGTGTAGAGAGAAAGAGGGAGGGAGAGAGAGAGATGTTCTCATTAGCATTTGAAGAGAAAGGGGTGCCCTTCTATTTATAATATTTTGGGATCCATGGGATCTCAATCCATGGGCAACACAAATCCAATGGCTCACATTGATTTGTTCTTTTAATGGCCAAGATTTGTGTTGGTAAAAACCAACAACAATTAATTTAATAAAATCAAATATATATTAAATATAATTTTATTTATATTAAATCAATCTCCATTGGAGAATTAGGAAGGAGGCAAGCCTCCTTCCATAAGAGGAATGGACGGCCACCATATTCCATAATGGAATTGTAGCTGTCCACCCTTTATATGAGGAAGGTGGCTTTCCTTTTCTTTACATGAGATTACATTATCTCATGATTCTCTCCAATATTTGCAACAACTTTTGTTGCAAATTATTTCACAAAAATAAATCCAATTTATTTTGTGAACATTGCAATCATGCCATTGAAAATTTGTGAATCATATTCACCACCCAAAATAAACATTTTCAATTAATTTTCCAATGTGAATCCAAATCACGTCAACATTTAATTAACAAATGTAAATTACAAATAGCTCTCTCTATTATATATTATAAATCACATTCATAATATATATGATTAATATGGATAGTGTTATCCACATTATTCAAATCCGTGATAATTAAATCATATTTAATCATCTTGGATCTCTTATTCTCATGTGCCCAAATAATATGAATCACATACACATCATTCATGTCTTTGATAATTAAATCACATTTAATTATCTAAGATAACTTTCTTTATAATATTAATCAAATTCATATTATTCATGATAATTAAATCACATTTACTTATCAATTTACTCAATGCTTGGATACATATATCAACAATGAAATTATCCAGAACTCTTTCAAATGTGATTTCTCCGCATATACTTGGAGATAAGGACAGGGCGATTGTATTATTCCACGTATAGTAACTTGGATATTGAGATCACATCTAAAATCTAGATCTCGAGACTCCCATAGATGCTTGATTAAATCAAGACCACAAATCTAATCTTCTCATTGCATATGAATCACATTCAGATCAATGTCCAACATTTGGACTAAGATCATATTACTTCTCTACTGAGAGTAGTCACTAAAATCCAGACCCGTTTCATCACTCCCTAGGAATGGAAGCGTCACGATTATACAATCGTTTATGATCACATCACCCTCAGGTATTCCCAATACCTGTACATCCTGCATACTGGAAGACCCAGAATAATCCCGAAGTATAAGATCAATTTTACACTGTCTACTTCAGGGATTTATCATTACGTTTCTCATTTAACTATTGGGAATTGGTATCGATCATATACTTTCCAAAAGCATATATCATACCTAGGTGTTGATCATATACTTTATAAAAAAAACATATATCAAACCTACAAATTCAGTCAAGCTTCCAAAGTGAGACGACCGTGCACGGAATTTGATTCTTCCCAATATCTCATAAGTGAGCTCATATCTTCTGGTTCAGTAAATGAACCTGTATGATCCCTTTGAGAGATCGTATTACTCATATGCCCTTGTATGCACACCAGCACGTTGGTGTATAGACCTTGATTTGGTCATCAACCTATTAGTCTGCCAAATGATACTCAGGCATATAGTAACACATCTGTCTCCGGTCAGAGGATGCGTGCCTACATTGTGACAGCATACGTCATAGGACTTTGGTTATCTCGATCTCGTTAAGTCAACTCTTTGACCTAACTTATCTAGCACCTCTGAATCTCTATTCCTATGCAGAGGACCTGCATCAAGAGGTCGGTTAGATATCAACCTTTAGAGAAAGGATTGTCATCTCCTTCTCAGGCTGGAGATCATCTCTTAATAATCATTTTACGGTGCTTGATGAGTCCTCATTCTAACTCTTTAGATATTCATCCAAGCACCAGTCTCTATGATTCAATAATTGAATCAACAGATGTATGATCATCAAGATGGTCAGGGTACATAACCCTAATTGTATTAAGGGACCTATTATGCAAATTGGTTATTCTTCATTTCAACTCAGGGAATGATACTCGCAATAACATTTATTACATAATGGCCCGCCGTGGGCTCGCATGTCCAACAAACACCTCTCCTACAACCACCTTATTAGTCTCTACCATTCAAGATCATGATGGATGCTTCTGACTTTGCTATTGGGGCTGTATTGGAATAGTGCATGAATGTATTATTGTTTGCTACACATCATGCAAACAGGATAATTGATGAGGCCCAGAAAATTATACTGTTACAAAAAAAGAGTTGCTAATAGCGGTTTTCACCCTCAAAAAGTTTCGGTCTCACCTTCTCAACTCTAAAATCATTATATTAGCTAACCACTCTGTTATCCGGTAGCTACAAAAAAGAAGGATGCCAAGCCACGACTACTCCATTGGATCCCTCTTCTCCAGGAATTTAATTTGGAGATAAGAAATAAATGTAGGGCCAAGAATGTGGTAGCAGATCATTTATCCAGAATTGAAAGTTCAGAAATTCCACTGAGCATTGTACTGATCATAAAGACTTTTCCTGATGAACCTATTTCGAGTGTTGTATCACTCCCATGGAATGTCGTTATTGTGAAAACTCTCATCTTTGCGAAAGTTCCACAAGATTGAACTCGAGTAAAGAAGGACAAGATTTTGTCCGATATTCATTTCTAGAAGTGGGAAGATCCATAGCTTTTCAGGGAAGGTACGGATTGCATTTGTCAAAGGTGCATTCCCTTGGAGGAGTATACTAGTGTCTTCGAGCACTATCATAATCTTAAAGTAAGACGACAACATTCTAGAAGTAGAACGACATCGAAAGTATTGTACTGTGGCCTCTGGTGGCCTACACTATTCAAGAGTGTTGCAGCATATGTGAACCGATGCGTTGACTATCAAAAATTGAGAGGAACCATTAGTACTAAATATTCAATGCAACTCAAGTTCATCCAAATATCCAATGTATTTGATACTTGAGGTATTGACTTTATGGGTCCATTTCCTAGCAGTTAGGGATATGAATACATCATGCTTGTCGTGGATTATTTGAGCTGTTGGGTGGAAACTATTCTCGCCCGATTCGCAGATAGTCGTACAGTCAGTCACTTTCTCAAGGAGAACATTATCTCATGGTTTGGAATCCCTAAAATTCTAATATCAGATGGTGGTAGCCATTTCATAAATAGAGAAGTTTAGAAACATGTTAAGGAGTATGTCATTGATCATCAAGTTACATCTCCTTACCACCCACAATCTAATAACTTGGCTGAAATCTCAAATATGTAGATCAAGATTTTTCTACAGAAACTCGTACAGCCGGATATGAAGAACTGGTCTCAACTCCATTATTCCATTCTATGGGCTTATTGTACAGCCTACAAGACTCCATTCGGAATGTCTCCCTATCGTCTTGTCTATGGGAAGTGATGCCATCTGCCCATCAAATTAATTCACAAATCCCTTTAGGAAATTGGTAGAGGGTCTTTGCATTGGTCTGCTAATCTAACAAGATAAGCAATCGATGTGGTGATCAAGTGTCTCTCAAAATCAACAATCAATCCACGATATAAATGAATAAATCAAAGAGTGTGAGTTAAAATTTAGTATACTCTTCAATAAAGTGCATGTGTAAGAAGAGAAGAGTGTCGATCTCAAGGAACAAGTTGGGATATATACAAAAATTACTGTTAACTATTACTAATTAATAATAATTTTGTATTTTTATTTTAAATATTTTTAACTTTTTCCTTTTTCAAGTTTTTAAATAATTCAAATTTTATGATTTTTAATGTTTTATCTTATTATATTATTTGTGTTTTAAATTTTGCAAATTTTTAATTCCTTTTTAATTTTAAAATAATATGATTAATACTATAGATATAGATAATATATATACTATAAAGATAATACAAAGAGAAAATATCTTTTTGGATTTTTTAAAATATGTCAAAATAAAGGAAATGTAGTGGTTTAAGTTTTTGATATTTTTCTCATTTTCAGTAATTTTTAGAGCATTTTTTCTAATTTTTATGGATTTTTAAAGCAATAAAAAGTCAAAATAGTTCAAATGGAAAATTCAGGAACTTGATTAGGGTTCTAAAAATAGATATAAGTTCAAAATCAACACTATTTTTCATATAAACTATGTATGATAACGAAAATTCAGAAACAGAAAGCACTAGATTTGGATTTTTGAATTTTTGCTAATTTCTATAGGATTTTTAGGGTTTTTTAAGTTTTTAGGATTTCTACTTTATATTTTTATGTGATTTTTTAATATATGTTGAAAGATATGGAAGTATAACTAATATTTTTTGATGTATATTCAAATTTTTATGGCATTTTATATGCTAAACAAGGAAAATGGGCATGTTTTTGTATTTTTATAAATAAGAACATAGTTTTAAATTCCAAAAAAATATATATGTGTTAGATCGAGGTCCCAGGCAATTAATGTATTTTTACTACAATTTTTGGATAAATAGAAGCAATAAATAAAAATAAAATGCATAAAATAAAATTAATTAGCAGCACAGGGACCAATATGCTATTTATATAAACTTTCTATGCATTTCAGAACACATCTACAAAGTCTAGGACTAAAGGTGCAAATATCCAACAACATGTGTTATACACGTTAGGGACTAGAATGCAATTACCAAAAAGTTTCTTTTCATTTCATAACCAATCCACAAATTATTGGGGTATACCCGCAAAAAGCCCAAAAGGCACCTCACATGGAGAAGCACGTGAGGTGACCTGGCAGGGACTAAAATGCAATTACCAAAAAATGTTGAGTCTAAGTGCAAATTATCCTAAAATTATTACACAGTAGAGGAAAGTTTAAATAGTAAAAATAAAAGACAAAAAACGAGTGGTTGTGATGCAAAATACCCTCACATAGTTGTGGATGCACAATGCATAGAGCTTCACTTATCTACGTGGATGGACTACATGAGCACATACCCCTTCATGATCAGGGTGTAGGGATTAGATCCTCAGAGGGATCAACGACTGTTGTTCGCCTTGATGA